>JANZXR010000001.1:23474079-23490540 GCA_027575705.1 Erythroxylum echinodendron | reverse complement strand
GGGGGGGGAGGGGGATTAAGTTATTAGAGCGAAGATGTAATCGTACAGCAAATTTCCTTGATATGATTTGATTGATCTGTGCCTGTGTGGAGTTGCTATACAGAACCTACAACATATGATGCTGACTTAAAACCAGGGAGCTATATATTGTGTGTGCTATTCTGACATAAAGCCAAGGAGTGAGACTAAGTTCTGCTATGCTGAATCTTTAATTGTTCAAAATATTACCAGCATTTCATGTAGTTGAATAAGCTGCTGTGCTGAAATTTCGTATCAACTGCATGTAAGGATCATGTAGATCACGCAGTTTGCAAGGTTCACGGCCATTTATCTTTTGTTGTAGTGCTCCAGTAACATGACAGCTGTTCATGGTTTGTTGTTTTCCTAGTCTTCTTGACCAATTTATGTAGTCATTTTCAATTAATCTTTATTAGTACACGTCCCTAAAGTTAAACTTTATCCTCTTTCAGATATCTGATGATGCAGCTTGCTTACAAGAAATTCTGATGGAGGCTGTGATAATGATGGACTATTCATTCTTTTTCCCTCAAAAGGGAATACAGATACCTGATGAACACTTGAAAAGTCTTGCTGTCATGTGGCTGTTAATTGCTGATAATGCAATTCAGTTTGTCAGGTATTAGAGAATGAATACCATAGTTGTGATGCAAGAGTTAATATGCTGGGGCCACTGTATCTAATTCATCTCACCGTTCTGATTTGTGATAGGGAAATTGGTGAGTGGAACAAGGTCACATCATATGGACAAGCATTTTTGGGATCTTGTGTGCGCTATCGGTTGATAAAGTGGGTTATGGATCAGCCTGGTCTACAAGCCCAGAGAAGCCTTCCAAATGTATCCACTCCTGTAGCTCTTATCAGTGAGTTCCCCATTATCTTTATCCTCTTGCTTTATTCCTCAATTCATCAGGGGTTAGCATCTCTGCCACCATGTTGTGTGGTTATGATTCTCAGAAAGTATGCTATGATATGGAGAGGCTTCTATCATCATATCATTGCTGATGGGGGGCATTAAATTACTTGACCAGCTTTTCATCTTGGAAACGTCATGACAACGTCTTGTAAACTGAAATGTGCCCGACTGTGTTGCTAATTGGACAAATTTGGATAGAAGCTACTTAGTGAGGAACCGCTCGTGCAAATCTTTTTCATATTCTTATTTGTATCTGTATCTATGTTGTATCATTTCTAATTCCTGAACTGCCCAATTCCAGAGTGGTTGCTAAATGTTGAAGAACGAGGTGTAAGAGTGTTTGACTGCAAAATCTTAAAGATCTATGCAAAAGCCATCATTTGTAGATCGAGAGCAGATGAGGAGCTCTCTGCAAGTTTTTCAGAAGCCCAGAATTTGCCTGAAAATAATTTGTATTACATTGGTAATGTGGGAAAATGGAAACAGGGTATGAATTATGATTTAAAGATGGTTGATTCCATGAATGTTATGTTCTTGGATGCTCCTGAACCTTTCAAAGCAGGTGCAACTAATCTTACAAGGAAGCGGAAAGAAGGGCTATTGGATGAAGGGGAGAAACAATTTAAGTTTGTGAGAAGTCACCTAACTGACATTTCAATGACGGAGAAAGTTTTATCAGTGACGGGGGATGACAATTTCAGTAGTGTGACTGAGGTTGATGATCCGGTTTCTTTTGAAAACGTGGAATATATGGAGCAATGACAAAATCATCCATCAACTGATGGCGAAGTTACTGGAGATCCTTGGCCTGTGGTGAATGCTAGTGACAACTTTTCTGTGCTATGACAAATTGGGATAAGAAACTTTGTTAGTGCAACACGACTTGTCATCCATGGCGGCATATTTCCCCTTGTAGAAATGTCTAGGCCAGAGTTACGTTTATGCAACTAGATTTTTGGTTCTGGGTAGATTCGATCTTTCAGTTCATTCATCCCAGCCATACATTTCTGCAACCGACTTATCGTTGCCAATGATGAAAATGAAACTGGTCTACCGCATGAGGTCATTGCGAAGCCTAAGCACGCGATGGACTTCTTGCATTTGTATTCATTTGCTATCTTCTAAAATTCTAGCTCTATTACTCAATTTTACCTTGCGTATCAGAGGCAGTAGATTAAGTTACGACTGACTGACTGACTGTCCGAACCAGTTAATCAAGTATACAAGCATATGCTACAGCTATATATGGCAGTGTTTGGACCCTAAGGTATGACCTTTTTTTTGCGAACATATGTGTTTTAAGTTGAACGTTAGTCGTAACTTCATAGCCTAAGGTATGACCTTTTCTATTAAAGAGACCTTATCGAGTTTGGTTAGACATCACAATTTCGCAACCTTGGGAACATAAAGGAAATATGTTGTGACAAGGTGTAAGGCTCCTTTACTAATATGTAGTCATAAAACTAAAATTGAAATTATTGGTGGACAACTTGGGTATTATGTCCACATTATAATACTAATATGGTGCTTTAACGTTACTTGAAAGGTTGCGTGAAAAGACCGGAAGTAATTGCATATTTTGCTTGACCAATTAAGTTGAACGTTAATCTTGCATGACTTCAGCAAAAGGACATCTGGATGGATTGGTGGCTTAAACAAGTGACATCTGGATGGGCTGAATGTGTCCTTTGCATGGATGAACATGTTTGCGTTCGTATGTGTCGTTTTAATTAATTGGACAGTTTCTATAGAAAACTGTCCAACTGTTGGTAACTATCCCAATTGTTATGGATTTTATCCTTTAAACGTTAATGTTTGTTGAGATGTGTAAATAATGTAATCCTTCCAGACTAGTGTTGTTTGTGTTATTTCAAAATTCTGCATTTTCCAAAGTTCCCTTTGTTTCCTTTAAGCTGGTGGTGTTTTATCTATATTGTTGTCACACCAAAGGGCTTATATAACGTTTTCTTCGTTCCTTGTAAGAGGCAATTGTTTTGTTCCATTTAATCACCCTGTACAACGTTATTTTCGTTACTTAGTGGGAGAGAAGCTTGTGCTGGATCAAGTGGGTAGAACTACCTATTCCATAAAACTTGAAATATAAATAGGTCTTTTGTCATATATGTTCAAGTAAAGGGCCCGAAAAGACTAGAGGTATTTCGGTGTTACTTGTGTCGTTGCTAAACTTGTATACCGGTGAAATATTTATCTTTGCATAGGTGTACAGGTAGTTCATTATCATACGTGTCAAGTGTTTGATAAAATGTGAAAAAGTTAGTTTAGTGTCAACCAATTGAATCCTCTGTTACATTCCCTTTGGACCAACAATTGATATTAGAGTCTATGTTATAGTGTTATTTTTAAGGCTAGTAAACTTAGCGATATCTGCCCTGTAATGCAATCGAGTCTTCTCACTTAATTCAGCAAAGATACTTTGCCAATGAGAAATGAAAACAGTGTTGTGGCATATAGTAAAGTGGAGCAGAATGTGACAAGAATGTATATTTTTTTTATCTATCTTCATGTCACATTTATACGTGGTTTTATCGGAAACAGCCTTTTTACTACATAAGGGTAAGGTTACGTACTATCAGACCTTTCCGGATCTTATATTAATGTTAGATTTTAACTGAATTTTGATGATGATGATGATGAAGTAAATGGAACCAACTATAAATTTAACAAACAAAGGACTTTTATTTCAAAGAAGTTGACGTACAAAAACACACACACAGATTTAGACGATTTACAACATATTTATATATGCCAGACAATAACTACTTATAAGATAAGACACTAAACAGTTGGGATAGGTTACAATTGGTTGGACATATTATATCAAACTATCCAAACAATTAGATGCATTAATATTTGAGTGGCATCCATATGGATGCAAGCCATGGAAAGCTTATGTCCAACAATGCAACACACCATACAAACGTTAACACACCAAGCAAACATTTCTGAGTTGCCAAACTAACCGTCCACCAATGTTGTCCCATTTTTCAGCATCTATGTTGTCTTTGTCCTAACAATGAAACGTAATGTTGATTGAGCAATGTCCATTAAGAGTTTGAGTAAAGGACTGCATGCAAGCCATTCAAGACTTATTATTTAAATACAATTATTATAATACCAAGTAGCCAGCACCAACTATGAACCTGTCACATTTTGCAACCTATGTCACGTAGTGCTTTATGGCCACATATCATCAAAGAGAGCTTACTAATTGCCAAAACATGACATTATCATGTTGCCAAAGTTGTGCAATATTGGTGTTTACCAAACATGACATTATCATGTTGCCAAAGTTGTGCAATATTGGTGTTTACCAAACACCAGAAAGATGGTCTCATAGTTTAGGTATCATCATTGCATATCTAATTATATTTAAAAGATCATGACACAACTAAGATTGTCTTTTAACCAAGAGAGAAAAAGTATTTATAAGCTATTTTCTAACATGTAATAAATATTTTAATTAGAAAACTTGATAGAACTTTTTATTATTGATAAAACCATCAACCTGTGGTTTATTATAGAAAAATGACCTTTCAGCTTATTGAAATTCACTACTATAGATAAGGTAACAATATCTTTTCCTAAGTTAAAAGATGAGTGGAATTGGAAGGATAAAAAATGCATTATACTAAATAGTAGGATTGTAAATATTTAGTATTATGCATTGAATAATAGTTAGTTTATAGTTAGTTTAATAAAGTTTTAACGGTTAAAACTACTAATGATATTTGAAATACACTTGAGGTCACATATAAGGGCATAAACCAAATTAAGGAGAGTAAAATAAACATGATAGTTAATTAATAGGAATTGTTCTAAATAAAGCATAATGAAAGCATTTTTTATATTAATGAATAATTTGTTGATGTTGTAATTGCATTGAAAAGACTTAGCAAGACTTTGTTGAGACAATAAGAGAGACCTTCACGAAAACCAAAGGTGACAACAATTGACAAGGAAAAGGATCTACGTAATTAACCACTATAGGAGTTTGTTGGATATATTCTCACATATGAGATGAGAGTAAAGGAGAATGCATCAAAGAAAAGAATTAAACGTATGTAGTCTCAACACAATAAAATGGAGAATAGGAGAAGACTATATCTATTAAAAGTGATGTTGATGATATTGCCAAAATCATAAGGGAGTTTAAAAACCACTTGAAGAACAAACACTACACCAAAAAGGGAGAAATCACTATAAGAACCACTTAAAGAACAACCACTTGTAGAATACAACTGCGAGAATTCAAATTAGACCGTCAAATAGAAGAGTTGGGAGGTCAAGTAGACATTGAAGAATCATATAACATGGCTGATCAATTGAGGACCATATTTGACTATACTACATAAGACTTGACTAAGGAGGAGTCCAGCATCGTGAGATCGACTATCAGTGCCAACAACTTTGAGATAAAATTAAGTATTATATAGATGGTACAACAATCAGCCCAGTTTGATGGACTTAGAGACAAAGATTCAAATGTGCATATCTATAATTTTTTGAAAATTTGTGATACTTTTAAAATAATAAAGCTAATGATGATGTTATCAAAATGTGGTTATTCTCATTTTCTTTAAGGGAGAAAGGCCAAATAACGATTAAGCTCGATGCCACGTTTATCAATGACAACTTAGAAACCAGTGGCGGAGAAGTTTTTGCTAAAGTATTTTCCACCAATTAAGACTACAAAATTAAGGAATGACATCTTCTCTTACTCCTAAGTCGAAACTGAATCTTTATACGACACATAGGAGAGCTTCAAAGAGGTTTATCTCTTTGGATGCAAATCCAAACATTTTACAATGTGCAAACTCAGAGTACAAGGTATAATCTATTAATGTAGCAGCTGGAGGTACACTTAACAATTAGACACCATAGGAGACAAAGACCTATTACAAGACATGGCTATGAACAATTACCAGTGGTGCTCGTCTAGAGCACGAATCAATAAACCAATGGAAGCTTGTGTAATGGATGTAATGGCATAGTTGGCGAGCCAAGTGGAATCTTTGAGCAAAATAAATAAATAAACTTATAATGGCTCCACAATTTCGAGTTATGCAATGTGAGGTGTGCGGACTAGAGCATCAAGGTCAAGATTTTCAAGCAGTACAACCCAAGCATGTGGACTATTCGAGGGGTGCTTCTAAATCCCAAAATAATCCATATAACAATGCATACAATCTAGGATGGACGAATCAAGGTCAACAAAGAAATAACCCTCCACCCAGATTCTAGCAACAAGCACCTCAACCCAAGAAGCCTAGTTTGAAAGAGATGATGTTGAAAATTACTCAAATTATAATGAGAAACATCAGATAATAAAGGTTTTTTACGTAACTTAGAGATTCAGATCAACCAACTGGCAAAGATAGTAGCTAAAAGACCAAACGGGAGTTTTTATAGTACAATGAAAACAAATCCTAAGGAATGTGTAATGGCAATCACCTAAACGAGTGACAAAAAGCTCCAAGAAGAGAAGAAGGCGACTAATGAGAGTCACTCAAAAGCTGAAGTTGAATCTCACCTGGGCTAACTCAAAGTTCAAGGTAATCTATTGATTTAAATCCAAACATTTTACAATGGGCTAACTCAAAGTTTAAACTTAATCGAACAATATTAAGAATGATCTTTGACTTGAATGATATAGCCATCTATATGATACTAAAATAATTTAAGTTTACATATTAGTTTAATAATAGTTTATTATTCCATATTGATTGTGAATTGATTTCTTAAAAAAAGCAAGAACAAGTTAGCACAATAAATTCTATTCCATTAATTTTGATATAAGTAATGGGTTCAAATTATGAGTAATTCTAATAGTCATTTGAAATTATAACTTAAATGAGTAGCTGTAGGTACTTGTGACAATGTGTTCACCATTGCATAAAAGGGTAAGAATATAAATTCAAACAAGCTCCTTATGCTCAATAAGAGTGCAAAAATAATTGTGATATTTTATGTTTAAAATGATTTGTTAAATACATAGTGGTTAATGCTCTTGACTCATTTTATGTTTATTTCACATATATATAAGGTTCTTTCTTTCTTTCCTTTGTTTATTTCATTAAAATTGATGTGTAACTTGCATTTGAATATGTTATTCACGTTTAGGATGCTCCAATTTCATATTTGGATTTGTTCTTGAGTTGTTTTTTGACTTGATAGTTGTTGGTTTCAATTCAATTTTCTGGTGTTGTGATGTTTAAGTATGCTAATACTTTGATAATAAATCGAGAGAGTGAGTCAAAAGTAATTTGATTAGATTAGGCAATGAGATTTAGTAGCCTAATAATTCTTATAAATATCAAATTGGTAATTATACAACAAGAGATCTTATGTGAAAATTGGAGTATTCGATAGATCACTTAAGAACTAGTTGAAAACATTAGGTAGATTTTGTGAATTGAGAGGTTGTAAAATTTGGAATTTTGTAATCAATTAGGATTAATTGATTAGGTCTTGAAAAAGAGTAATCAACCATTCGAAAATTTAGAATTGACATCGAATTAAATCAATAGCAGTTGTGGAGAAAAATAATGATAAAATGAATCCTAAGCTTCATCCTTGATGTTCCTTACATATTTGTGGTACCTTATTTGTTATTTGATTATTTTCTCAATTTCATTTAAATTTTTAAATTTTATTTTCATTTAATTCATATCCCGATACCTTAGACAAAGTTAGGTTCACTTAGTTCTAACTATTCCCTCTTGGAAGCGACACCTTTAATACTACAAGTTTATGATCCGTATACTTATAGATATTCAGGGTTTTATTAGAAGTAAAACTTGCTAGACAAATAGCTTGCACCAACGACTCTTATGTTATAACATTGGCTATGTTGAGTGAATGAAATCACGCCTTAGCTCTATCCCTTAGTGTAAAGAGAAAGAGCCTCATCTTAGCAGTATCTTTTGATATTCTATCATATTGGAAAATGTCACATATTTATTTGAAATTCACCATACAAGTATTGGGATCCTCATTGGCCAACCCTTAGAATTGCATATTGGTCTGCAGCATATTCAACAGTGCTAGTTTGATCTCGAATAAATTTGCTTGCACCTGTGGTTGAGTGGTTCCTTGTGCTGCCACATTGAACCCTAGCCTCATGAAGTTGATAAGGGTTCTTTGCTTCTCTCTGTGATTTAATTCCCCTTCTAGCATTCTCTCTGTCTCTTCTTGACATTTAGCTCTTCGAATCTCTCTTTCTTGCCTTATGATGTCGAGAGTTGGAGCTCTTCTACCTTGCTTGAACTTCTAATGCTTCTTATGCTCATGTAATTGCAATCATATAGCAATGTAAAATTTCCTTAAATCAAAGGAATTCAAATCATCTTAATGCTAAAATTTCAACAACGCCGCCAAAAACTTGTTGAGCAAGTTTTACACAATAATAAAACTCTCAATACCGCAAGTATACAGATCGCATCTTGTAGTATCAAGAGTCTCGTTCCCACGAGGAGTATAAAAACCTAAAACAATTTGAATAAGAAATTTATCTAAGCTACTATGAAATTGACTTAAAATAAAATAAATGATAGAAGTTAAAACAAATATTAAAATGAAACAAATAAGCAAATAAAAATTTGAGCTACCAATAAAATTGAGATTAATCACAGTTGAATACCTATGAACTATTCTATCCTTATTTTGTTTCCTTTAGTTTTGTTAATTCAATTTATGTTTGATCTAAGATTTTATAAGGTTTTGATTACTTTCTCTCAAGATCTAATCAAGTAACCCTAATTGAATTCGGTATTTATAGATTTGTAATCTCCCAATTTACAAAACTACTCTTAACTTATTAAATTAGATTTGAAGCAATCATATAGATAATTAATTTTATAATTAAGATCTTTTTTCAATTGTTCGTTAATCTGATAATTAAGGGTCTATTAAATTGCCAACTCTCGTTATACACCTTAACACTAATTACTTGATTTGCTTTCTTGATTTATTATCAAGTATATGCACAATAATTATTAGAAACTATCAAAGATTTATTGAAATCAACAATAAGTAAGGTTCAAAAAATAATTCCATAATAGTTCCTAATATGGATTTAGAAATCCATAAACATGGTACACTATAGAAATCTAATTACACATCAAGGACTATGAAGAAAATAAAAGGAAAAGAGAATAAAAACTATTTGAAGTCTTGATCTGTAATGTTATAATTTCCTGAAGCTCTTCTTTGATCTCTCCACTTTGATCTTCTTTGATGTAGTGGTGGTTTCTCTTTTTAGAGTTTTCCATGTTCTTATATAGTGCTTTAGTATTTTAGGGTTGTGTCTAAGGTTTTCCCACCTTGTTTGGCTTCAAAAATAGTCTAGAATACTCAAAACACAAAAAAAAAATCACTCCTGAAAGAACCTCCTAGTATGATCATACATGAGCTCACGATCGTGCCTCACGTTGTTCATCCCTCTCTGTGTCGATCGTGCTTTATGTCACAATCGTGACAAAGAGCCATTCAGTCCCATACAATGCCTATCGTGATCATGCCTCATATCACAATCGTGACATCATTCATGCATCCTACATCTTCTTCATTCTTCAATTTCCTAATTTTCAATAATCACAAACATATTAAACACTTCATGAAACCTAAAATTAAGATTAAATTCATGCTATAAACCACACAAATACTTGGAACATAAACAAACACTAACAATAACATAATTCTAAGTCTATACACATGATAATCTTCTAAAGCACACTTAAAAACACATTTAAACACTTAGAAAAACATACTAAGATCTATACCTATTAGGCCTTGCATAATTCTCCAAGTTCATTCAATTATTGAGCTTGTAAGGAAGCTTAAATCTTCAAGGGCCTCGCTGTGCAGATTATTAAAGTTGATCCGTAAAAAGATAGTTTCAATTTTAGATCTATCCAATTCCATCTTAGGACTCCATTTTTACACAAATATTGGCTGACCACTAATATGCCAAGGTCCCATTTCCCACACTTCATTCAAAAATTTGAATATGAAGGTGTCTTCTTCTGTCAAAAGTATTTTATGCAAGCCTTTGCTTCCCCATCTGGCTTGAGCCCAATTCTTAACTTAATAGACAAGGAGGTCTTTTTCCAATAAAACACCCTATAAGGTGGAGGTCCATACTTTAACTCCTGCTTGCAACATCTCCATTAAAGGAGAAACAACTCCATTCACTACTGGAGACTTTTTCAGGTAGAGAAGTTACAGCTACTACATATCTCGAAGATTTGTTAGGAGCACCACTCTTTTTGCTATTCATTTCCTCCAAGATACCCCTTTGTGTCTCCTTTGCTCTACTCTGCTGGATCTAGCCTTTAAAATTTTCAAGGACTGCCGTATGGTTGAGAAATCTTTCTCTGCTTGAAAGCTCTCATCTGCTAAGTTCACATTCAGCTTCTTAGCCTGTATGCAAGGCTCCTCCTCTCGCACCTGCTCTTGGGTAGTTAGAGCTGCCCTCAATCGCAGCTTCCGTGAGGTGCCCCGAAATAGGCAAAAACCAGCAAAAGCTATCAGGAAGTTTTACTAAAAACAGCAAATTAGGGAGCTTATTGAAGGGAAAAAGAATCTTTATGGTAAAGAAAAGTCGGAGAATTCTAAATGGTAGAGAAAAGTTGTCTAGTTACTTGAATAGAAATAATTCAGTTGAGAGCGAAATGTTAGTGGTAATAGAAATTGTCTAACGGTGCCAATCACGAGAAAAGATCAAAAACAAAAAGTTACTTGGTGGTAATAGAAATGTCCTAATGATGCCAATCAGAAGCGATCGAAAACAAAGGACTGGCAGTTGAAATGGCACAGTGACGCCAATCAGGAGAAAGTATGGAGAACAAAAGGCTACTTACTATAATAGAAATGGCTTAATGTTGCCAATAAGGAGTAGGGATCGAAAACAAAAGTCTTACTTACTGGTAATGGCCTAGTGGTGCCAATCAGGAGAAGGCATCGAGAACAAAAGGTTATTTACTGGTAACAGAAATAGCCTAGTGGTGCCAATCAGCAAGAGCAGCGAACAACTACAGAGAGGGGTGTAATCAAACATTTTCCATTTCCGTTTCCAACTTGACAGGGTCATCTCATTTGGTACGAGCATGAAAACTGGAATTGTCCAATTATTTCATTAAAATTCATCCGAAACAATTGTAATGATTTTACATTAAGTTGGTTAAGATCTAAAGCCTCCTGCATTTAACAAGCTTTTCCTATGCTAACTCTATGAAAATTGATAGCTGTAGCACCAGAAATATCTTCATTACCTCCACCCTCTTCAAGGCCTCCCTTTTATGTCACTTAATCTGCAATAAACGTACAACGCCATTGATATTTTTCATATTGAGTTGTCAATATAGAAAAGAAAATCTGTTATGAACCAAGAAAATAACCAAATGTAACAGATGACATCAAATGAAAAGAGGATGTATCTGAACAAATAAAAGAAATGAATAATTGACTAGAACGATCCCTTTCAATAAGGTGAAAAAAAGACGAATTAAACATCATAAACAAATATTGTGCACAGAAGCTTTCATCAAGTGCAGCTGCCAATCAAACATTACGTCAACTCAGTGAACTTTAAAGCTTACATACCTTTGATGTCTAGTATTTCTATACAATAGCATAATAGCCAACAAAACCGGTACTACTGCCGAGCAGAGGTGCTCAAGTGAGTGCCCGCTGATGAAGTATCGGTTGGCATTATATATTTTCCTGTCAAAAGCAGCTTCAAACTTGGATAAAATACAAACCCCTGTATAAAAATGAAAAACAAAAAGAAAATTATGGAGAAAAGGAACAAATGATTCATGGACTTACTGAAAAAAAAAATTTAACAGGAAAAGAAAAAGACGACATAATTAATTGTTCAAGTTATCAAGCAACCGAGCAGTTAAAGACTAAAACAACAACAACAAAAACAAAAACAATATAAACAGGGAGTAAAAGACAGAAAATTTGGTAAAATGAGAGAGTGGGAGGAGGGAGAAAACTCTTTCTAGCACTGCTTTTAAATCAGAAGAACCCACATAAAAGGCTTGAATGCCATCAGTTCACAAGTTATCCAAGAAACGATCAGAAACTAAATGAAACACTACCAAAACAAATTTCATCCATACGACAAACTTTCTGTAAGAATCAACACCAACTTCTGAACTCAAAATTCCCAATGCCTTTTACCTGATAACTGCAATTAGATATCAATCACATTTGTGATGAAGATCTAATAGTGTCCCTTTTTGTTCCACCAATCTAAAAGCTTAACATCATAGCTCACTGATAACTACATTTCTTAGCATAAAACTAGCAAGTATAATATTCACATACATAACCACCCGCTAGTATAAAGAACAATCTTATTGACACGAGTAAAGTTCATAACCAAAATTTCAAATCGTTCTCTACTTTTCAATTCAAGTTGTCTTACCAATTATCTAAATTTATGACTTCAAGTTGTCTTACCAATTATTTAAATTTATGACTTACGTGAAGAAATTTACAACTTCTCAACAACACATCCATTATGATAGACATAAGCATGAAAACTAAACTCAAATATAATATCAAAATGAATAATTTCCATTGAAAAATTCCCAAGCAACCCCTTTGTGACCTATGTTGAAGGAAGAAATTGAAGAGTGAAGTTGTACCTTTCTGGCTTTTCATTTCCATATTGTCATAACCAGCAGGTCAAACAGCCTGGTATTAAGATTCCTATTTCACTTCATAATCCAAGATAAATATATGCCACATACAATAGCCTTGCATTGTTCCTGATTCTGCCCTTTAAACAAGCAATCCCATCACCATCCCTTGGTTGAATTAACAAGTTCAACTATTTTCAACTAAGTTTACAGTTTATGCACTTCACCATAATCTTGTTCATATGGATGCCCAACCCCAGCAACATTAACCAAATTATACTAGCTCCCAGTCTGTCATGTAGAATATAAACATCAAGCAACAAAAGCATTTTATACATCCAAAATTTCTAGTAGGAGCTGAATCAGTGATTGTCCATAGTGGTGCAGTACTTCTCATCACCACTTTTTCACTTGGGTTAAAGATATCTTCCCCTTCAGGCGAGTAGAATTGAAAAAGATGGCGTAAAATATAAGAGTAACAAGAAAGAAATGGTAATAGAAAAGTTAATGTTTTATATGAATTATCAGAACTGCAATTTGCCAAATTAAAGTAATTTAATCAACTAAAATGTAAGGTTCCAACTCATATTCTTGTTATGGATTGGAAAGTGGTTAGGCTTCAACTAACATGGCAATTTCCAAATCCACACACGAGTAGCCATACAAAAAATATGGAGGTATTATCAAATAGTTGCTACAAAATTAGCACTTTGAGAAAGAAAAGGCATTGAATACCTGCCGCCCAAAGCCAATACTTTGAGTGCGTATACTTGGCTGGGTACAAAAATGCCAGGCCTGGTATGACTATACATGGAATTAGCTGGAACAACATGCACAATCGAAGATCATTAAACGTTCTGCAACAACTACCAACCCATACTCAGCACGAAAAGTTATGAAATTTTGACAAAATAAGATTTTCAAGTAAATGCTTATCTTGTATACGAAATAAAAGCCAACCTTGCATAAACCATGCTAAGTAGAACAACTAATAGCAGCCCAAACAAACAACTCAATCCAATCCTTTGCCCCAGTCTCTCCACCATAAAACATGAGAGAAGAGAAGAATAGGCTATCATCATCTACATTCAGCAGACAATCAAAATGACACACTTAAGTTAGAAGGTAATGATAATCAAAGGAGGAACTTCGAATTCAGTTGATAATCAAAGGAGGAACTTCGAATCCAATTAACTGAAGCTCCAGGTATACAAGTATATCAATTATGCAATTTGCAGTACCGGGACAGTTACATGAGTTTAAATGCCAGTAAAATGTCATCCTAAATGCCAAACTTGCGCATATATCGTGTAATTTCTTTATTTTTTCCTTCTTTTTTCTTTTTCTTTCTTTTCCTCAAGAAACCAAACAGAGCTAAAGTAAACATGGAAAAGAAAAACTTGGAAAAGCGTATTAATGAGATGGGAACACTAACCGGCAAAGCGTCCCACATAATTCTAGCATCATCAGGCTTAAGATGATAATAAGCAGAGCCAAAAGACATACCCACGATTCCTCCAAAGAATAGAGTCCACCCCCATACCTCTCCGCGTAAACTGAAATAATAACAAAAAGCAATGATGAAGAGAAGAAATTGAGAGTAAAAAAACAAAAAAGAAAAACAGAAGCAAGCAAGAGTAATCCTAACCTTATATTGAAAAGGCAACCTTGAAGAGAAAGAACAAAACCAACGACACCCACGATGAGGAAAGGGAAATTGGTGATCACATTCAAAGTGTTAGGTACTCCTGTAACAGTGACAGTAATCATAAAGAAAAAGAAACAGAAGTTGAAAAAAAAAAAGAAAGAGGAAATGATAATTGATCGAAGAGGAGGAGAAAGTATAGGACCGAGGAAATTGCGCATGTCAGCGAAGAGGTGATGTTTGTGGGAGAGAGGAACTCTGGGAGTGGCCAACATGAGAAACACCCAACAAAGAATGGCACCTCCCCATATCCGACTTATTTTTACTCTTCCTCCTCCTCCTACTGTCTCTGTATTTACCATCCAAACCATCTCTCTCTCGCCTCTCCAACGTTTGATTCTTCTGCTACTTACAACTATATGTGTTTACTCGTCTTAGTAAATCCGAATCGGCATATTATTATTTGCAACAGACAACAAAATTCTTGACAAACCCCACATCACGCTCATAGATTCCGTCATTTTCTTAAGATGGCGTGACCCGTCGTTCAAACCTAGGATCATACAATTTTGTTTAACCACCCACCTGTCGTTTTCGCTCTTGCCTTGTCGTCTTAGTGTCTCTCCTTTGACTTGAAGTAGTAATTACTCAAGTCCAAGAGAAGTTAATCAGCGATCCATCAACTTTTCTAAACGGACTTCTTCATAAAGTTGATGGGTTTGGGGTTCTTGTTGTCAAAACGACAGTAGACAATTAAGATACGAGTGATCCGTTATTATGAAACTTCCAAAATTTTTAAACAAAACAATAATTACGATCTAAAATTTAGGAAACTAAAAAATTATCATTTTATGATCGCTCTACATCTATATTATGTATCAAATTGAACTTTTGAATCTTACTAAATTAAAAATTTCTACATACATTCTTATTATGTTTAGTCCAGCAACTTATGGAAGTTGTAGTAAAAATCACAAGTAGTGTTCCCTTCCATAATTATACACACACACACACACACACACACACACACACACACACACACACATATATATATATATATATATATATATCAAATCAAATAAGTGAAAATTGAAAAGGATAGAAAATGAAACAAACAAGAAAACCGTTAAATTAAAATATTTTGTGAGTTTATTACCTTCTTCGTAAATCACAGATAAGATGATGCAAACTAGGCCAAATTAACCAAAAGACTAGTCTAGTAAATAAGTTTGCCTAGCCTATATATAAGGTCATCTTGACCAATACTCTCAAGCGATGTAGGACTATAATAGTCACTGCATTATAAAATATACATATATTTTATATAAACAATTTAATCGGGTAAAATATGTTAGGACTTGAGAGCCAATCTCAAGTAATCATTTAATAAAAACTCTTAAGTATTAAAAACTCAAGCCATATGGATGTCTAAATAGGAAAGTTATGAAGAGGAGCTTGGATAGCTTGTGAAACTTTCAAGTCAAGAATCAAAAGAAGCTGGAGATGAACACACTAAAAAAATAAACCCTAACTCTGCATACTAAAATTGAAGTAGTGATCAGTAGGGCTCGTATTTACAAAGAGTGTGTATGTAACTTTTGTAATGAATGAATTGGTGTTTAGGATACGGGATGGGAGGTTTGGCTGAAATCAGTAAACAAAATAAAGTAAAAATTGAACTTATAAAAACAATTTAAATCAAACAGTAGAAAAACGATAAGATTGACAAATGAGTTTAGAATCCGGTCTTCAGTTCAATCTCGACCTACACATGAATGAGCACACTTAATCTTCATGTTGTTCTTATATATCTCTTAGAAAATATTAATCGTAGATTAACAATAAGCTCTGTTAATCTAAATTTCTCTTAGGTTGTATTTGATCAAAATAAACTATTTAATTGAACCTAGCTATCAAACAACTTAAAATAAACTCTATAGATTCAGTAGGACTATCGCATTATGAACTAGAAAAATAAATTAACCTAAGCAATAACCACACAAGCTTGGGTCATTTAATTTATGTTATATTATCCCTAATAATTTACTACCATTAGTTACAATAAACGAATCAAAGTTACAACGATTGAGTATTGAAATTTAGATTTTAACAATGGGTTCATATAAAAACAACATATTGAAAGAGTTTAAATCACTCATACATGAATACCCAAATCATTAAGCAAAGAATAACCTAAACAATGTATAAAG
>JANZXR010000001.1:23399683-23465631 GCA_027575705.1 Erythroxylum echinodendron | reverse complement strand
AATTAAATATCTAAAATCTAAATTCTTATAAGAATATTCAACGAAATACTAAGAAATATAATATTCATGCCCTTATAATTTTTTTAAAATCATACCTTAATAAGTCATTTTACGCATCAATAGCTAATACTAAACAGTTAATTTTACCAAACATTTTTAATAAACAGCTGATGTTATCCGCCAGTCAAATTAACTGATATAATCAATTATAACTAACCGCTGATAAAATCAGCTAACAATTAATGTAATCTGTTGTTTGCCAAACATGACCTATCTTATTAAACTTGATGTTGAGTAAGACCAAACAATTGTTGGAAAAAATGATGATATTATCGTCATTGTTGAAGTAGACAAAAAGGTATAGATTGTTCTATTCTCTACTGTTGGTTTGTGAGAGGAAATCAAACAAGTAGGTTTTGTGTTGCCCTTGCCATGAATTTACTTCTAGGTAAAGGCATCACCACCATAAACAAAATATTTAAAGATACTTTTTATCTTATACATATTTAAATGTAAGTGATAAAGTTCGTGAGATAATTTTACTTTGCAAATGAATTAACTAAGATCTAAGGAAAAATGGGGATTAACAGAGCTTGTTGTTAATCTACGACCTGTAATTATTAAGAGAGATAAAAGAACAACAAATCAATAAATTATGCTTAATTAGAGTATAGGTCGAGATTAAACCAAAGAATCAGATCCCTACCGAATTCTCCAATTTTATCATTTTCGCATGTTTTCTTTAATTTGTTTTCATTAGATTTATTTTATTTTATTTTCTTATTAAATCCAAAACCCACCATTACCTAAACATAAATTAATTTCATTTCATAAGCTAACCGAACACTCCTTGTGGGATCGACCTAGACTCACTATTGCTATAGTAGTAGTCTAGTTATTTTACTTTGACTAGCGTTACGACGTGCCTATCATGTACGCACACTGTTTTCATTGGAGGTTTTCGTTCTCCACCAAAGCTTTGCATCACCCAATAAATAAATCACTATGACTAGCACCTTTTCTGTGTCGAAAACCTTTGTCGCTACAAAATATTGTTTCATATCCCATAAGGAATTATGGAGCTCGTTAGCACTCTGTTTGTCATTAAAAACTTATAGTTCATATACCTTAAACACGGTGCTCTCAACACCTCCCACATCTGAGGTAGCTATTGCATATTTAAGGATTCTAATCTCGAAATTACCTTCCTCTCGTGTCTTCATCAAGTCAGTAACTTGATCTTGTAATGCTTGCATCTGCCTCTCCAAGAGTTCAAAACAAGATGGGTATGTAGAGACTTCTTCTTTACTTATGGGTAAAAGACCCATAAGTGCTTCCACCCTTGAAACATGCTTACTTAAATTGTTGCCTCTTGCATGTCAAAATTTAGCTCTGATACTGATTGTTATAAAGGTCTACCTGGGCACTAAACTTATACCAAAGTTGCACCTGCTCCTTTGCATGGAAATATTACTTAAGTCCATTTAAGAAAGACTCAGCCTTTCTATGTGATTGTTGACTAATAGAATTTGTTATAAAATACCTCATAACCCTTGTAGTATTTAATTTTCATATGTGTAAGAATACTGTGAGAGTAGTAAGTAATCAAAGGAAATAATAAAAGAAATTAAGAGATAAAAACAAAGACAACCTTTATTACTTCCCCTAAAGTATACAAAGGAATATTCTTTCTCGATGTGTTCTCCCCTACATGCGTTCAAGAGCAAGACTCAAATGATCTAATATATAGGCACCTCTAGCTTGATAGCCAAGTTAAAAATCAGAATCATAGCTGAACTACACTGCTTAGTCACTTATCCTTATCAAATTACATCACACCTACTAATTAAATAACACCTCTATCTAAAAAGGATGCTATCTGATATAATAAAGTTAAATCTCAACTAACAAGATAAGATATTACATTGAATTACAAAAGATACATCCATATCCATAAAGATTTCTGTTATCTTTACATGATCCTCCCACATGATTGTTATCTTTTAAAGTTAATATTATCCCATATGATCTTATCTACTACATCGTCCAAGATCTTCCTATGATTTGTATCCATTGATGATGAATTATCCATGCCCAATTCTCTCATAACACACTGATCCAATCTAATGCTTACTCACGTCAAGTTTATTAGTCATGGTTTGATTATTTACGCATACACTAAGTACTTCCCTCTCGTATGAATCTTTCATATATATGATCCAGTTAACCTTCAACCCAAGGTCCATCTCAAGCTAGCTGTTAAGTGCATCATCTTTTGGTCTCGAATTTGAATCTTGCATCTCATCAAAGATTTCTACTAATACAGACCAATGCATGTCAATACTCACCTACTTTCGAGCTTTCATCAATGATGCCCATTTTTCCTTGCTTACTAGCAAATCTTTTCTTTGTCTATCAGTCAAAGTGCCAAGTATTAGGCAAGACTAGCCAAATCACAATTTCACAATTTAGACTTAGGAGTCTAATAGCTACTATCCTTTAATTATGTTTATGTTGAGTACCTTCATAAACAAGACATAAAAACATTATTGATTCAAATTTCCAATGAGTTGTAACATTTTATGAGTTAAGCATACTTGCAAAAATTGCAAATTATATTGCACCATGATTTGGTTTATTATAGAGTAAAGAAAATCTTTTAAATGAAGTAAATAAGAAAAGTGAGAAGTTTATTTGTTTGCTTAGTGTCTCAAGATAACAAAAAAGCAAAGAGATTACGTTTAGTGAGACCCACCACTTATCAGCCGACCTTAAAAATAGTTGTTATAGGTACTGTTACAAATTCAAATAAATAAAATATTTCATATTAACAAAATAATGATGATATTAAGAATTATTTTAATTTAGGGTAAAATATATGAGAGTTTTAAAATATTAAAAATTAGATTTTTTTCAAATATTAAAATTTAATCTGTATTTTAATAAAAACTTTAAAAATTGGAAAAAAATTTTGCATAAAAAAATTTAGTCCTAAATGTTACACTTTCTCAAATATTGGAGATGGAAAAACTGAATGCCAATATGGGATAACTCATACGCAATGTGGCCCACGTCATCCTATGTGCAGCTAATATAGCTCAAGTCAACCATACACACTTGATCAACTTCTTCCTCCTTTAGTTAAAAAATCAATTCTCTAACTTTAGAATGCTCACATATAACTTTGTTTGTGCTGATTGTTCTTTCTTACTTTCTGTATTTTCTAGCAACTTATTAATAAAAGGCTGTTTTCCTTCAAATTATTCTTGGCAGGTAGAGCACAATTGATTACTCAATTTCATTAACGTATGTTAGGCTTCACATTTGGCATTTTTTTGAGCCATTATGAAGGCCATTGATAAAATATTCAAAAGATTTTTTTAATTCGGATCCAAAGACAGTGAAACAAGAGCCAAGGTTAGGTGGTCAAACGTCTGTCAACCTAAGAAAAAAGGAGGCTTGGGCATCATTTCACTCAGGACAACCAACATAGTGCTGGTAACGAGGAGAACTCGAAAATTATTAAGGGGATAAAGATTAGATGTCGGTCAAGTGGATGTGTGCCCATTACATCGAAAATTATTAAGGGGATAAAGAGTAGATGTCGGTCAAGTGGATGTGTGCCCATTACATCAAGGGACATAATTTCTAAAGCTTCAAACTTCTTATCAATGCTTCCTCAATTATGACGTTAACATTTCTTCTTTCCGTTCTAGCTTTGTTCTTAGGCTAGACACTAAAGATAAACTCATTTGGAAAGCAACTGCTTCAGGTGAGTTTACCAATACCTCATGCAACCTGGTACATATTGGTCAAGGATAAAAACCTACTTCCTCGACCTTCGTATACACTGTGGTTGGCTGTAAAAAATAGTCTCGCCTTAGAATGGTTAAGTATTTAACTGTTCCTAACTGGTACACCCTTTGCAGATCCCCTCACGAGACCCTCAACCATCTGTTGTTTCAATGCGAGTCTGCAAATCAACCGTAAGAAGGAAGGGGAGGAATGGATCTTTCATGTGACTTTATCATATGTAGTCAATTCCACCTAGGACAAAAGAAACAG
The DNA here is from genome assembly GCA_027575705.1 of Erythroxylum echinodendron. NCBI lineage: Eukaryota > Viridiplantae > Streptophyta > Magnoliopsida > Malpighiales > Erythroxylaceae > Erythroxylum > Erythroxylum echinodendron. The sequence goes on along the minus strand of JANZXR010000001.1, from coordinate 23,461,566 downwards.
GAAAATTTTTATGAATCACAGCCAAAGCAGCGAAGTCTTTATCAAGACGGTAGTTGACAAGATAAGATGCCACATCGATCTGTATAAAGAAAAAATCACCTCTAAGTGGAACATTGACTTGTAGATTTAGGTTTGTTTTCCGTGTAATACCAAAGTTAGATAAATAGATAATCTGTGAAAGGCGTAATATGGTTAAAGGTTAGTATCAAACCAGCTAATCTCCATCGTAGACTTTTGTACAATTTAATTGCCTTTTAAGGTTTAATATATTTTTACATTTTCCAAAAAAGAAGTTGCAGGAGGATTAAACTAAAGGTAGCTACATTGAACTGAGGGTAGGTACATTGAAAGTTAGGTTAAATATCTAGTTATTCACTTTAGGGAGGAAATAGCTGCCTAATGTGTAACACTTCACTACCATAAATCACATGCTGGAATACTCTATGGATATTCCAGTTTATAATCTGTAATAATGACATATTAGAGCAATCACATATCCAAATTAATCATAACATCAATTATTATATAAAAAAGTCACCAAATCTTAAAACCAACTGCATTCCTCATTTCATTTCATAAAAACCAAACTTACATTGTAGCTTCACAAAACCATTCGAATATATACGATGTCAAATCCCTATACATAATACACTGCTTGAAAGAGGAATTGCACATAAACTACTAACTAATCTTTCAGTCTCAGCTGACTGACCTTTGAGCTATTTCTTGACAAAAATACAAGAATTAGTCTTCTTGTAGAGTCTGTCTGTCTCTAATGTCTTCTCTCGAATCTGAAATATCAATGTTGTTAATAAGTGTATATGCAATGTTCAAGTGACCCACATTCAATTATTACATTGTTGTAACTGAGTGCCTAAACTGTCCCATATCCATTGTAGATATTGGACTCATTGATACTGTCTCTTACTCGTTGCAGATACAAGGCTCATTATATATATATATATCAAGCCTTTGGCTCTATACCACATTTCAGAGCTTTAAGCTCATCTTCGGTGGCTACTCATGTCACAACTATCATTATCTGATCATGCATTCATGTATGAAATGCATCTCATTCATATTCCATCAATTATGTTTTCAATCATTCCCATTTTCAATCTCATTCCCATTCAATCATATTTTTAGTCTCATATACATATATCATTAGGCCTTAGTTCGGCATTAAAAAAAACATGTTGAGTAACACATATTTCACCAAATTCACATTCAAGGAACACTTCAATATCAGATTTGATCAATTACATTTGCATTTATGTTCTTGTTCACAAGAATCATCAGACTAGGTCTGGCATGAACATTCAAGTTGAGAACCATGTAGTCAATCTCATTCACATACAAGTAACACTTCCAATGTTTTAACCATGCATCAAAACTCCTCGGATATTTCATGTCCGGAATTCAGTACACATGCATCAATATCAAATTCAATTCAGTAATAAACAAAAAATGTCAAGGTGAGACTATCTTAGGTTACTCACCAATAGCTCAAGAAAGCTATTGCCTTGAAGTCCCGACAATGTCTAGATAATGGCGCTTTAAATGCTCCTCTATATCATGCAAATCACATATACACATCACAATTTTGCATAATAGTATAAGTATTCAGTTATGCACATCTATATATATGAAATATGTACAATACATGTTCATGACAATTCCGGGTTCCTTATCATTATTCTAATCACATTAGTCATTCATATATCAATACTCAATTGATCAGTCCAGATTTGCCTAAAAATACTTTTTGATCCACTTTGCATGAATATTCCAAGATCATTCAATTTGGTTAATTATTGTATGAGTTATGCTCAAACTACTGTATACTAAGTACATTTGAAATTTAGCTAGTGCATGATAATGTTGTCCAGTTGTATAACTCATATCTCTCAATTACAATATCTAAAAATTACAGACTTTATACCAATTGAAATATAATAGAACAAGCTACAACTTTTGTGAAGACACCTTTATCTGATTTAGCCTAAATCAATACAGTTTATTTGTTAACAACAGGATATGATTTCTGTCCCTAGGAGTGCTACAGCCTAAGCCAAGACTCACTTTCATGTCAAATTTTGAAATTCTTAGAGATAGAAATAAAATTTGACTTCTTCAAGAAACTTGTAACCATGTGTATCAACTTTAATTTGAATTAAGAATCACCTTATTTAGAAATCTACAAATCAAGATATATTTAAAATGCTGAAGCATGTTCAGTGAAAACACTATAGCTAATATATTCCAGCAATTCTTCTTTCATTTTTTTCCAGATTGTTTTACACTTTATACCAAGGTTAAACAACCTCTTTATAGTTCATCAATTATACCTCTATTAGGCCTGAATCATACTTCAATTCTTGATCAATAGTAAATCTTATTCCAGTTCAACATTATTTACTTAATAGCTCACAAAGTATCAAACCAGAAACTTTTACATTATTATGCATATAGTCCTAGTTCTTTCCCAATTCAAGAACATCAAATTAACATATTTCTTTGGCATAAAGCCACCTTCATTATACTTCAAATCAGATATAATTCATCCATTAATCAATCTATAACCCACAGTTTTCATAAAGAAAACAAAACAGAAAATTCCAAGTTCATGTACCATTTTCCAGCACATATCTTCACTAATATCACATGCATTTCATTCCAATTCAAGCATCATTATTATATCATTTGACATGCCATAAAACTCATATTGTTACTTACCTATTAAGCTTCCAATCCAACACAAAACTTCAGAGTAAATTAAGTCTCCATGCAACCAAAATCAGCACAAACTTATAGTGAAAGCAAGGTGATTTTCGGACAGCAATATGAAGATCAAAATCAGGTAGTTTTCTTGGCAATTTGGTGAACGATTTAGCTGTGATTTTTATGCAAAACTTGAGCTAGGGTTAAGAACAAAATACAGAGAGAATTTGGAGCAATTTCGGTAGAGAAAGGTGAGGGAAATAGCAGAAACATTGCTGCTGGAATTTGCTCCATCATCATGCTAGATGTGAACTTTTAAACTCACCATGTGTCTCAAGGCATGTAATACATTTGCCTAATTAAGATTGGTACACATGTCACGTAATAATTGGTCCATTTGTCAATTAATTCCTAATCCAATTGTCACTCATTTAACTATGTCAAATGTCACTTAATTTTGAGTTTAATCATCCTAATTTTCCATGTCTCAATTAGTTTTGCCACTAGGCATTTTGCTAGTCCAAAAATACCTCAAATTTTTAGAAATTTTCGAAATGTACGAAATGTCACCAAAAATGTGAAGTTAATTCTAATACACACCAATTCAATTTTCAAGACAAATAATCCACAATTCACATTTTTAATCACATTAAAAATCACTTATATCCGGAAAATGTTAATGAATGCATGTACAATCATATTAATGTGCAAAAATCAATATTCTAGTATATGTGTATGCCACATTATGCATAAGTATGAATTATACTCCTTAATTTCTCAATGACCTCTTATAAACATTATTTTAACCTTATCCTAAGTAACAAGATATTACAACTCTCCCCTCCTAAAAGAAATTTCGGCCTTGAAATTCTTACTTAATGGTTCGAATAGGTAGGGATATTGTTTCCTTATACGATCCTCCGTTTTCCAAGTTGCTTCCTCAGTCGAATGATTTCTCCAAAGAACTTTCACAAATAGAATTACCTTTTTTCTCAACTACTTTGTCTTGTAACCCACTTTCTATACTGGCTCTTCAACATAGCTTAGATTACTGGCAACCTCAATATCTTGAGTCGGTAACACATGTGTTGGATCAGATCTGTATCTTCTTAACATGCTCACATGAAATACATTATGCAACTGAGATATCTCATTAGGAAAAGCTAACTTGTATGCCAAATGTCCTATCCTCTCAAAGATTTCATAAGGACCAATGTACCTAAGGCTTAACTTTCCATTTTCGCCAAACCTCAACACTCCTTGCCAAGGCAACACTCTCAGAAACACTCTGTCTCTCACATTATATTCCATATCCCTTCTGAGTTGATCTACATAACTCTTCTGTCTATCCTGAGCTGCTTTTATTCTACTTTTGATCAGTTTCACCTTATCCACAGTGTCTTGTATTAATTTCGAACCTTCAATCATTCTCAAACCCTCTTCATCCCAATATAGAGGCGATCGACACTTCCTACTATACAATGCCTCATATGGTGCCATGCCAATACTACTGTGATAATGATTGTTATATGCGAACTCAATCAATGCTATGTATTGATCTCATGCTCCTTGAAACTCCAATACACATACTCTGAGCATATCCTCAACAGTCTAGATTGTTCTCTAACTCCGTCCATCTGTTTGAGGATGAAATGCAGTACTGAAGTTTAACTTTGTACCTAAAGCTGACTGCAAACTCTTCCAAAATCTTGAAGTAAATCTGAGATCCCTATCCGATACAATAGACACTGGAACTCGTTGTAGTCTAACCACTTCATACATATACCTCTGAGCCAACTGGTTTAGTGAGTTATTCTCCCTCACTGGTAAGAAATGGGCCTACTTATTAATCGGTCCACTATAACCCATATAGCATCATTTTGCCTCGGAGTCTTAGGCAAACTTATAATAAAATCCATGATGATTCGTTCCTATTTTCACTTCGAAATAGGCAATGAATATAGCTTCCCAACTGGAACCTGATGCTCAACCTTAACCTCTTGGCATGTTATACATTTAGAAACAAAATCTGCTACTTGGTTTTTCATTCCAGGCCACCAAAAATGTTGTTTCAGTGTGTTATACATCTTGGTAGTACCAGGATACATAGCATAAAAGGCCATATAAGCTTCCTCTAAGATTTCCTTCCTTAGATCATCCACATTAGGCACACATAATCTATGTTTTAACCATAATGTTTCATCGCTCAATTCAAATTCAGACTCCTGATTCATCTTAACTTTCTCCACCAGTTTCACCATATCAGGGTCCTTACTCTGAACCCTTCTTATTCTATCATGTAACATTGGCCTCAGTTTCAATGTGGTTATTAATGCCTCATCATGCTCAAGATTTAACTCCACCTTCAAATCTCTCAATTGAATCAAGTTTGGTAACCTTGATAACTGAATCTGAGCTACACTGATATTCGACTTTCTGCTCAAAGCATTAGCCACCACATTGGCTTTTCCTGGATGATATTCAATTGTACAGTTATAATCTTTCAATAACTCTACCCATCTCCTCTGTCTCATGTTCAATTCTTTCTGACTTAATAGATACCTCAAACTCTTATGATCAATGTATATCTGGAATATCTCTCCATATAGATAATGTCTCCATATCTTTAGAGCAAAAATAACTGGGGCTAGCTCTAAATCATATACTGGATAGTTAATCTTGTGAGACCTTAGTTGTCTCGATGCATAGGCTATCACCTTGCCATTCTGCATCAATGTACATCCCAATCCTTGATGTGAAGCATCACTGTATACTACATATCCACCAGTTTCGGATGGTATAGCTAACACCGGTGCAGTAGTCAACCAGTGTTTCAACTCCTCAAAGCTCCTCTGACAATCGTCATCCCATCTGAATGCTACATTCTTCCTCAAAAGTTTAGTCAGAGGGGTCAAAATCAAAGAAAACCTCTTGACAAACCTCCTCTAATATCCAGCTAATCCTATAAAACTTCAGATTTCTGAAACATTCCTCGGAGCTTCCCAATTTATCACTGCCTCTATCTTCATGGAATCCACTTGTATGCCCTATCTAGATACTATATGACCCAGAAATACTACTTGATCTAGCTAGAATTCACACTTACTGAATTTAACATATAGTTGTTTCTCCCTTATAATCTGTAAAATCACTCTCAGATGCTTATTATTTTCTTCTCTGCTCTTTAAATACACAAGTACGTCATTAATGAACACAATTACCAATCTATCTGGATAGGGTTGAAATACCTTATTCATCAAGGCCATAAATACAACTTGGGAATTAGTTAACCCGAGCGGCATTACTAAAAACTTGAAATGTTCATACCTGCTCTTGAATGCACTCTTCAGTACATCAATCTCTACTATCTTCAACTGATAGTACCCATATCTCAAATCTAACTTGGTAAAAACCTGAGCTCCTTACAATTGATCTAATAAGTGATCAATTCTAGGCAATAGGTACTTGTTCTTTACTGTGACCTGATTCAACTGCCTATAATCGATGCACAGTCTCAGGGTTTCATCTTTCTTCTTTACAAATAAAACTGGAGCTCTCCCTCTTATATTAGACTGGGCTCCAATTATAGCAGGACAATCCTTAACTTGATGATTAAATGAATCGCATTTAAGACAAGCTCCAGACAATCTCCAGCATTCACCACTGTGTTTCTTCCCACAATACTTACAATTGGGTATCTGACCCGACACTGCACCTCTTCCACTGTCAAACTGTACAAAACTACCCCTCTGTCTAAACCTCAACTGTCTTAATCCAACCAGTGGTCGAAATGGTCTATTCTGGTGCTTACTGAACTTTCTGTTAGAATCGCTCTGAAATTCACTAAGCCTCTTCTGTCTAGACTCTGATCTTTGCTCAGACTGACTGTCCCTCAACAATTTCTCTATTCGGATCGAGGCTGCTCTCAGCTTAGTGAAATTGCTCAAGTTAGTAAGAGCTAGCCTTGTCCGAATCTCCATATTCAACTCATCTTCAAATCTCCTACACTTGTCTTCCTCAGTAGGAATCAAGGCAGTCATATAACCCATCAGTTTATTAAATCTGATATCATAATTTGCTACTGACATTCTGCCCTACTTCAGATTCATAAATTCCTTCATCTCTCTGTCTAAGTAGATTTAGGGCATGTAATTTTCCCTAAGGCCCTTAGAAAGTCTCCCCAATTCAAATTACAAGGCCTGGTGGTACTTCCTTGAACAATCTTCCACCATTGATATGTTGGACCTTGCAGTAGTGAGACCGCATAATCAAATCTCTCATCAGCCTTATAGTCCATCTGATCAAATACTCACTCAGTCCTCTCTAACCATCCCTCGGCCTCTGCAGGGTCTGTACTTCTGTAGAAATCTACAGCCCCCTGCTTTTGTAGCCTGTCGTACCTCCTCTACCTTCTCTTGGGAACTCTTTGCGGCATTCCCTCAGGTCAAGGCACAGAAGACTCTCTACTGACTCTTGTTGATCCTAAGTCAGCTGAGTATCCTTCCTGATCACCCATGTTGGATAACCTATCATAAACAATAACTCCAATTATCATCCACATTTCTCATTATATTTTATGTTTAACATTTCTATATGTCCCTATGGATGCTAACCCACTCTGATACTAAAATGTAACATCACACTACCATAAATCACATACCGAAATACCCTATGGACATTCCAGTATATAATATACAATAATGGCATGTTAGAGCAATCACATATCTAAATTAATCATGCCATCAACTATTATATAGAAAAGCCACCAAATTTTAAAACTAATTACATTCCTCATTTCATTTCATAAAAACATAGCTTACATTGTAGCTTTACAAACCCATACGAATATATACAATGTCAAATTATTATATATAATACATTGCTTGAAAAAGGAATTGCCTATAAACTACTAACTAATCCTACCGTCTCAACTAACCGACCTTTGAGCCATTTCTTGACAAAAATACAAGAATTAGTCTTCTCATAGAGTTTGTCTATCTCTAATGTCCTCTCTCGGACCTGAAATATCAATGTTGCAATTTTGGTGAGTTTTGTGAACTCATTGACGTAGCCATCCTTGATGGTTCACCTAGTTCATACCACATATCAAATCATATAAGCACATAATTCACAATTTTCCATTTAGCACCACATATCATAGAATGCACATATCCCAACCTTAGTTAAGTACATATTCACATTACAATTCAATCAGTCAATCACACTTAATAAATGTATATGCAATGTTCATGTGACCCACATTCAATTATTACATTATTGTGACTGTGTGCCTAAACTGTCCCATATCTATTTTAGATACTGGGCTCGTTGATACTGTCCCTTACTCGTTGTAGATACAGGGATAGTTATATATATCGAGCCTTTGGCTCTATATCACATTTAGGAGCTTTAAGCTCATCTTCGGTGGTTACGTATGTCACAACTATCATTATCTGATCATGCGTCCATGTATGAAATGCATCTCATTCATATTCCATCAATTATATTTTCAATCATTCCTATTTTCAATCTCATTCCCATTCAATCATATTTTTAGTCCCATATACATAAATCATCAGGCTTTAGTCCGACATTCAAAAAAACATGTTGAGTAACACATATTTCACCAAATTCACATTCAAGTAACACTTCAATATCACATTTGATCAGTTACATTTGCATTCATGTTCTTGTTCATAATAATCATCGAACTAGGTTCGGCATGAACATTCAAGTTGAGAACCATGTAGTCAATCTCATTCACATACAAGTAGCATTTACAATGTTTTAATCATGCATCAAAACTCCTCGGAAATTTCATGTCCAGAATTCAGTGCACATGCATCAATATCAAATTCAATTCAGTAATAAACAAAACAAGTTAAGGTGAGACCATCTTAGGTTACTCACCAATCGCTCCAGAAAGTTGTTGCCTTAAAATCCTAACAATGTCTGGATGATGGCGCTCTAAATGCTCCTCTATATCATGCAAAACACATATACACATATCCCAATTTTACATAATGGTATAAGTATTTAGTTATGCACGTCTATGTATATGAAATATGTATAATGCATGTTCATGAAAATTTTGGGTTTCTTATCATTATTTTAGTCACATTAGTCATTTATATATCATATATCATAAGGAAAATGGTGTATTTCTGTAACTCTTTCTTCTAGAAAATTGTTCCCTTATGCCATAAGTTTCTAATGACTCTAAGATCATTCAATTTGGTTCAGTATTGTATGAGTTATGCTCAAACTACTGTAGACTAAGTATATTTGAAATTTAGCTAGTGCATAATCATTCTATCCAGTTGTACAGCTCATATCTCTCAATTCCAATATATAAAAATTACAAAATTCATACCAATTGAAATCTAAGATAATAAGATACAACTTTTGTGAAGACATCTTTGTCTGATTTAGCCTAAATCAATACAATTTAATCGTTAACAATAGGATATGATTTCTGTCACTAGGAGTGCTACAACCTAAGCCAATACTCACTTTCATGCCAAAATTTGAAATTCTTAGAGACATAAATAAAATTCGACTTCTTCAAGAAAGTTGTAGCAATATGTATGTACTTTAATTTGAGTTAAGAATCAACTCATTTTGAAATCTACAAATCAAGATATAATCAAAATACCAAAGCATGTTCAGTGAAAACACTACAGTTAACATATTCCAGCAATTCTTCTTTCATTTTTTTCCAGATTGTTTTACACTTTATACCAAGTTAAATAGCCACTTTATAGTTCACTAATTATACCTCTATTAGGCCTGAATCATACTCCAATTCCTCATCAATAACAACTCTTATTTCAGTTCAACATTATTCACTTAACAGCTTACAAAGTATTAAAACAGAAACTTTTATATTATTATGCATATAGTCCTAATTCTTTCCCAATTCAAGAACATCAAATTAACATCTTTATTTGTCATAAATCCACCTTCATTATACTTCAAATCAGAACTAATTCATCCATAAATCAATCTATGTCCCATGGTTTTCATAAACCAAAAACAAAACAAAAAAACTTCCAAGTTCATGTCTCATTTTCCAGCACATATCTTCACCAATATCATATGCATTTCATTCCAATTCAAGCATCATTCTTATATCATTTGACATGCCATGAAACTCAGATTGTTAATTACCTATTAAGCTTCCAATCCAACACAAAACTTTAGAATTAACCAAGTCTTCATTCAAGCAAAATTAACACAAACTTATGGTGAAAACAAGGTGATTTTCGGACAGCAATATGAAGATAATAATCAGGTAGTTTTCTTGGCAATTTGGCGAAGGATTTAGGTGTGATTTTCGTGCAAAACTTGAGCTAGGGTTAAGAACAAAATATAGAGAAAATGTGGAGCAATTTCCGTGGAGAAAGGTGAGGGAGACAACAAAAACATTGTTATTGGAATTTGCTCCATCATCAGGCTAGGTGTTAACTTTTAAGATGTTAACTTTTAAACTCACCATGTGTCTTAAGGCATGTAATACATTTGCCTAATTAATCTGCTACCACTAGTCCACATATTAGGTTGCCATTTGTCCCCTACTAAATCAATCCACATGTCATTCCAAGATTGGTCCACATGTCACATAATAATTGTTCCATTTGCACTCCATAATTAGTCCATTTGTCAATTAATTCCTAATCCAATTGTCACTCATTTAACTATGCCAAATGTCACTCAATTTTGAATTTAGTCATCCTAATTTTTCTTGTCTCAATTAGTCTTGTCATTAGGCATTTTTCCTAGTCCAAAAATACCCCAAATTTTTAAATTTTTTTGAAATGTCCAAAATGTCACCAAAAATGCGAAATTAATTCGAATACACACCAATTCAATTTTCAAGATAAATAATCTACAATTCATATTTTTAATCACATTAAAAGTCATTTATACTCGGAAAATGTCAATGAATGCATTTACAATCATATTAATGTGCAAAAATCAATATTCTTGTGTATGTGTATGCTATGTTATGCATAAATATGAATTATACTTCCTAATTTCTTAATGACCTCTTATAAATACTATTTTAACCTTATCTTAAGTAATAGGATGTTACATAATGGCCTGACTTAGAACCATGTTGGCTCTGCATAAGATGAAGCGAATAGCATAGCAACTGGGTTGTATCATGTTAGTGTCAAATCGCACTTCATTTGTAACATTTGATAATATTTAACATTTGGAACTGAGTCTTTTTATTTATATTTATATAATATTATGAATGCAATTGAAACTTTAAAAAGTTTTAGGGCTTAATTGTAAATTTTTAAAAAACTTTAATTTATTACCAACTCCTTGGTTTCCCATCTTTTCATTTCCAATTATGTATAAATTTGAAATGTCAAGTATTTTAATTTTGTTGAACTAAAAATATAGAGTATGTTATGTAATTGGCTTTTCTAAGTTCTTTAGAATTTGAAACTTTGTAAATTTCGAATTTAATGAAAAATAAACTTTAAGATTGATTGAAAAAGTTATATATACTTTTCATTGCAAAAGATAAATGAAATAAATTATGCCATAAATATAGAAATGAAAGTAAATTTAGAGTTACATATCGGAGTTCCGTATCTGCAGATAAAGATATGGATAAGTTTGTAGATGAGGTGTCCACGAGTTTATATATACATGTGTATATATATGTAGGCGAGGCTAACATTTTGCCATGGCTAATAGATCAAAACAATGATAGGATGTCACTGTAAGAAAACGTTGTCCACTTGATGATCGTGTTCTACTATGTTAGAGTTTATGACAACCTACCATTTGTCGTGACAGCTTTAATGATTATTCTTATGCAATCGATTTGAAAAGAAATGTGTCAATGTCAAGGATGATAAATTTAATGACCTGAATCTGCTCACATCTAAAGACAATTGTCATGTATGACCAGATGACGTGCAGCTATTTACAGGACCGGTACTATCTAATAAAGAATGATATGTACCCTTCGAAAGAAAAGAATCATATCTAATAAATAATGGGCTATGAACAATTGGAGATCCTTGGGGCTATGAGAAATTCTCATCAATTTAGATGAAGTCTTTCTATTTAAATTTGCTAGCTGAGATGTATTGGTTTATGCTTTACATCCGACGTTTTCGTTATAGTTTAGTGATAATTATTAATAAAGACATTCTTTATCTTTATGTATTAATATTTTATATTTTAATACTAAAGATAAAATCCTTGAAATAATTATTATGTAATTAAAATTATGATGAAATCATAATTATGAGATTCAATTTACACTTATGTATTATTCCTAAATGTTTCTAGTTGTAGTTTCATCAATACGGGATATTGTTAAAACGGTAAAACTTGCACACATTATGATTCTTTAATATGAATAAAGTAATTGATCTCATAAATTAAAATATAGAAATACCTAAAATAATATGTAGGTGATTATTAGAAAATAAGTCACTGAACTGACCCAATTATGAAAATTTTGGATGAAATATTACTTACGTGTCGACGAATTATCTCATAATGATGGTTTTATAATTGATCCTCAGACTTGAGATTACTAAGGTATCTAGTGTGGGAATTACTTTGTTTTGATGCTAATTATAAATTGTCCTAGGATAATTCAATCGGTAGTAATTGGATGCAGTATGAATCATATGTAGATAGTTGAGCAAGTCAATATAGGATTTGTCATTCTAAAGTTATTAGAGAGAATATTCTACTATTCTTGACTAGTAATGATTTATGAAATTCTCTGGTCAGAGCGAATTTACATTTGAAAAGGTATTTTCAAAATTCAATTATAAATCAATCACTAATTAGCAAGAATAAACATAGTTGGATGATAAGAGTAGATACTATATCCATATTTTGTCAATTTATAATATTAAATAACGAACGGATTAAATTATACTTCACAGCCATGCATGGATAAGTTAAGTTAATTACTTTGACATTCCTGATATTTTGGTAATCATAACATGTTGCTATACTTCAATCATGATTTATTATTATGAATTGTTTAATTAGAGAATTAAAGATAAATTTAAAGAAGTTTTAACTTATCTAATTCTAATTCTAATTGTGAATTAGAATTATAATTTATAATCGTTGCCAATTTATTATGAACCTAATGAGTTAGATATCAAAGATAAATTTGTGAAAGAAAAATCAATTTAATTAAGTTGGACCTAATTATAAAGTTTGAAAAACTTCAGGAATCAAATATGAGATATTTGATTTTATTAAAATTAAATTAATTATAATTAGAATTTGATTTTAATTATAATTAAAGAGATTTAATTTTAATAAGAGACTCTTATGATTTTTCTGTTTAAATGGGAAGAACTTTTAGAAGCTAGCACTTTTTGTCTTCTTCCTCTCAAAGTAGTTTGAGAATTGCTCTGTGGATACCATCAGACGCTGGACAGTTGAACAACTTGTGATTGATCAATTGGAAAAAGTTTCAAAGATTTTTTAACAGGAAAGCAAACAAGGTATGATTTTTAAATCATTTTTATTTTATTCAAGTTTATTTAATTATCGGGATCCGCTCAGAATTCGTAAAAATTTTATTTTTTGTTGTGCCCGTGATTCGATTATGATTGGATTCCAACAGTGTTATCAAAGCTTCCTTTAATTGTTTAACTTAGATTAGGTGCTTGATTGTTGTTGATTTTGATCAAATTTAGGGTTTTTATGATTATGGATTTGTTTTATTTGAAACCATTATTTCGGTTGCTCTTAGTATTGATTTCTAAAATTGTTGATTTGTTTTCCTATTTGGAAATTGTTTCCACTCTCGTGTTTGAAGTTTTGAAAAACCTAAAAGCTAAAGTAGTTTATTACAATTATAGATTTATTCGGCACCTTTTGTTCTGAAACCCTAACATCCAAATAAGACAGTGTGATTTATTACCCAACTCTTCTCTCTGTGTATTGCTCGTTAAAGATATGAAAAGTTTGTTTTCATTTGCTTACGTTTTTCTGATTGCTTTGGGTTTTTTGAATTTCGCATTGTCTATTTTGGGTTTTTGCTATTCATATGCTTGCTATTTTTGCTGACTACATTTATTTTGGATTGTGAATTTGTTGTTTTTGGGTTATGAATCTGTTGAAAAACTGATGGAAGCATGGGAGAAGTCGATGGGCGTTCATCGCCCATCGAATGGTGTCACGAGTGAGGACGATTGTCGCCATTGGGTGGTGTCTGTGACACCTTGCGATGACGATGCTAGCAACATTGACGTTGACTACGTTACCCAACAGTTGGAGAAACGTGGGTGTTGGTTAAGGCAAAACATGAGGGAGGTTAAGAGCAGTTGCAAAAAACGTGGGCAGGAGGACGGTGCTCCAGAAGCAGATGGACGCTTCTGGAGAAGACGATGGGCGTGTGTCCCTACTTCTGGAGAAGAGATGGGTGCCCACCGTTCTGGAGAAGCGTCTATCACAGACATTGACTAGCGCGTGCACTACACGCACCAGTCAACCTATCTTTGACCAGAACCCTCCATCCTCTATTTACATGTTTTTAAAAATATTTTTATAAAAACCTTCAATCTTCAATTTTATTAATTTAATAGAGATTAAATTAATTTATACTCCTAATAAAATTGAAAAGTGCTTTACTAAATTTTTGAAAATTTTTTCAGAAGGAATTTTTTCTCAGGAAAGTTTTGGAATTTAGTTTAATTTTCAAGAGTTGAATTATTAAATTAAATTGGTTATCAAATCAATAATTAGAATGAATCAAAAGTTTTAAATTTCTTTCATAATTAGATTATGTTTGAAATTATAAATATAATGAGATTATATTAATTGAGATGATATCTTAATTTCAAAATTAATGTAACTATTTTTCTTAATATGATTAAGATTAATAATTACATTGATTCTTAATTAATTTTAGAAAAGTAATTTCTAAATTATAATTAAATAGTTTCAATTAGATTGAAATTAATTAATTTGACTCTTTAAAATTAAGAAAAGTGTTTTCTTAAAAAATTAAAAAAGTTGTATGTTAATTAAATATATTTATGTCAATTTGATTGAGATAAATTAAATTTAAGATTATATTTGTTTAGAGAATTATTATTCAATTTAATTTAGAAATTGTTGCTTTATTTATGAAAAATAAGTTTCTTGATTTATTAGAAAAGTAATTTTCTTCATTAAATTTTTGAAAAACGTTTTATTTATTAATTAAGAAAAATGAGATTTCTTTAATATTTTTGAAAAAAAGTTTTCTAATCTATTAAAGAAAGATTTCCTAATTTATTAAGAAATCAATCTCTAAATGAATATATAATGACTTTCTTAATTAAATTTAAAAGTGTATTTAATTTTGAAAGTAGTTTCCTTTAATATTAGAAAGTTGTTTTCTAATTAAGGAAAAGCAATTTCTAACAAGATTAGAAAGAGTAAATTCTAATTAGATTAGAAATAGTTTTCTAATTGGATCAGAATTTTTTATTTATGTAATTTTAAAAAAAGGGGTTTCTCTAAATTATAATAAGTAAGTTGTATAATTTATTGAAAACTGTTTTCAATTAAATTTTGTTAAAGTATTCAAGGTAATTGGAAATAGTTTCCAATTGGATTTTAAAAAAATTTCAAATAAAAATAAATTTCTATTTAGAATAGGAATTTAATTTATTTAGGAATCAATGAGTTTAATCTAATGAAATTTTTCAAAGAGTTGGAAATATTATTTTAGATTATGAAAATCAAAGTTTCATATTTTAAGCATATAATTTGGTTATGAGTGCATAAATTGCAAATTTTTTGATATAAATATTGGTGTTAAGTCAAGGAGACTTCACTCTTTCTATTGATTTTGATGAAAGTCAAATAATAATAATAATAGAAGAGTGTATAAACTATTTTGATGAGTTTGTTAAGTGTGCAGATAAATGTAAGAGGCACAAATCATCAAGTCAAGATGATATTCAAGCGAAGTCATCAGACGAAGCAGAGTCATTAGACGAAGCGAAGTCATCAGACAAAGCGAAGACATCGGATGAAGCAAAGATATAAGACGAATTATACAAAACAAATCAAGACGTTATAATTGAAGAACAACTTATAATGTCAGTCAGTTAGTTAGTTGGAATTGGTTACAGGACTCAACTAACAACCGATCTCTGAAGATTCTACAAGTACTTTTCAAGAAGACCATTGGAGATTTAGATTATAAATATCACTTATAGTCATAAACAAAAAAGGAGACAATATACACAAGACACAACCTTACAACTTTGAACCTTCAACTCTCAATTCTTTTCTTATGATACTGTAAAAAATAACTTGAGTGAAAAGAAGAAAGAAGATAAATTAAGTCGACTCAAAGTCTTTTCAGTGAAAGGGAAGGCTACAGCCTGAAGAGGCTAAGATAGCAAATAAAGAATACTTTGTGAAAGAGACCTGAAGAGGCTTTGGAAGTCTGAAATAATACTTGTAAAAGTTGAAAGAGATAGTGAAATCTCAGATATACTCTAAGGACGGGACCCTAAGGTTAAGGGTGAACCAGTATAAATCGTGGTGTCATATTCTCTAACCGTTATGTCTTTGATTTCATGCTGTTAAAAGAATAGATACTATTTCCGCTGTTGCATTACTCAAACAAATTAAGTGCGTTGTTTTGTAAATTGTTTGAATCTTTCAAGAAAATCAAGAAGTTTTTAAATATTTCAATCTTAGACGATTTATCACAATTCAACCCCCTTTTTTTATATTCTTACATATTACGTGATTTCTATAATAACAAGTGATTTACTTTAGTTGGTATCAGAGTGAAGTTTCCAAGAAATACTGATTCAAAGTGAGGACAAAGATCCATAGTTGAATCACATGTTTTTACAACTGAAGGTGCCTCAGTCATAAGACCTCTTGCATTCAATGGTGAAGATTATCATTATTGGAAGGACAGAATGCGGCTCTTCATAGAATCCACACACATTGATCTTTGGGATATCATTGAAAGTGGTCCATATATTTCAACAAATTATGAAGGGAAAAGCATTCTCGTGATGAATGGTAAGTTGATCAAAAAGCTCGTGTTCAATTATATTCAAAGGCCAAGTTCTTTTTAAGTTGTGCGTTAAGCTAAAGTGAATATGATAAGGTTCATGGATGCAAATCTATAAGGGAAATGTGGGACACATTAGCCGTTGCATATGAAGGCACAAACCAGGTGAAAGAATTTAAGATTGGTATTCTTGTTCATCAGTATGAGCTGTTCAAGATGAAAGATGATGAGTCTATTGATCAAATGTTTGGGCAATTTCAAACAATCATTAATGGACTTAAAGCTTTGGGGAGAATCTACGATAGTCAAGATTATATCAGAAAGATCCTCAGAAGTCTTTCAAAAAGATGGAGACCCAAAGTAACAGCAATACAAGAGGCTAAGGATTCAAGCAAGCTTAAGCTAGATGAATTGCTTGGTTCACTGAAAATCCATGAAGTAGAGCTTGATGTGGAAGATAAACCCAGAAGGGACAAATCTATTGCAATGAAGGCTGGTCAGAAGAATAAGAAAATGCAGAAAATATAAGCTCGTCTTCAAAAGCATTAAGGATTGAAGAAATCAAGAATGATGATGCTAGTGAATTTGATCAAGATTTAAGTGAAGATGAAGACAAACTATCTTTCATTTAAGAAAGATTAGAAGGATGTGGAAAAAGAAAATTAAAGGAAATAAAGATTCCTTTTTAAAAAGGATTACCAAAGACGATTTGAAGAATAAGAAAAGCTCTATCGTCTACTATGAGTGTAATAAATCAGGCCATTACAAGTCTGAATAACCCTTGCTCAAAATAAATCAAAAGAAGAATCAAGGAAACAAAAAAGGCATGATGGCAACATAGAAAGATCTGGATTTGTCTGAATCTGAATCCAACTCGGCTTCGTCTAAACAAGCAAACATATGCTTGGTAGCTAAAGGTAAAAGGGATGATGAGGTAATCTCTGACTTTAATGATCTTCAACATGCTTATTTAGGATTGTTAGAAGATTCTTATACTATTCTAAAACAATATAGATTGTTGAAAAAGAAATTTGTTAAAAATTCTAAGAGTACAAAAATCTTAGAAGAAGAAAATGTCTGTCTTAAGAAACAAGTAGATGATATGAAAAAGAAAGTCACCATAGATAGATCAGAGGAGGCTAATCAGTTAAAACAAAGGATTAATATTCTTTCAGCTGATTTATCAAAATTTTTAGAGAGTACAAAAATAATGAATGGTATGATTGGAAGTTATAGACATCCAGATGATAAAAGTGGTTTAGGCTTCTCTGGTAGAAATTCAATTCATAATAGAAATGTTTTTCGTAATAGGAATTTTGTTCTTAAGAAGAAGAAACAGTATTCTTATTATAATTCTAAGAATAATTATAAGACTAACCCCAAAGGACTCAAGAAAATTTGGGTATCTAAGAAGGATATAATATATACTATAGATCTCTCTACTTGGAAGAAGCAACCATCATCATTGGTACTTAGTCAGTGGCTGCTTGCAACACATGACGGGTAGAAGGTCTATGCTCCTACACCTCCAATATAAGCAAGGAGGATTAGTAACTTTTGGAGACAACCAATAGGGCAAAATAATTGGGATTGGCAAAATTGGTAAAGATTCCTTTTCAACTATTGATAATGTTCTTCTAGTTAATGGTTTAAAGCATAATCTAATTAGTATAAGTCAATTATGTGATTCTGGTTTTGAAGTATCCTTTAATCAAAATTCTTGTTTAGTTAGAAATAAGGACGGGTCCATATTCCTTTCTGCCAAGAGACCAAACAATTTGTATAGGATTAATTTAGATGATTTGAGAAGTCAAAATATTTCACGTCTAATATCAAAAGATGATGAAAAACTGATTTGGCACAAAAAGCTAGGTCATATTAATTTTAAACATATTTCTAAATTAGTCAAACATAATTTTAACAAAGATTTCTTTTGTGAAAGCTGTCAGAAAGAAAAACAGGTTAAAACATCCTTTTCTTCTAAGAATGTTGTAACTTTGGCTAAACCTCTAGAGTTGTTACATATAGATTTGTTTAGTCCAACTAGAACAGTAAGTCTTGGTGGAAAGAAGTATGGTCTTGTAATTGTTGATGACTTTACTAGATTTTGTTGGATACTGTTTTTATCGCATAAAGATGAATCTTTTAACTACTTTAAAGTCTTATCGAAAAAGTTACAAAATGAAAAAGGGACTTCTATTACTGGAATTAGAAGTGATCATGGTGGAGAATTTGAAAATGAAAAATTCAAAATCTTCTATGAAAAGAATGGAATTTTCCCTAATTTCTCTGCTCCTTGAACTCCTCAACAAAATGGAGTTGTAGAAAGAAAGAATAGGACGATTAAGGAAATGGAAAGGACTATACTATGTGAAGTGAATCTTCCTAAGTACTTCTAGGAAGAAGCTGTAAATACAGCTTGTTATATTCAAAATAGAGTATTTCCGTGACCTATTTTAAGTAAAACTCTATATGAGTTATGGAAGGGAAGAAAACCAAATATTTCTTACTTTCATCCTTTTGGTTGCAAATGCACTATCTTAAATACAAAGGAATATTTGGATAAATTCGATTCTAAGATCATTTCAGGAATTTTTCTAGGTTATTCTATTAGATCTAAAGCTTATAGAGTTTATAATCTTATCTCTAAATCTGTTGAAGAATCTATGTATGTAAAGTTTGATGATGATTCTCATCTAGATAAGAGAGACGACTCTGATAATGAAACTCTATCTGCTCCCTTAGTTAGTAACCTAGACGATTTACCATTACTTGATCCATCTGATAAAGTAATAGATCCTTCTGAGAATATTAGTTTGAGAAAATATTGGAGTTACAAGTCTTCTCACCTAGGAAATCTGATTATAGGAGAAACATCAGAAGAGTAAGAACTAGATCTAAGTTTAGGAGAGAGGCCAATGTAGCTTTTGTTTTTGAATTAGAATCTAAGAAAATCGGTGAAGCTCTTCAACATGAAGCTTGAATTTTAGCTATGCAAGAGGAGTTAAATCAATTTACTAGGAATAAAGTCTGGTCTATAGTCCCTAAACTATCCAATAAATCTATCATAGGAACTAGATAGGTATTCAAGAATAAACTAGACGAATAAGGAAAGATATCCCGTAATAAAGCTAGATTAGTAGACCAAGGCTATAATCAACAAGAAGGAATAGACTATAATGAAACATATGCTCCTGTAGCTAGATTAGAAGCTATTAGGATCTTACTTGTATAAGCTGTTTTTCATGATATAAAATTGTTTCGATTGGATGTAAAAAGTTCTTTTTGAATGGTTTTATAGATGAAGAAGTTTATGTAAAACAACCCCCTGATTGTGAAGACATTGATAAATCAGATTATGTGTATAAACTTCATAAAGCTTTGTGTGGATTGAAATAAGATACTAGTGTTTGGTATGATCATCTTAGTTCTTTTTTGATTAATAATGATTTTATTAGAGGACAAGTTGATAAAAGTTTATTTCGAAAATGTATTAAAAATGATTTTATTGTTGTGCAAATATATGTAAATGATATCATTTTTGGTGCAACTTCTAAGAAGTTATGTTTAAATTTTGAGACTCTTATGAAAAGTGAATTTGACATAAGTATGATGGGAGAAATAAAGTTCTTTCTTGGTTTGCATATTAGACAGAATGAAGAAAAGATCTTTATTCATCAAAAAAAGTATATCAAAGAACTGTTAGTTAAATATAAAATAGAAAATGTTAAACCAATGTCAATTCCTATGCATCCTTTAATCGTCTTATCTAAAGATGAAGCTAATAAGAAGATTGATCAAGATCTTTTTAGAGGAATTATTGATTCTTTACTTTACCTAACTGCAAGCAGACCTGATATAATGTTTAGTATTTATTTGTGTGCAAGATTTCAAGTAGATCATACAGAATCTCATTATATTGCTATTAAAAGAATATTGAGATACTTGGTAGGTTCAACTAATCTTTGCTTAATGTATGAGAAAGGTAAAGATTTCAGGTTAATTGGCTACTATGATGCTGATTATGTTGGAGATAGGATTGATAGAAAGAGTATAAGTGGAGGTAGTCATTTTCTTGGTTATAATCTAGTTTCTTGGTCAAGCAAGAGACAAAGTTCAATTGCTTTATTTACTGCAGAAGCTGAATACATATCAGCTGCAAGCTGTTGTTCACAAATATTATGGATAAAATATCAATTAGAAGACTATTCTATCAAAGAATATCAAATTCTAATCTTTTTTGACAACACAAGTGCTATCAATCTCTTAAAGAATCCAATACAACAATTAAGGGCAAAGCATATTGAAGTTAGACATCATTTTATAAGAGACTATATACAGAAAGGAACTATCAATCTACAATTTGTTGAGACGAATCAATAATGGACAGATATCTTCACCAAACCCTTAAGTGAAGACAGATTCAAAGAGATAAGATGAAGTTTGAACATGGTTATGTTAAATGATCATTCGTCTGAAACTCCATAACCTAGACAATACGTCGCATTGAATCTGAAATGTCGTAAGGAATAGTAACAGTAATTTTTACTCGGTAGTATCAATTAATGAGTATCTGTGAATCAGTCACAGACGCTACTAACGGCAACTTTGTGTAGGAGTGTTTATAAAAAGATATCTCTCAAAATCTCAACACTCTATATTCTGAAATTTTCTTCTTAACTGACTTGCTTTAAACTGCTCTCAATAAAAGCGATTCAATCCTCTATTCTTTACGTTAAATTTTTTTCGTTCTTATCTTTCTTAATCATTTTTATATACTAACCTCACTTATTTAAGAGAAATACATTTTTATGTTTAGTGTTTATACATTGCAGATTACAAGAATGTAGAAATCTCTTACCTATAGGAGACTTATTGATTTACTAATCTTAAGGAAGGTCAAATGGATCGAACCTGAGATTAAAGCAGTTGGATGGGAAAATTTCTTCAATATACGAGAACTGGTGTATCCAAATGAAGTATATGAGTTCTGAAAAAATGAAAAGGTGGCAGATAACACCTTGGTATCTGTGGTAGACAGATTGTCAGTGATTGTGTCACAAGATTCTATTGTGAGGGTTACTAAATGTCCAAATGAAGGAGCAAAGCTGTTCAATAATACAAAGTGGATTTATCAAAGTTATTTAAATGAAGATAACATCAATCGAAAACTATATGGATCGAGTTATCCAGGAGTTAAGAAGTCTTCAAACTTAATTCCGAAGGCTAGGGTTCTTCATTCAATTCTTCTTCACTGTATTTTACTAAGAATGGGATCGAAGGATTTTGTGATGATGAGTGAAGAACAATGTTTATTTTATCTATTCACACACAAACCTATTAATCTTCCATTATTGATTTTGACTGACATGATGAGGACTCAGGAGGAGTATTATCTGAAGAGTGGTTCGTTACCTTATAGTATGTTGTTGACGAGATTATTCAAAGAATCTAGAATCCTACTTGAAAGAGGAAAAAGAGTAAAGCTGAATATTAAGAGTATTATCAATACCTCTACTATTCACAGAATGGGGATTAAGACTGAAGCTGAATCGGATAAAGATGTCATATTGAAATCACAGTCTAAAGGGGAGCTTTTAATCAAAAGAAGCAGAAAAGAAGATGTTTCATTTGGTATACAAGCAAAACCTCAATCAACCAGAATAATCTCAACTGAGCTGATAAAAGTTGAACAATCATCTTATAAGTCAATTCAAGCTCAGACGATTCCTGAAAGGAAGGAAAGTGTAAAGGTTTAACAACCAACTCAAAAAGTGCCTTTGAAGAGGAAGGATGAGACACTTCAATTAGAAAGACTTGATATGTCCAGAAGGTCACCAAGATTGCAGAAGAAGCAAAAAATTTTAACTCTTGGTCAAGTTTCTGAAAGTGTAACAGAACAATAACGGCAACCTGGTAAAGCAATTGTCTCTATTCCTCAGACTCAATTAGAACAACCGTCTAGAGAAATAGAGATAAAAATGAAGTTATTAATTGAGCAGAAGAAGTCTCAACAACTCTTTTCTAAGTTGGTAGAAGAACAAAGGAAGACTAAGATGATTCAAGAAAGAAAGGTTGAAAAACAGCAACCAATCTACAACCTTCCTCAATTAATAAGGAAAGAAGATTTGAAGATGAATATTATAGAAGAATCAATACCTGATTGAAATAGAGGTTCAATTATTATTAGAGAATCTCCTAAACAAAAAGTTAAAAATCAAGTTGAACCTGTAACTGTAAATGTTCAGATGATATATCTTTTTAGCCCTAAAGATAGAATATTGTATGGTATTCTGGAAGATGAAAAGGCAAAACCATATCCATTGAAGATGACTAAAAATCCTTACACAATCTATCTAGTGAGAAGCAGAACAACGATAAAGATTGTATCGGATGTACAACCTAGACTTTCAATACTGGTAGATAATAAAGATAAAGGCAAGAAGAAGAAATTCCCTGAGAAGCAACAAGATGATCTCATAAAAAAAGAAATTCGAGTGGCAATAAAGAATATAGACGATGAATGTCATACATCTCAACCTGTAGGCAGCTATATTTCTCATCACATTTTAAGACCATCAGAAAGCAACTTTGGCACATCAACCGTAGATGAAAGTTTCAAGGTAGTTGGGAAAATATCAGAAGGAAGGTACAAAAAGATTACAATTGAAGGTATCAATTTCTATTTAGAAACCTTTGTACACTTACTTGTTCACTTTAAACTCATAGGTTTCATTTCTTCTTTCAAAGATATCCTACACCTTCTACGAAAACCCATTTTGGAACTGCACTACCCTGATGATCTTGGCATTCTGCCACAAACAAAAATTTTTTAGTTACCCTCCATTGAAATTATCGAATTAGACGATTCAATCAGAAAACCCTCTATCTCTGAGTATCTTCATCCACGAAGTGAAAAGCTACAAGACTCTACCGATAATTCGGAGTGCTTGAAGAATTTCATCATATGGACTGAAGCTAGTCAAAGGCAAAAGGAAGAACATGAAGCCTTAGCTAAACATATTCAAGAAATTGATACTAAAGTTGATGAACTAAGTGACTCAGTAGGTGATCTTCATAAGGAAGTAGTACTTCTACGTGTGACTATAGAAGAAGACTTCAAGACGATCCACACTGATATCAAACATATGTTCTTTGAAATATTGAAGCATCTAAAATGATTCTTTTTGGGTAATAACAAATAGGGAGAGAATAGTAGAAAGTAAAGGAGAAGGAGGAGATTTTATTTTAGCTTATTTTTTATGCATTGTATATCTAGCATTATTCGTCTAAATAAATAAATTTTGTCTGAAAATTATTCATCTAAATATCCTCTCGTTTATCTTATAATATTATGATTATTTGTTATCATAAAAAAGGGAGAGATTGTTAAGTCAAGGAGACTTCACTCCTTTTATTGATTTTGCTGAAAGTCAAATAATAATAATAATAGAAGAGTGTGTGAACTATTTTGATGAGTTTGTTAAGTGTAGAGATAAATGTAAGAGGCACAAATCATCAAGTCAAGACGATATTTAAGCGGAGTCATCAGATGAAGCGAAGTCATTAGACGAAGCGAAGTCATCAGACGAGCAAAGACATAAGATGAATTATTCAAAACAAATTAAGACGTTATAATTGAAGAACAACTTATAACACCAGTTAGTTAGTTGGTTGGAGTTGGTTACAGGACTCAACTAACAACTGATCTCTGAAGATTCTACAAGTAGTTTTCAAGAAGACCGTTGGACATTTAGACTATAAACACTTATAGTCATAAGCAAAAAAGGAGACATTATACACAAGACACAACCTTACAACTCTAAACTTTCAACTCTCAATTCTTTACTTATGATACTGTAAAAAATAACTTGAGTGAAAAGAAGAAAGAAGAGAGATTAAGTCGACCTATAATGTGAGTTTAAAAAAAAACTCAAAATCTTTTCAGTGAAAGGGAAGGCTATAGCCTAAAGAGGCTAAGATAGAAGATAAAGAATACTTTGTGAAAGAGACCTGAAGAGGCTCTGGAAGTGTGAAATAATACTTGTAAAAGTTGAAAGAGATAGTGAAATCTCAGATATACTCTAAGGACTGGACGTAACCCTAAAGTTAAGGGTGAGCTAGTATAAATCGCGGTGTCATATTCTCTAACCATTATGTCTTTGATTTAATGTTGTTAGAAGAATAGATACTATTTCCACTATTGCATTACTCAAACGAATTAAGTGCGGTGTTTTGTAAATTGTCTGAATCTTTCAAGAAAATCAAGAAGTTTTTAAAGATTTCAATCTTAGACGATTTATTAAAATTCAATCCCCTTCTTATGTATTCTTACATATTACGTGATTTTTATCATAACAAGTGATTTACTTCAATTGGATGCATTTTAAATTGTTTGTTTTATATATTTGATATTTTACATATAATTTTGTGATTGATGAGATGAATAAAATTAAAATCCCTCATTAAAATATTAAGTATACGTTGAGAATGTGATTGTTGCCTTCCATTGTTATAAGAATAAACCAGAGTTCTATTTTTTGTAGGCTTGTTGAGCAAACTCAAGGTCACTTATAAAATTGGTTTCTACTTAACTAAATTTGTGTGATTTGAATGAGCAAACTCATGATCACATGAATTTAGAGGCAGGGTTAGGAATAATATATATGATATGTTTTGGCAAGAGTTGTCACCTAACAGATCTAGGAGTCACATAAGAAGTGATTGATAAAGCTGTTATCTACCTAATTTGAGTTTAGTTAGTTTATTGAGCAAACTCAAGATCAATTAAATTTGAATGGGATCCTAGCCCACTAGAAAGATTAAAGTAGTCTTTCCGAATAGTAGTGAGGGCTATTATTTCAAATAAAATTATGGGAGTAACCAAATGTATGATTAAAGTCCTAATTTTATTTGGTAGTCATGGCATATAATCCTAATTTTATTTGGTAGTCATGACATATAATTGATTACTTGTTTCTCTTACACTTATATTTTGTTCTTGGTGGAATTTACCTTATTTAATATAGTTGAAGCTAAGTTAATGAACATAAGTTCTTGGACATAGGATATATTTGAGAAGAGTTCTCAAAGTTAGAATAGAAAATTGTATGCTCATTACGCAATGTTTCTATAATCCTTGTTGAGCATTCAGTGACAAAGTTTTAGAGATATGTCAAAGTCATATAAATGAAAAAATGTAATGAAATTTTAGTTGACTAATGTCTCATAAACTTTGATGAAAACAGGTAAGATATATGTCAACACTATGATAACAAGATGTAAGAGGTTGCATGGAGTAGAGCTAAAAGGTACAGTACTTTGTTGGAATTGTTCCACTTAATTTAACGTACAAAAGTATAATTATGGACTACAATTAAAGGCTTAGTTATAGTATGATAATAGTTGTCATAAAAAGAAAAATGATTGCATGACTTTTCTTGCTTATATGTGATATGATAGAGATCATATATATTTCTAATTCATGCTTATGAGTATTTGATACTGAATGTAGATTCAACAGTGTAATGCTTGGTTAGAAATAGATTGTTAAGTAAAAGTAATTGATATAATTTTATACAAAGAGTTTGT
Source organism: Erythroxylum echinodendron (assembly GCA_027575705.1). Classification (NCBI taxonomy): domain Eukaryota; kingdom Viridiplantae; phylum Streptophyta; class Magnoliopsida; order Malpighiales; family Erythroxylaceae; genus Erythroxylum; species Erythroxylum echinodendron. The sequence goes on along the minus strand of JANZXR010000001.1, from coordinate 23,435,219 downwards.
ATGTTTTGGATCAAAGAAGATTTATGCTTAATATAAATGGCAAGAATTAAAAGTTGGAAAATCGAGATTATTCTTTTATGCCATATTAGTTAAATCAACATAATGAGAATCATAAAGTTACATACTAGGATATGTGTATCCTTTTGATTATGAGTCATATGGAACTTATGAAACTTGTAAAGTTGAGGAATAGTCAAATCAACCTTTGGTGAAAGGATGATGATGGTATTGAATTGTTAAATTTATATATGTGATGTATTGGATGGATAATAATTCATATAAGGATGATACATATATTTCATTAGATTACTAATGACTTTATGACATATAGTCATATGTATTAAATGAAATAATGATTTAAAATTTTGAAAAAGTTCAAATTGTTTAAATTTAAGAAGAAATTAAGTATTGAGAATGCTGAAACACTTTGATGAGATCACTGTGATGAGTTTCTATGTTTTTGGTTATCTATAAGGAATGAGATTCTCTAGTGAATACCTTTACAACTAAATTCAAAAGAGGATGGATTTATGTGAAAAGAAAAAAATAATATGAGATATTGTATAAAGCAATATTATTTCTTCTATAGCTATACCTAGTGTAATGAATTACCTTCTATATATTATCCGTTGAGTTTAGAACTAAAATGGGTAATAAAAGGTTATTAGATATCCAAAAGTTAGATAGATTCTTACAAACATGCTATACAAATTGTTTATTTCAATGTATATAGGAGAATGGTTCTCAAGATAAGTAGTGGAAGTAAGATGAAATTTGAAATGTTCAAATCTCATGACAGTGCATCTAATTGGAACTAGTGCCTTTAATGATACATTTGATATATAGTTGAAAGGCTACAAGACATTGAAAGATTTACTTTCATGATGAATTCAAAGGGTTTGATTTAGATATGAATATGAATTTATCATGTCTGCAAGAATGTCAATGATAGTGTAGTTGTCCTCTTCAGTGGGAGTATGTAGAGACATATTGCTTATAGAAAACAACAATTCTAACTTTCAATAGTTAAAAACATAATTGTCTAAGAACAACTCTTGTTAGATAGGAAAAGCTAACAACTTAATTATAGGAATTAGATCAAGATTGATAGAATGAACATTGTTAATGTATTTTAAGTCCAAATACACAGATAATGTACTACATATATTTAGTATTTGAGATATCAGATACTGGTGAAGTATTAAAGATATCCATTATTCTATGTGTGAGTTGATATTTGAGTTCAAGAAGATTAAGATATAACTTTAGAAGTAAATCCTAATTAAGATTTATTTACTTGGAACAATATCATTTAGGATTTAAAATGTTCCAATGTAGAAATGGTTGTTAATTGAGCCATAATACATTCTTCATTTGGTAGAAATGATTAATTGGACCAACAAGTTTTTTAATGAACTTGATATGGTTTCTTTGCATTGTTCAAGATTGTAATCTAATGTAGAACATTAGAGCCATTAGGCGTGCATAAGGAGCTAATGTCTTATCAAAGATCCAAGAATGTGTTTAGGAAAATTTTCTTAATTATGATGATAATTAAGAAGAGAGTTGTAAGATTTAAGCAAGTGCTCACTATAGAGAATCTAGGAGAATTCTCTCATTAGGCCAATGTCTTAACAGTAGAATAATTGTCATATAGTAATATGGTGTGAGATACTTAAATGATTGGCTTAGTACAAGTGGGAGATTCTTGGTTTACGCCCTACATCCAATCGTTTTGGTTGTAGTTTAGTAATAATTATTAATAAAGCCATTCTTTATCTTTATCTATTAATATTTTATTTTTTAATAATAAAGATAAAATCCTTAGAATAATTATTGTGTACTTGAAATTATGATGAGATCATAATGATGAGATTCAATTTACACTTATGTATTATTCCTAAATGTTCCTATTTATAGTTTCATCAAGACGGGATACTGTTGAAATGATAAAACTAGTACACATTATGTTTCTTTCTTATAAAGAAAGTAATTGATCTCATAAATTAAAGTATAGAGATACTTAAACTAATGTGTGGGTGATTATTAGAGAATAAGTCACTGAATTGACCCGATTATGAGAATTCTGGATGGACTATTACTTATGTGTCTATGGATTATCTCATAATGATGGTTGTATAATTGATCCTCAGACTTGAGATTACTAAGGTAACTAGTGTGGGAATTACTTTGTTTTGATACTACTTATGAATCATCCTAGGATAATTCAGTCAGTAGTAATTAGATAAAGTATGAACCAATGTAGATAGTTGAGTAAGTCAATATAGGATTCATCACTCTAAAGTAATTAGAGAGAATATTCTATACAGTATGAACCATACGTAGATAGTTGAGTAAGTCAATATAGGATTCATCACTCTAAAGTAATTAGAGAAAATATTCTACTGTTCTTGATTAATAATGATTTATGGAATTCTCTGCCCATAGTGAATTGACATTTGAAAAGGTGTTTTCAAAATTCAATTATAAAATCAATAGCAAGAACGAATATGGTTGGATGATAAGAGTAGACATTGTATCCATACTTTGTCTAATTAGAATATTGAATAACGAAAGGATTAAATTATACTTCATAGCTATGTATGGACAGGTTAAGTCAATCACTTTGACATTCTTGATATTTGGGTAATCATAACATGTTGCTAGATATCAATCATGATTTATGATTATGAATTATTTAATTGGAGAATTAAAGATAAATTAAAAGAAATTTTCATTTATCTAATTCTAATTGTGAAGTAGAATTATAATTTATAATCATTGCCAATTTGTTAAGAACCTTAAGGGTCACACATTAAAGAGTAAATTATGAAAGAAAAAATAAATTTAATTAAGTTGAACTTAATTATAAAGTTTAAGAAACTTTGGGAATTAAATATAAGATATTTGATTTTATTAAAATTAAATTAATTAGAATTCGATTTTAATTATAATTAAAGAGATTTAATTTTAATAAAAGACTCTTATTATTTTTCTATTTAAATGGGAAGAGCTTTTAGAAGCTAGCACTTTTTGTTTCATTCCTCTCAAAGCAGTTTGGGAATTGCTCTGTGGATACCATTAGAGACTGGACACTTAAACTGCTCGTGATTGATCAATCAAAAAAAGTTTTAAAGATTTTTCAACAGGAAAGCGAACAAGGTACAATTTCTAAATCCTTTTTATGTTCTATTCAAGTTTATTCAATTATCGGGATCCGCTCAGAATCTGTAAAAATTTTATTTTCCATTGCACCCATGATTAGATCATGGTTGGATTCCAACAAGATGATGTGATGAAAGTTCTGCAAGTAGGTCCATGGAATGTGCATGACAAGCATATATTTTTGGAAAGTTTGAGACCTAGTTTGAGAATGGAGGATATCAAGCAAGAGTATATTAGATTATGGCGATGTATTCATAGAGTCCCACTAGAGTATTGGTCTACATCTAGACTTAGCCACATTGCAAGCTTCGTTAGAAGACCAATATGCATGGATCAAGCTACAACTAAGGTAAAAAGGATCTAATTTGCAAGAATCTATGTACTAGTATCCTCCATGACTAATTTGTTTGAAATTATACCCATTATTTAACTAAATGAGAGGTTGGAACCATATGAAGATTATGTTAAGGTATCCTATCACCATAAGCAGAACTTGGAAACGTACTGGGAGAAGATCCAAAGTTAAGGAGTATCATAAAGTTATAGGACTTCAAACTGATGTGGATAATGCATCTACACAAGTTAATATTGGTAACTCCATTGGAGAAAATACTGATACTCCAACAATACAAGCTGTTATTAGTGATTGCACTAATGAAAATATTACTGTTAGAGATCAAAATAATAATCAATCAACATTATATAGCACCATTCTCAATTAAATTGGAAATATCAGAGAAATTTCAGGAGAGCATGAGTTGGATATTACTAAAAAAGGCACTCTTAGCATAATCATTAAGCAAACTAATGAGTTTGAACATATTATTAAAAGAAGATCAAGAAGGAAGAAAAAGGCTAGTTGAGGATTACAAATCATGATTATTATTACATGGAATATTAGGGGGTTAATTTCCCTCAAAAAAAGCTTTTAGTTAAGAGCTTGATAGCTTAAAATAAAGTTGTAATAGTAGGAATTTTGGAGATTCAAACTAAGCAATATAATTGTAACCTTCTCCAGTTTTTAGCAAATAGTTGGAATTTAATTTCCAATAATAGTCAGATTGTGGTGGTTTATGACTCTTCTATTGCGGAAGTTACAACTGAACTTACGTTATACCAACTGACTTACCTGGAGGTTTATAACAAAATCTCAGATAACCTCATTGGAGGTTTATAACAAAATCTCAAATAACCTCATACTCATAACCTTTATTTATGTTGGTAACACTATATGCTAGAGAGTGTTTTTGTGGAATCATATTAGGTCACTTGTAGACGCTTCCTCCCTACTATGGTTGGTTTTTGGGGACTTTAATGATTTCATCATTCCTAAAGAGACATAAGGCATTGGATCTTTAGGAATTATTTGCAATGAGATAAGGCAGTGTATAACTGATGCTCAATTATAAGAGAAAACTAGATTGAGGCTTAGCAAATCAGCTTTGGTTCTCTATACACTTGGTGCAATAAAAATATGGGAGATAACTTGATCATGAGAAAATTAGATAGAGGCTTAGCAAATCAGCTTTGTTTCTCTATATTTCCTAGCAATTTCTTTACCTTTATAGACCAACATATGTCAAATCATTGTACTATTATCACTCAGCTTGACACTGTTAGAACATTATTCCCCTTTAGGTTTAATAATTTCATCACTGAGCTAGCTGATTTTGAGAAATGCATTTTAAGGGCTAATAGGTGTAAATTATTATATGTTTTTATAGGTTTTTTAGTATGTTTTCACATGATTATCATATGTACAGGCTAGAATTATGTTATTATTAATGTTTGTATGTATTCTACATGTTTGTTTAGTCTATAGTAAGAATTGGATCTTAACTTTATATTTCATGAGGTGATTGATTTGTTTGAGAGTGTTGGAAATCAGATAATTGAAGAACAAGGAAGGTTTGAAGCAAATAAGGGATACATGGTCATGTCTATAGCCATGTAAGTTTCTCAGCCCATGTAGAATCATAAATCATAGAGATTTTGAGTTATTCACAGTCTAGTACATAGCTGTGTATCTCCCAAACAACAATTCTAGCAAATTTCAACTTTTCAAGTACATGAGTTACTTTGATCTTTTAACATTTTGGGGCTATTTTTGAAACCAAGTTAACTGGGAAAGCCTATAAAGAACCCTAAAAGCCTCAATAACTATTTAAATATGTGAAACACATAAAAAAAGACAACGTATGGACATTAAATAGAATGAAAGTGGAGAGATCAAGAAGAACATCCAGAAAATTCCAACATTCTAAATCAGGGTGTTGAACATTTTTTCTCTTTTCATTTTAGCTTCTTTCATTATCCTTAATATGTAATATGATTTTCTTGATGTATATCATATTTATAGGTTTCTAGATCCCTATTAGAAATTATTTCATATTTATTTTGTGAAATTATTTCTTGTTAATTTCAATACATAATCTGGTGTTTATGATAATTGTGCATGCTTATACTTGACAATAAATGGAGAGCTTGAAAATATTGTCTTCAATTTCCTTGTCTTATATTGGTTTAGTTAGGAATATACTATCCTCTAAAGTGATTTTCTTTGCGATAATACCTATAAGGTCAATATAAGGGTTACATTATGAAGTGCTAAGTAAAGACGAGAAGTACCTTAAAGCTTCCACTTGGATATCATTTTGGTTTTTCAACTGAACTCCCATATGATTAGTAATTGTTCTGATCCTATCTTGGTTTCTTCTAGCTAGGATGGAGTTGAAGAAAAATTTGGTGCATTTCTCACCATCTTTGACACCATATCATTTCTTGCTCTTTGTTAAAGAAGCAATGTATTAGTGTTAACTACTCGCATATAACTTCCTGCTCACAAGGTTACGTATGCTAAGTTTTAATATTTATAACCTTTGTAATTTTTGCAAGCACATAAGTCGTTTGTGTAGTACCTAAGGAATCAATCCCATGAGGAAGAAAGTCTAGTTTTAAAATATAAGGTTGTACTAACTACAATAATTTAAAATAAATAAACTAATGCAGAAAATAAATCAATCAAATAATTAATTTCAAGAATTAAATTGCAGAAATCTAAACAAGTAACAAATCACACAACCCAATCCAAAATTATATTAACAAAAGGGGATTTTAAATCCAAAATTAACGAAAATCTAACTGATTATGCAATTATCGAATTAATGGTTCTAGAAGGTCTTAGAGTAGATTACTCTCTCTCGAGTTATAATCCTTAACCCTAATTGATAATCCCTAATTTAAATTATAGGATTATGATCTCTAGATTCATAATTAACCCAAAACTTAAAATTAGTTCTTAAATTGTCTAATAACCTACCGGGAACCTATGCTCGATCTCTTGTTACACAATTCCACCGGTTTGATTCAATTCTCTATTTATCAAATTACCTAACTCTCGTTAGTCTAATTTGATTATTTTCACTCGGCTCACCTTCTCAGTTTATTGCTAAATTATTACAAACAAATATTGAATCACAATTAAATAAATAAAAACACAATCAACCAATCTTAATTAATCTCAACGACCAAAAACTTGAAGGTGAGTTTAGACAAATCAACACTCGACAACAGTTTATTTCAATAATCATCCCAATTTCATACATCCATAAAATTGAAATAAAAATAAAAATATTGTCAGAGTGGATTCGTGGAGACAGCGACTGTGGGACACCACTTGTTCCGAGAAGTACATTGCGTCAAGCTTCATCTCTGTGACTCTCTTCCTTTGTCTCCTTCCTCAATCTCCCGATAACTCTCTAGGTTTTTTTCAGAATATGGATGACGTGAATGCTCTCCTTTTAGACTCTCCAGGGCTGCTGGTTCGGTCCCTTTATGATGTATTTATACTTTGGACGCCTTAGGTTTAAGTCGAGGTCGAGACAGTCTAAAAAATCTTACAAAACTCGAGTTTTTGCTTCAGCCTTACGTAGGCCACGATCGTGGCCGGCGCTTAACCTTCTCTATCACGATCATGACCCAAAGTGCACGATTATGGCTTGGATCCAAGCTTTTTGTCACGAATGTGCCTAAGGTGCATGATTGTGGCCTTGCTACCCTGACTCATCTGTCTCTGTCACGATCGTGGCCTGTTATGCCACGATCGTGTGCTATATTTTGAGCCCAAAACTCTTAGCAACTTTTCCATTATTTACCGTTTACCTCGAAACACTAACAAACTCATCAATGTACCTAAAAAGTATAACAATTAAGCTCAAAGACTCATAATAACCTATAAAAAACACTTAAACACATAAACTAACACAATTAAACCATAAATGCACACTCAACACTCAAATTCACATTAAATGCCTAACAAATTATCCCCTAAAACACAATGCAAATCACAACTATCAACATCCCGACACTTAAACATTTGCTTGTCCTCAAGCAAACAACACAAAAAACATACAAGACACAATACACACAATGCAAAAACGAGGCAATGCCTTCGTCTTCATGAAATAAATTTAATCTTGAACACAATCTGACAAGTTATAGCTAATCATTAACAAGCAAAATTTATATCTAAAGGCAACTAAATATACAAATTAATCGAGATCTAAGTGTCAATTTATTTACCTTTTAAATTGTACACACATATTAATAATTCTTTAGTCCTTTGGACTTTTATAACTGTTCCCAAGTACATTTTCATGAAAATTCAAGCTTATTACAAGTCGGTAGGTTTTTATTACAAACACATTTTTAAAAAATTTTAAGCACGGACTTAGTCTTTTACTCGGAGGCAAACATTGGTGATGACTGTCAATCCTATTACTCGACTAAGTCCTTTTATTAGAGAGCTTGGTTGAAATGTCATTATAGCCTTCTAACGTAAAGGCACACATTTGTGATGCGTGTCGATCTAGTTACTCAGCTATTATCACGTTTTCAACTTATTACTAGCTCTATTTATAACCCGAAGGTCAGCGGAATAGTGATTTATTAACAAAATATCACTTTTTTGACCTACCTGGTTATTTTTAGCTATTTGTTTTCATAAAAAATACTAATTAATCTACTTAAGTTAAAGGGTCTCAAATTATGAATGAATGTGACAACCTAGAGGCTACTAAATTTATACTAAGTCCTAATTAAGCTGTATATTTATCCAAAGAACCTTAATTCACTAATTTTGTGAGCTAATGATCGTTTACACCCTACTAAACTATGCTCAAAATTAAATGAATTTTGACTTCATCTAAGTTATTGACACATTCAAACAATTCACACAATGCAACCTAATAACTATCATAAAGTATGCAAAATCAGATACACGAGCAAAACACAGAATCCCTCCCTATACTTAAACAACACATTGTTCTCAATGTGAGAAAGAATCACACATCACATAAGATAAGAAAAGACAAAATAGAAATTAAAGTGATAGAAAACAAATAAAAAATTATAAAAGAAAAATAAAACTGAAGACTAATTTAGAAAAGAAAAATTAGGTTAGATATAAATCCTAAGGAGATGGAGGTGGTAAAGGTGTCAGAGGCGGCAATTAAATACCCTGAGACTGAAAATATTGATAGATCCGTCGGATATCCTGACTCTGGCGTCATTGTGTTTGCGCCATATCCACTAATGTCTTGTTAATCTTGGTGATTATATCTAAAACCTTCTTCCAACCTTGTTCTTCTTCCTCTTCTTCCTCTGATTCTTCGCTTGACGCTTCTTCCTATTGAGGTGGCATTGAGCTTGAACTCGCCTGACTTGCCCTGATCCGGACATATGTCTTTTGGCTGATATCCCTAAGTTCCATATTATAGGACTTAAGGATTTTAGCTCGCCATAAATGATGGTGGTTCAAGAATTCCAGGAGGTGAACGGTTAATCCCTCGATTCCACACCAAAATGTTCAACAATGGCAGACACTATATATCCCGTTTCTAGATTGTTACTCCGTTTGCGCGGATTAAGAGCAATGGCATTTAGCATATGGGTGGATGTGCATACTGGAATACTATTGTTATGAGCATTCTTAGCATGAAATTGCTCAATTTTAGTAAGCTCATTCCATTATTGAGAAGGACGGAAGTCATCATATTGATCAACAATGGTGGAATCAGGGAATCCACACATCTCGCACATGAGTTTGACATTTAATTCATAAGCCCGTCCTCCCAATCTAAACCACACTTCTTTTGGATTCCTAGAGTCGTAGGTTAGGGAAGTGGAAATTCTAGTGCAAGCTCCTTATAAACAAGGACTTGAAATTGAATGAATTGAGCCCATTGGATCCTCTTAGCTAGGTTTTCTACTCGCTCACGCAATGCTAGCCTATCAAGGGTGTCAAAATCAAAGTACTTAGGTGCTATAATTTTTCTAACATGAAGGGATCGAAAACTAGTACCTTCCTCCTCAGTGTAGATCGGGAAAGGTGCACCGAAGTCTGCTGCTTAGTTTGTCTGCTTGTCCCGCGACTTGTTGTCATCCATATGGTTCCCATCAGGCTGATTATTTAATTTGCGGCATACTTAGGCAGAATTTGGAAGAATTTTGAAAGGTTAAAATTTTTAGTGAGAGGTGAGAGTATTCGGATGCTTGAATTCTAAAGAGATAAAATGAATATGAAAGTGAAAGTGAAAATGAAGTTATGAAAGTGAAAGTGAAAATGAAGTTATAACTGAATATATAGGTGGTAAAAAGGGTAAAAAGGTAAAAGTTTCTTTAGAAATTTTCCTCCTCCCTTTTACTGCATAGTCACAGGCCACAATCGTGGCCTACGACGTATCACCACTTTCTGATTTTCTTCGTTTGTTCTTTTTCAGTCTTTTCACTTCCACTGCTTGATTCTTTTGTGGCCCTTGTTCACCTCTCTTTTTATGCTTGCACTATCATCCACATAGTTCTGAAATCCTTATCCTTTTCGCTTTTATTCAAAAACAAAAATACTCCTAACTATGGAATTTCCAACATTCTAACAAAATTAAACAATGAAATTAAATTTTTAATTTTTTTCTTCATGGGTTGCCTCCGATGCAATGCTTCTTTTAACGTCAGTAGCTCAACACTCTGTTAAGCTCATGGTGGTTGGAATGAATGGTTCGATGGTAACATCTTCATTAATCTCAAAGTCTGCACTTGAGCTACCATAATGCAGTTACCACCGCCGTTACAATTTTCCTTTCCTTACTTTCTCCTTCGCGAGCGCTTCTTCCTAAAAGTATTACTAGGATCCTCTCTATCCTCCCATTCTCCTAGAGGTTTAGGTTTTTGACTATCCACTAAAGGTGGAGGAGGTCCGTACTCTCTTGTAGTCACCTTGAAGGTCAAAGTTGCCTTTCCTATTTGCAAAGTTAATTCACCCCATCAACATCAATTATTGAACGTATGGTGGCCAAGAACGACCTTATGAGAACTATCTGGGTGTCCATATCTTCACTAATGTCCAATATGAAACAATCTGCAGGGAAAGGTATATTAATCCACCTTTAATGGCACATCCTTTATAATCCCCAACGGTTTATGTGTTGTCCTATCAGCCGTCATTACCAAAAACTTGGTGGGCACTAACTCTCTTAACCCCAATTTCAGACCAAATGTGTAGGGCATCATATTTATGCTTACACCTAAGTCCATGAATGCCCTGTCTATGATGATCCTGTTGATACTACAGAGGATGAAAAAGTCCCCTGGGTCCTTTTTCTTCGTAACTATGTTAGGGTCATCTTCTAGTGGTCGTTCTTTAACCTTCTTCTTAATGGAGTCCTATAATTTGAGCTTTGTTTGTATCTATTTTGTTACTTACTCGGCCTTATTTTGCTCAATCTCCCGTAATTTTTCTGTTTCCCTCTTTGCATATAACTCTCACTGCTGCCAATAAGGAATGGAAATACACGTTGAGTTTCATTAAGTGACTCAATCATAGGTTCACTCGAAGGGTCTTCTTTAATCACTTGACCTTCTTCATCCTTCACCTTCTCGGACTCCTCATCTTGGGTCTTACTGATAACCATGATACTTTCTTTCAGATTGGACTCAGTGTTGCTTGGAAGAGTTCCAGCATTCTGATTTGACATTGTCTCCACTAGCTGCCCATTTGGACTTCTAGAATGTGTATAGATGAGGAGTGGTTCTTTGTAACTTGCTCGAATTTGTTCTCAAGCCTCTTATATGATTCCTCCATGCCTCCAATCCTATCCAAAATTCTGTCTAAGTTTGACTCCATCGAGCTTGCTTTATCTTGTTAGAATCCTGATTATCCCTGAGGCCTGAATTATCCACCAGTGTTGTTCTACCAAGAGAAGTTCAGATGATTCATCCATCCAGGGTTGTAGGTGTTGGAATAGGGATTGTTATTGCCCCCTTCTCGGATATATTGTGCCCCCATGTGGTTTACTTTCTCTTGATTGTCTTCTTTCATTAAATAACACTCCACAGTGTCATGGTTTAATTGTCCACAAAGCTAACATTTCAACTGTGTGGCCTTTACCTGAGCTGAGGATGATGCCTTTATACTGTTTAGTTGTCGCATCAAATTGTCGATCTTTTCTTGCATCTCCATCAACTGATCAACTGCTAAAATTCCCTTCTACTCTCTAAAAGAAGTAGGTTGCGTTCCTTGCTCACTTGTCTATAAATAGCTATTGCTTGCCATTTCCTCAATTAGCTCCTCTACTTCATCGACAGTTTTTGGCATTAAAGATCCTCCTGATGCTACATTTATGATGCCTCTTGTTCGTAGATTCACTCAATTGTAAAAGGTCTGCAAAAAGAATTCCTTGGGTAGGTTGTGGTGTGGGCATTTCCCTTGCAGGTCCTTATATCTTTCCCACGCTTCATAGATTGACTCCCCATCATGTTGTTGGAAATTATTGGTTTCCTTTATAATCTTCATTGTCTTAGTCAATAGGAAGTACTTATCCAAGAACACACGTACAAGCTGATCCCATGTTGTGATATTAGCTAGGCTCAGTGAATAATACCAAGCCTTCTCATTACCTCTAAGTGTGAAAGGAAACAACCTAATTCTAACTGCATCCTCCAACATCTAATGGTATTGGAAAGTGTTACAGATCTTGAGGGAGTTCACGATATGCCCGTTTGGATCCTCATTCGCCAATCCATAAAATTGTATATTTTGTCGAAGCACATTTAGGAGGGCTAGATTAATCTTAAATGAGGTCATTTGAACAGGCAATCTAGCCACTTCTTGGTTCGATGAGTTGAACCCTGGCCTCATAAAGTCCATCAGGGTCCTCTGCTATCATCCTTGAGTTACTTCCTGATCCATGTTTCTTTGAAACTCCTCAACCATTGATGATTTTCGTAACTCTTCTTCTTCCTTTCGTTGAGCTTTCCTAAGAGTTCGTTCTAATCGTGTAATGTATGAATCCAACGTCTCCTCTGCACGACTCAAACCTCTCGTGACTCTTATGTTTATGCAAGAGAACAAATTCTAAAAACAAAAGAATAAAATCAAAAATTAAAACTAATCTAACACCTTGAACTATGGAACTAAATTGCCCCCCAGCAACGATACCAAAAACTTGATCACAAGGTTACGTATGCTAAGTTTTAATATTTATAACCTTGGTAATTTTCACAAGTGCATAAGTCGTTCACGTAGTACCTAAGGAATTGATCCCATGAGGAGGGAAGTCTACTCCTAAAATCTAAGGTTGTACTAACTACAATAATTCAAAATAAATAAACTAAAGCAAAAAATAAATAAATCAAACAATTAATTTCAAGAATTAAATTGCAGAAATCTAAACAAGTAACAAATAACACGACCCAATTGAAAAATCAACCTAGGAATTACCAAGTGAGAGAAAGGGGATTTTTAATTCGAAATTAACGAAAATCTAACTGATTATGGAATTATCAAATTAATGGATCTAGATGGTCCTAAGGTAGATTACTCTCTCTCAAGTTATAATCCTTAACCCTAATTGATAATCCCTAATTTAAATTATGGAATTATAATCAATTGATTCACAATTAAACTAAAACCTTTCTAAAATTGTCTAACTACTGGGAACCTATGCTTGATCTCTAGTTACATGATTCTACCAGTTTGATTCAATTCTCTACCTATCAAATTACCTAACTCTCATTAGCCTAATTTGATTATTTTTACTCAGCTCGCCCTCTCAGTTTATTGCTGAATTATTACGAACAGATATTGAATCACAATTAAATCAATAAAAACAAAATCAACTAAACTTTATTAATCTCAAGGACCAAAAACCTAAAGGTGAGTTTAGACATAAATCAACACTCAACAACAGTTAATTTCAATAATCATCCCAATTTCATACATCCATAAAATTGAAATAAAAATAGAAATACTGTCAGAATGGATTCATGGAGGTAGTGACTACGAGAAACCACCTATTTCGGGAAGTATGTCATGTCAAGCTTCATCTCTATAACTCTCTTCCTTCGTCTCCTTCTTCAATCTCTCGATAACTCTGTAGGTTTTCCTTTTGAATGTTGCTGATGTGAATGCTCTCCTTTCAGATTCTCTAAGGCTGCTAGTTCTGTCCCTTTATGATTTATTTATAATTTGGACGTCCTAGGTTTAATTTAGGGTTGAAACTGTCCAAAAAATCTTGCGAAACTTAAGTTTTTGCTTCAGCCTAAGGTAGGGCCACAATCATGGCTAGCGCTTAACCCTCTCTGTCACGATCGTGACCTAAAGTGCACTATCGTGGCCTGGATCCAAGCTTTCTATCATGTCCATGCCCAAAGTGCATGATCGTGGCCTGGAAGCCCCAGCTTGTCCCTCTTAGTCATGATTGCGGCCTATTGTGCTACGATCGTGGGATATGTTTTTGGCACGAAACTCTTTGTATCTTCTTCGTTCTTCACCGTTTACCTTGAAACACTAACAAACACATCAAGGTATCTTAAAAATATAACAATTAAGTTCAAAGACTCATGCTAATAAAAAATACTTAAACATATAAACTAACACAGTTAAACCATAAATACACATTTAACACTCAAAACTCAAATTCACGCTAAATGCCTAACAAATTACACCCTAAAACACAATGCAAATCAAAACTATCACTTCCAACTCAGCTTAATCTGCTACAACCATAATAGTCTCCAAATTCTTCCATAACAGATACATTTTATTTTAAAGATCTTCTAACTTTCAAACTATAAAAAATGATTACTATGGATTTGCTAAGATTGAGGAATCCAAAAGTATACTAGAGTATAATCATTTGGCACAAAGTTCTTCCCCCAAGATATCATTTATCCAATGGCTTATTGTTAGGAATCAGCTTAATACTTTGGATAGACTTTCTTACCTTAACAAAACCATATTCTACATATAATGAATCTAAAGATCATCTATTCTTCATGTGTTTAATCTCTAAGATTATTTAGGAACATGTGAAACTGAAATGCTTATGGACTAGTTTTGATAACTCTATCTTTATCATTATTCATTGGCTAGCTACTCAAGTTTCTATTCCTAAGAGTGACAAACTGATCTATTTATTGGTTGTGGGACTATTTATGCAAACAATATGGAAAGAAATGAATGTAAGAAGGTTTAAATCCAAATGCAAAATCATAGAAGCATTTATCAATGAGGTTATTAATGGGATTTGAGAAATTATTTTATTGAGAACCTCGAAATTGATTGTAGTTCCTCTTTACTCCTCTCTTTGAATCTCTAATATGTGTACTACTTACAGAATATATTCTTGTAGGTTTATCCAATGTGCTCTCTTTTTGTTAAGGGATAATCCTATGAATCTCTTTTTGGGATGTAATTTCCATTATTTATTAATTCATTTTTTTCTTTTTTAAAAATAAATTGAGAGAGTGAGTTAAAAAGTAATAAGATTAGAATATGCAACAAAATTTGGCTATTTAATAAGTTTCATAATTATCAAAGTAACAATCATTTAAAAAAGTTCGTTTAAGAAAATTAATTATCCAATAGATAACTTCTGATCTAAATGAAAATGTTAGGGAAAGTTTTGTGAATCAAGAGGTTACAAATCTAGAAATTTTGAATTCAATAAGGGTTAATTGATTAAATCTTGAGAGAGAGAGTAATCAATACCTTAGGAAATCTAGGATCAAACACATAATTGAGTTAACAAGAGTAAGTGAACAAAGTAGGGAAAGAATAGTTCCTAAGTATTCAATCTTGATCAATCTCAATTTTATTGGCATTCAAACATTTTATTTTTAATTATTTAATTTCCTTATTTAATTTTCTGTTATTTATTTTTATTCAATTGAATTTTCGTATCACCTTAGACAAGTTAGGTTCAAGTTGTTAGCTATTGCATAATCCTTTTAGAAACTATACTTTTCTGTACTATAAGTATGATCTGTATACTTGTGGGTATTGAGAGTTTTATTATATATAAACCTTACTTAACAAATTTTTGGCACTATTGTTGAGGATTTTAGTATTAGGATGATTTGAATTCCATTGATTTAAGGAATTATTACCTTTCTTGTGTGATTGAGGTACCCAATCCCAAGAGGAAAATTTGGATGTAAAGTATATGACACATCATTCAAGGCATTAAAAGGTAAGAATGAGGAATCTAAAAAGATAAACATAAAAAAGAAATAGAAAGAACGATGGTCGAGGAAATATATCACGGAGAGCAAAAGACCCTTATGTAATTCATGAGGCTAGGGTTCAACACTTATCATCAAGGAATTTCACAACCATTGGTGCAAACGACACACTATCTATTAGAAGAGATGACAAATAATATTTGTCTTTAGACATCAAAACAAAGTAGACAACATTCAACCTTCTTAACTCTAGAAGGAATGATTATTGTAGATTCAGTGATAACATTGTAGGCTGAGATCAACAACCTCACCAAGCAATTAAATAGCCTGTCAGTTGCCTCTTTCTCTCTATTCAAAGCAATTCAGTATGGATGTGACCTATGTAGACAAGAGATCTATGTCAGAGTTGATTGCTTCATATTGGAAATCAGCAATTCATAGCAATTCAACTTCATGGGTGCAAAATATGGTCGAGGAAATAACAATCCTTATTAAACCATGTACAACACTGGGTGGCAGAACGACCAAAAATTGTTTTGGTCTAAAAATGTAAGGACTCAAAAGGGAACTTAAGGTTCACTAGGATTTCAACAAGTCTAGTATATACGATTCAAAATTGCACAAGTTTATGGATACACTCACGAGTTTAGAAGGGAATTTCAAGCAAGTAGTCATGACTCATGCCTTTTCTATTCACAATCTAGACGTTCAAGTGGGACAGTTTGTGAATACATTATATACGAGAAGTGTGGGAAGCCTTTTGAGTAATAACAAAGTAGATCCAAAAGAGCAATTTAAGGATATCATACTTAGGAGTGGGAATGATCCAGAAGAACCAACGGAAAAACAAATTGAAACCCAAATTGTAGAAGGCCAAGAGAAGAAGAAAAAGGATGAAGAAAAGAATCAGGTTCCTCCCTATGTTCCTTATCCACTTTACTCACTAAAAACACCATTCCCATAAATAATTCAAAAAAATACATACATAGTTTGCAAATTTTGTAGAAAGGCTGATGAAATTACTAATTGACTTACCCTTTATGGCAGTGTTGAAAAGCACAACTACATATGCAAATTTTTGTAAAGAAATCTTATCAAACAAGTGGACTTGGGATGAAAATCAAATCATAGCTATGACAGAAAATTACAACTCCTTAATTATCAACCATATGCCCTCATAGTTGACAGATCTTGGTAGTTTTACTATACCTTATGTAGTTAGTAATTTAGAGTTTTCTAAATGCTTATGTGACCTAGGTGTAAGTAGCAATCTTATTCCCTTTTCAATCTTTAAGAAATTGAGTCTAGGAGATGTGAAGCCAAATTCCTGTGCTTATTTAGTTAGTGGATCAATAATTAAAGAAACAGTTTGGCTTGATGGAATATGTTCCTATAAAATTGGACAAGTTTATAATTCCTATAGATTTCTTCGTGCTGGACTTTGAAGAGGATCGAAATTGTTTACTAATTCTAGGTATACCATTTTTAAACACTAAAAGAGCTTTAGTAGATGTACGTAAAAGAAACCTCATCATTCTAATTAGTGATGAATAAGTGAAATTTAATATGAATAAGGTACTAAAGAATTCGAATGAAGGCATCTCATTCATAAGAATTGATGTAGTCGAATCTTCAAATGTAGAAGAAGAGAACAAAGAACAAATGACAAAGGGCATTAAGCTTGAAACAACTAAGGAAGTCTCTATTCACAAATTGGGAGAAGAATTGAGAATGAGGGTGAATGAGAAAGAATGAGAGCAATTCACCTTTTTAGAGGACAAATTACTGGATTTGATTGAAGATATAAGGAATTTCATCATTTCCTATTTTATTCACAGTTTGTTATTGAAAAGGACATTATTGAGCTTACTAGGATTTTCTAATTTGATTAATTATGTCCATCTGATTATCTTGCAGCATGTAGCTTATTTACAAGCTACGAAATTGAAATTGCGAAATATAAGTGGACATAAGTCACTCATTTTTATTTTTATGTTTATTTGGTAGGGAGTGAATGCTAGAATTTTATGGCATAGAGTGTGCTCAAATTCCATCATTACCCATACCATCATCGATGAATCACTATAAGTGTTCTTGCTCTAACTTTTTCTTTGTTGTTATTTATTTTTATCTGTATTGTTTGCTTTCCAAATTGAGGACGTGTTGTTCATGTATGGGGATGTATACGCAATTGCATATATGTATGTATGAATTTTGCATTTGTATCAATTGTATGTGAATTTTATAATTGTACATTTTTTATTAGGTTGGTATTGCATAGTGTGTGCGTTGTGTGAATGTATCAATGAAAAGAATTAACTAGAATTAGTTTATCTTTAAACATGGTCATTTAAATTATAAAGCCATATTGACTTGTGAATTTTATGTTTTAAGTATTTTTGGATGAATTTGTATGTTAATTAGGATATGACACCTATTCTTTCACTTTATGATTTTTTTTTATATTTAATTGAATTGACTAGCGCTACTAGTACCCTTTCTTGAGAATGATTGACTAAAAATTAATAAGGGAGGCTAAAATTAAAATATAAATAATATAAAATATTAAATAAAATTACTATTTGTCGACCCTTTTATCAAAAAATTGCTTTAAGAATAAAGCTGGTAACCAATTGAGAGTTATGATATAGCTGAGTAATTGGGGGCATAACAAAGTATTTGTCTTCACACCAAAATGCTAAAATGACACTTTAACCAAGCTAAATGAAAAAAGTGTGATCTAGTTGAGTAATTGGGGGGCATTCATGACAAGATGTTTGTCTTTGCATCAAAAGATTAGGTTAACGTTGAAGAAAACGAAAAAATGGTGTTACAATAAGTAAACTAGCTGATCTTTTACAAATAACAAGAATTTTCATGAAAGGATACTTAGTGATAGTTTGCCTTTTTGATTGATCAATAATAATAAATACAAGTGCCATAGGTGTCAAAATAGGGTGTTAATATTTTTATTGATATGTATATTCAATTCAAAGTACTTAAATATGAAAGTAATAAGTTAGTAATTTGGCACTTGGTGAGTGATTGGTGTTTTAGGTTAAGTTAATTCCATGAGATTTGATGCCATTGTAACATTATTGTATTGTTTCCTGATTGCATGTTTATGTAATTATATGTTTTGTGTTGTTTGTGTTTTTAGTTTTTCTTAAGGACAAAAAAATGTTTGAGTGTGCAAATGTTGATAGATATAAATTATACTATGTTTTTATAGATTTTTAATGTGTTTTCATATGTTTATTAGATTATTATCATGTGTATAGGCTTAGAATTATGTTATTATTAATTTTGTTTGTATTCTATGTGTTTGTTTGGTTTAGAGCAAGAATTGGATCTTAATTTTATATTTAATTTATTTACGAGTGTTGGAAATCAGATAATTGAAGAACAAAAAATATTTGAAGCAAATATTGTGTAAGTCTCTCAGCCCATGTAGAATTACGAATTATGGAGATTTTGAGTTATACATGGTGTAGTACATAGCAATGTATTAGATCATGTATCTCCCAAACAACAATTCTAGAGAATTACAGCTTTTCCAGAGTGAGTTGTTTTGGTCTTTTGACGTATTGGGGCTATTTTTGGGACCAAATTAAGTGGAGAAACCGTAGAAAGAACCTTAAAGGACATTAAGCACACCAAAAAAGGTAACAACTGTTAGGGTTATGTAAATATAGTGCCCTAGAAAGCAAGTGTATTTATATATAACTTAATTTTCTTCCAGTTAAAATATTGTAATGAAAATATTTATTATTAATAAAACAAAAGAGTTTGGTTTTATTTGTATGAGCATTATATAACTAGTCATAAGGTACCAAAGGTTCTTTTATAAGTAATCTACATAAACATGAAGATGTATAGGAAACATGTTTATTATTAGAATCTAAATTACTTGATTCACAATCGAATAATTAAGTTGGTCGCTTGATTATAATTTAGACTGTAGTATTACGATTTACCTCTGTGTAAATAAAGCAGTTTACTTTAAGGGAATGATGAGTTTCAAATGATAATAGTAGTTGAATATTGATAATGGCACTATTAAATGAATCTGGAATCGCGTATGTTTTTAAAGAATAAAATAAGCCGTTACTTTAATCTTTTAATCTTAAAACATATACCTTAGCATTCATTTATTACGAACCATTATCTTGATGAGTGGTAAGCTCATATGTGTTTCGTTATAATTCTTCATATGATTAGAATGGATTTTTACAGGTAACAATCCAGTGTCTGTATATTGGAATTATTAATTGAAACAGGCATCAGGGAACATTCAATCAAATAAAGAGTTTATAGTGATATCATCACTTCTAGATGTTTTACAAAGATTTGTGATTAAACTGGCACCAGTAGTATTTTTGCCCTTTATTATGTGGACGACTATAATATAGTTTATAATAGAGTTTGTGATTGGACATAGAATTAATTTGAAACACATTTTCTCATAATTTTAATTAATTCAAGAGTTTAACCAATTGGCTTAAGTGGACTAACATTTGGTTAATAAGTCGGAATTAATTTAATTCTAATGAGATTAAATTAATTCCGAGCTTATTAGATCTTGAATTATTTAAGTTTAACTAGATTTCCCACTTGGCTTCTAGGAAGGTTGTTCGCAAGGTTACACGCGCTAAGTTTTACTATTTTATTTATTAGCTTGGTAAATTCTGCAAGCGCACATGTCGTTCACATAGTACTTAAGGTGTCGATCCTACGAGGAAGGTAAATTAGTCCTAAATCTAAGGTCAGCTACGTTCATAATAAATCTAAATAAAGAACTATGGTAGAAAATAAATCAATTAACAATTAAATATGAGGATTTATAGTGAAGAAAAGACATAAAATAACAACTCGCACAATAATCCGAAATCAAACTAGAAATAGCCAAGTGAGAGAAAGGGGGATTTCATTCGAAACTAAAGAAAATCTAACCAATTATGTAATTATCGACTCAACGAACTTAGATGATCCTAGGATGAATTACTCCCTCTCGAGTTATAATTCTTAACCTTAATTGATGATCCCTAATTTAAATTATAGAATCGCGATCTCTCGATTCGCGATTGACCTAAAATCTAAATTAGTTCTAAGTTGTCTAAAATCCTATCGGGAATCTATTCTTGATTTCTCGTTATATGACTCTACAAATTTGATTCAATTCTCTACCTATAGATTCACCTAACTCTCGTTAGCCCAAATCGATGATTTTTACCTAGCTCACACTCTTAGTTTATCGCCAAGTTATTAAGAATAGAATTTAAATCACAATTAATTCGAAAGAAACACAATCAATTAAACTTTATTAATCTCAAGAATTAAAAAACCCAAAGCTGAGTATAGACAGTAAATCAACACTCAACAACACTATTTCCAATGAATATCCCAATTTTATACATCCATAAAATCAAAATAAAAATAAGAAATACTGTTGGAGCGGATCTTGGAGGCAGCGACTGCGAAAAACCACCTGTTCTAGGAAGTACTTTACGTCAAACTTATCTCCGTGTCTCTCTTCTTTCGTTTCCTTCCTCAATCTCTTGATCTCTCTCTAGGTTTTTCTCAGAATTGATGGAATGATGCTGTCTTGCATGACTCTCTAGGCTCTCCTCCAAAACTCCTTTTGCGACTGTCACATCATGTTCTATTTATTCCGTAGAAGCCCTAGATCAAAGTCAGGGTCGAAATGGTCCACAAAATCTTGCAAAAATTGAGTTTTTCTGTCAGCTCGACGCAGGGCACAATCGTGCCCTAACTTGACGCTATCTGTCATGATCGTGCTCCTAGTGCACGATTGTGGCCTGGCTGCTGCTGGCTCTTCCTTCTTTGTCATGATCATAGCCTGTTGTGCACGATCGTGGCCTATGGTTTGGGCCAAAACTCCTCGAATCTTCACCGTTCTTCCTCATTTACCCTGAAACACTAACAACCGCATCACGATACCTCAAAATATAACATTTAAGCTTAAAGACTTATTCTAACCCATAAAAACACTAAAACACACAAACTAACATAATTACACCCTAAATGCACGCACACCACTCAAATTCACACTAAATAGATAACAAATTCAACCATAAAACACATGCAATTACACAACTATCAATATCCTCATACTTAAATGTTTGCTTGCCCTCAAGCAAACAAAACAACAAAACACATAACACACAATGTAATAATGAGGCAATGGCTCTGACTTCAAAAAATAAATTTAATATAGAACACAATCATTCGATTATGTCAAGCCATTAACAAACAAAATATGTGTCTAGGGGCTTGAACTAAATATATAACTTAATCGAGACCTAAGTGTTAACTTATTTACCCTTTTTAATTATACCTACAGATTGATAATTTTTCGGTCCCTCAGACTTTGTAATTGTTCCTAAGCACATTTTCATAAAAATTTGAGCTTATTATAAGTCCAGTAGCTTTTTTTTTGGACTTAGTCTTTTACTTAAAGGCAAACATTTGTGATGAATATCGATCTGGTTACTCAAATAAGTCATTTTATTAAACCGCTTGGTTGAAAAGTCATTATAGCTTTTTTTTTTCACAAAGGCACACATTTGTTATGTTTATCAATCTTGTTACTCAGCTACATCATGTTTTCAACTAGCTATTATAGCTTTTTTTTTCACAAAGGCACACATTTGTTATGTTTATCAATCTTGTTACTCAGCTACATCATGTTTTCAACTAGCTATTAGCTATATTCATAACTCGAAGGTTAGCGGAAAAGTGATTTGCTAACCAAACACTTTTATTATTATTATTATTATTACTTATCTTGCTGCTTTTAGCTATTCATTTTCATGAAAAATGCCAGTTAAGCTACGTAACCTAAAAGACCTCAAATTATAAATGAATGTGACAATCTAGAGGGTGTTAAATTTACACCAAGTCCTAATTAGGCTGTATATTCATCCAAAGCCCCCTAATTCACTAATTTCACATGCTAATATTCGTTCACAACCTAGTAGACTATGTCCAAAATTAAATAAGTTTCACTTAATCTAAGACATCGACACATTCACATAATGTAACCTAATACTATCATACAATATGCAAAATTACATTCAAAATAAAACACACAATCCCTCCCCACACTTGAACAACAGATTGTCCTAGAAGGAAGTACACATAAGCACTTAAACAAAGGTAAAGTTAAAGTAATAAAGAATAGATAAAATGAACAATAAAAATAAAATAAAATAAAAATAAACATAAAGACAAAGTAAAACTAAAGGCTAATTTGGGGGAAAAACTTAATTTGGGTTAGACAAAAATCTCAAGGGGATGGAGGTGTTGACGGTGTCAGAGGTGGCAATTGAACACCCTGAGACTCGAAATATCAATGGATCCGTCAGATATTTCAGCTCTAGTGTTGTTGTGTACGCGTCATTTCCTCAAGTGTTCTGTTGGTTTCAGATATTGCATCCAAAACCTTCTTCCATCCGTGCTCTTCCTCTTCTTCTTCTTCCGATTCCTCACTAGTAGATTCCTTCTGTCGAGGCTGCACTGAACTCAAACTCGCTTAACCTGCCTTGGTCCCATATGTGTCCTCTCGTGGATCTCCTGCAGACTCATATTTATGGAATATATGATCTCTACCTGAAATAAATGATAATGATTGAGGAAGATAGGGAGGTGAACTGTTAACCCCCTTCGTTCCACACCAAAATGTTCTATAATGGTAGACACTATGTATCATATTCTAAGGTTGTTGCTCTGCTTGCACAGAATCGTAGCAATGGCATTCGACACATATGTGGATTTGCAGATTGGAATACTGTGATCCATGCACCACAATATAAAAAGTTCCTTGGTGGAACACTTATTGGTTTCTGACTTATCAAAAACTAGCTGATACATAAATTTGTACAGCAGCAAGCGTTCATAAGACCAGATAATGTTATTGTGTGCATTCTTTGCATAGAATCGCTTAATTCCAATCAACTCATGCCAATATTGGGAGACACAAAAATCGTCATGTTGATCAACGATGGTGGATTTAGGGAATCTAGACATCTCACACATGAGTTCAACATTCAGTTCGTATGCTCGTCCTCCCAATCTAAACCATAATTCTTTCGTGTTCTTAGGGTCAAAGGTCAAGGACATGAAAAATTCTAATGTAAGCTCTTCATACACAGGGAATTGGAACCATATGAACTGGCTACTCTGGATTTTCTTAGCTAGGTTCTCTATCCACTACGCAATTCTAGCCTATCTAATGTATCAAAGTCAAAGTACCTAAGAGCTACAATTTGCCTAAAGCGAACGGATCATAAATGAATACCTTCCTCCTTAGTATAGATGGGAAATGGTGCTCCAAAGTTCGCCGCTCGATTCCTTCTTCCCCGAACCATAACCTGCTGTCTTCCAAAGGGTTCCTGTTGAGCCGTTTGCTCAATGCGTGGCATGTTTGAGGTAGGATGTGGAAGAATTTATAAAGGTTAAAAATTTAGTGAGAGGTTAGAGTGTTTGGATTTTTGAATTCTAGAGAGATAAAATAAAAATGAGAGTGGAAGTGAAAAAGAAGTAAGAACTGAATATATAGGTGGTAAGAAGGGTAAAATGGTAAAACTTCCATTTAAAAATCACGCCTACCTATTTCTACATAATCGGAGGCCACGATCGTCGCCTGCAGCATACCACCAAGAGCATTTGCAATTGTAGGCCACGGCCACATGCCACGATCATGGCCAATGGCTGTCCTTTACACCCAAGTCCTTCATTTGCTCTTTTCCAATCTTTTCTCTTTCACTTCGTAATTCTTCTATAGCCCTTCTTCACTTCTCTCTTTATGTTTGTACAATCTTCCCGTGATTCTGAAATCCTATTCCTTTTTTATTTTTATTCAACAGAAATAAAATAAACCTAACTACGGAATTCAACTAGTCTAACAAAATTAAATGACTACACTAATTTTAATTTCTTTTCCATGGGTTACCTCCCATATAGTGCTTCTTTTTACGTTAGTAGCCTGACGCTCCTTAAGCTCATAGTGGTTGGAATGACTAGTTCAATGGTAGTGTTTCCATTAGTCGCAGCGTCTATACCTTGGCTACCATACTGCAATTATCATCGTCCTTGCGATTTTGTTTGCCTCACCTTCTCCTTCACGAGCCCTTCTTTCGGGAAGCATTTGTAGGATCCTCGATGTCCTCCCATCCTCCTTGAGGTTTGGTTTTTTTGACATCAACTAGAGGTGAAGGAGCTCCGTGTTCTATAATGGTCACCTTGAAGGTTATATGCTCCTTCCCTAGTCGCAGAGTTAGTTTGCCCCCATCCACATCAATAATTAAGCGAGAAGTGGCCAAAACAGTCACCCATGAATCATCAAAGTGTCCTCATCTTCGTTGATGTCCAAAACAAAGAAATTTATGGGAAAGATAAAGTTACCGACCATTACTAGAACATCGTTAATGATTCTCATCAGTCTATGCAAAGTTCTATCGGCCTTCTTAACTAAAAACTTGGTGGGCACTAACTCTCCTAACGCTAGTTTTTGAGTGAAAGCATAGGGCATTATATTTATGCTTGCGCCTATGTCCATGAATGCCCTGTCTATAATAATGTTGTTGATACTACAGGGGATGACAAAGTCCCCTAGGTTATCTTTCTTCATAGCTATATTGGGGTTTGCTTCCAGTGGTTGCTCCCCAATCTTCTTCTTGACGGACTCTTGTAGGTTAAGCTTCGCCTGTATTCAGTCCGTCACTTCCTTTATCTTGTTATGTTCTATTTCCTGAAATTTTTTCGCTTCCCTCTTTGTATATAACTCTCACTGCTGCGCAATAGGGAATGAAAATACCTGTTGAGTTACTTGAATTTACTCCATCACAGACTTAATCGAAAGGTCTTTTTCAACTACTTAACCTTTTTCTCTATCTTCTACCTTTTCCTACACTTGTGCGGTTTCTCGATCCTAAGTTTGAGTTATGACCATGACACGCTCCTTTGGATTGGACTCGGTGTTGTTTGGAAGAGTTCCAACATTTCGAGTCGACATTGATTCGGCGAGCTGCTCCACTTAGACTTCTAAATTACGTATAGATGAGGCATGATTCTTCATAACTTGCTCGAATTTACTCTTGAGCCTCCTATATGCCTCCTCTATACCTCCTATCTTGTCCAAAATCCTATGCAACTTCGAATCCATCTAGCTTGTCTTATCCTACTGAAAGCTCGATTAAGGCCTAAACTGCCCTCCATTATTATTGTTCGATCAGGAAAAGTTGGGTTAATTCTTCCACCCAGGGTTGCATATGTTAGAGTAGGGATTATTACCCCCTCCTCGTCAAAATTGCACCCCTATGTAATTCACTTGCTCCTGGTTATCCTCTCTCATCAGGTAGCAATCCACACTATCATGATCTACTTGACCACATAATTCGCACTTCGCTTGCATGACCTTAACTGGAGCGAAAGATGACACCTTCATATTGCTTAGTTATCGCATCAGATTGTCGATCTTAGCTTGTATCTCCTTCATCTGATCGACTGTAACAACTCCCTTATTCTCTCTAAAGGTAGTAGGTTGCCTACTTCTCTCACTCGCCCATAATAGCTATTGCTCGCCATCTCTTTAATTAACTCCTCTTCTTCATCGATCGTCTTACGCATCAAAGATGCTCCTAATGCTACATCGATTATGCCTCTGGTATGGTGGGTTTACTCCAATGTAGAATGTCTGTAGGAGGAATTCCTTCAGTAGGTTATAGTGTAGGCATCTCCTCTGTAGGTCTTTATAATACTCCCATGCTTCATAAATCGACTCCCCGTCACCTTATTGGAAATTTGTAATTTCTTTTATGATCTTTGTGGTCTTCTTTAACAGGAAGTATTTATCTAGGAAGGCATGAACAAGCTACTCCCACGTTGTAATGTTGGTAGGGCTTAGTGAGTGGTACCAAGCCTTCGCTCTATCCTTAAATGTAAAAAGGAACAACCTAATCTTAACAACATCCTCTGGCATCTAGTGATACAAGAAAGTTTCACAAATCTTGAGGAAACTGATGATATATGCATTCGGATCTGTTAACTAGTCTATAAAATTAGACATTCTACTGAAGTATACTCAGGAGGGTTGGCTTGATTTCGATTGAGACCACAACAAGCAGTCTAGCCACTCCTTAGTTCGCTAGGTTAAACCCTAGCCTTATGAAGTCCATAAGGGTCCTATGTTGTTACCTTTCGGGGTTAACTTCTTGATCCATATTTCTTTGAAATTCCTCAGCCATTTATGATTTCTCAATCTTTTCTTCTTCCTCTTGCCGAGTTTTCCTCAAGGTTTGTTTTAATCGTGTTATATCTAAATCTATCACTTTAGCTTCACGACTAGAACCTCTCATGACTCTTGTGTTCATGTAAGACCACGATTCTTAAATAAAATGAACGAAATGAAAAAATAAAAAATCAAATCTAAGCTAGTGCCTTAAAATATAGATTAATTGTAACCTTCCCCAACAACGGCACCAAAAACTTATTTTCAAGGTTACGCGCGTTAAGTTTTACTATTTATAACCTTGGTAAATTTCAAAAGCACATAGGTCGTTCGTGTAGTACCTAAGGTGTCGATCCCATGAGGAAGGTAAACTAGTCCTAAATCTAAGGTCAGCAACTTTCATAATAAATCTAAATAAAGAAATACGACAGAAAATAAATCAATCAAAAATTAAATATGAGAATTTAAAGTGTAGAAAAGTCACAAAATAGAAACTCACACAACAATCTGAAATCAACCTAGAAATAGCCAAGTAAGAGAAAGGGAGATTTCATTCGAAACTAAAGAAAATCTAACCAATTATGTAATTTTCGACTCAACGGGCCTAGATAATCCTAGGGTGAATTACTCTCTACTGAGTTATAATTCTTAACCCTAATTGATGATCCCTAATTTAAATTATGGAATCGCGATCTCTCGATTCACGATTAACGTAAAACCTAAATTATTTCTAAGTTTTCTAAAAATCTACCAAGAATCTATGCTCGATTTCTCATTACACGACTCTACTGGTTTGATTCAATTCTCCACCTATCAATTCACCTAACTCTCGTTAGCCCAAATCGATGATTTTCCTAGCTCACCCTCTCAGTTTATCGCCAAGTTATTAAGAATAGAATTTGAATCACAATTAATTCAAAAGAAACACAATCAATTAAACTTTATTAATCTAAAGAATTAAAAAACCTGAAGGTGGGCATAGACAATGAATTAACACTCAACAACACTATTTCTAATAAATATCCCAATTTTATACATCCATAAAATCGATATAAAAATAAGAAATATTGTCAGAGTAGATCTTATAGGTAGTGAATATGAAAAACCACCTGTTTCGGGAAGTACTTCGCATCAAATTTATCTCCATGTCTCTCATCCTTCATCTTCTTCCTCAATCTCTTGATTTCTCCCTAGGTTTTTCTCGAAATATTTGGAATGATGTTCTTTTGCATGATTGTCTAGGCTCTCCTCCAAAACTCCCTTTGTGGCTATCACATCATGTTCTATTGATTCTGTAGAAGCCCTAGGTCAAAGTCAAGGTCGAAATGGTCCATAAAATCTAGCAAAAATTAAGTTTTTCTATCAGTTTGATGTAGGCATAATT
Organism: Erythroxylum echinodendron; assembly: GCA_027575705.1. Lineage (NCBI taxonomy): Eukaryota > Viridiplantae > Streptophyta > Magnoliopsida > Malpighiales > Erythroxylaceae > Erythroxylum > Erythroxylum echinodendron. The sequence goes on along the minus strand of JANZXR010000001.1, from coordinate 23,406,900 downwards.
ATGGCCCTGCCTGCCATGACCGTGGCCTACTTTTTAACCTTTCTGTCAAGATAGTGGCTTAATGTGCACGATTGTGGCCTGAATCTGCTCTTTGTCATGATCATGCTCCCAGTTCACGATCGTGGCCTAGCTGCTGCTTGTTCTTCCTTCTTTGTCACGATTGTGGCATGCTGTGCATGATCGTGGCCTATGACTTTGGGCCAAAACTCCTTGAATCTTTTCCGTTCTTCCCCGTTTGTCCTGAAACACTAACAAACGCATCACGACACCTAAAAAATATAACATTTAAGTTCAAAGACTTAATCTAACCCATAAAAACAATAAAACATACAAACTAACATAATTACACCCTAAATGCACACCTACCACTCAAATTCACACTAAATAAATAACAAATTCAACCATAAGACATATGCAATTACACAACTATCAAAGGTTATCGAGGTAAGTAAGAAAAATAAACGGAGGTTATCGGAAAGAAAATGAGACAGTTTGGAGAGAAATGGACGAATTGGATTGGGCCAATAAGATCGGAAGAATTTAATTAAGGGTTAATTAAATTAGGTGTTAAGCCTATAATTAATTGTTGGGCTTGCACTAATTAATTGTTAATTATAAGCCCAAAGGAACTTTTAATATTGAGTTATATTTTGATTTAATTAAATAGATTAATTGAATTAATTTTTTTAAAAAATTAATACTAAGCAAAACTGAATCCTATAAAGATGTAGGATTCGGTCATGCCTATTATTAAGAAATTTTTTGTTGATAGCTACATCAATGACTTTGGACATTAAATGATCATGTTTTTATCATGGCTAATGTCCTAGTTTGATACTGAATTGGGCATTAATGGAATGCTCATCATGAAAAGGTTGATGGCTTGTTTTAATATGGCTTAAAATGCACAGCTCTTGGAATTCATTATTAAATGAATGTATGAGTTTGGCTTTTACCTCTCTCCACTCTCATCCAATGAATTCAGTGACGTTCAATGTTAAATGTTTTTGATGTTTTTTAAAACATAAACTGATAACACTCTCATTTATTCAAAAGTGAACGAGGGGGTGCGATTTTTGGAGCATATTGGCAACTCTCCATTAACGAATTGGCAGCTCATCATTTGTCTCTTTATTTCTCTCAAAAACCCAAACAGTGTTGGACTTAAAAGGGCATTTTTTCATTTTGGCTTTGATTAAAAAAATGAATGGTGCAAGAATGTGGCTTTTCTATCTTCATAAACTCTATCCCAAAAACCGAACCAAGAATTGGAGAATTCGGTTTTAGATAATTCATTTTTTTTGGCTTTGAAAAAAATGAAGGTGTGATTTTAGTGGTTTCTCTAAGTTTTCAAAACATTCAGCCATAGCAAAAGGTTTGCTTTCCTCTACATTTTTCTTCTCCTTTCCCACCAAAAGATCTTAATAACCAAGCTATCCAAAGAGAACAAGTGGTAGATCGGATTGGTTGAGGACACAGTAGTGAAGAGTCAAAGCTGTAGCCAGGAGTCGGTAATATTCCGACCTTGTTTTTATTACATTTATTTTCCTTATTCCGTATCATGTATGGATTAAAAGCATGTTGTTTTGGTGTTTATGCTTATGCTATATTTTGATTTCGGAAAATTTTTTGAAATCTACCACTTAGCCAAACCAAGCATGTTTTTTTTTTGATCCAACAGCAACCACACATCAAATTGAATCAATGCGAGATCAAGAAGAACATCCAGAAAATTCCAACATTCTAGTTTAAGGCGTTAAACAATTTTTGCCTTTTTAGTTATCCTTGATATGTAATATGATTTTCTTGATTTTTATCATGTTTATGGGTTTCTAGATCCCTATTAGAAATTATTCCAAATTTATTTTATGAATTTATTTCTTATTGTTTTTAATACATATTCTAATGTTTGTGATAATTATGCATGCTTATATTTGACAATAAATCGAGAGAGTGAATCAAAAGTAATAAGATTAGATTATTTAATGAGAGTTGGTAGTTTAATATGTCCTACAATTATCACATTAAAAATCATTCAAAGAGAGATCTTTTTTCGAAAATTTAATTGTCAAATAGATAATTTTGGATTTAACTGAAAACTTTAGGAAAGTTTTATGAATCGAGAGGTTACTAATCTAGAAATTTCAAATTCAATTATGGTTAATTGATTATATATTAAGAGAGTGTAACCAATACCTTAGGAAATCAAGGATCAAACACATAATTGAATTAATAAGAGTAAGGAACAAAATAGGGAAAGAATAGTTCCTAAGTATTCAATCTTGATCAATCTCAATTTTACTAACAACTCAAATATTTTATTACTTAATTGATTCGTTTATTTATTTGTTTTATTTATTTGTTATTTATTTTTATTTAATGGAATTTTGTATTACCTTAGAAAAAGTTAGGTTTAGGTTGTTAGTTATTGCACAATCCTCGTGGGATACCTTTCTGTAATACAAGATATGATCTGTATACTTATAGGCACTGAGAGTTTTATTATATATAAAACTTTCTTAAGAAGGGCTACAAATAGTTTCATCTGAGGCTCCAAAAAATTTGTTTATGGAAAAAAATATTTCTCTCGTTAAACTAGAGATGAAAATTTTGTTTTAGTGCAATATTTGTAGTACACATCATCTTCTTCACATTGCCAGAGTTCCTTTCAACATAATTCAATATAAATTACAAAGTGTTCCCACTTCTCTTGTTCCACAAAATCAGGAAAGAGTTACTATTCAACATCTTTCTAGTTCAATCTTATATGGTTATTCTCTCATAAAACAAAGATCTAGGATGGATTAGATGAAGAGTGGAGATAAAAATACAGCTTTTTTCAATAGAGTTGTTATAAATTGGAAAAACTCTAACATGATCATTTCATTGCAACTCAATAATCAGGTACTTGATTCCGAGGATGTATTGCTTCATGGTTCTTTCAAATATTTTTCAGATATCTTGTCTTCTCCCACATGTGCTACCTCTTCTTAACTATTCTTGAGAGAAATCATGCTAGACAAGTTAGTCATATGGATGCTTATTTTCTTATCAAACCTATTACAAGTCAAGAGATTAAGATAGGCACCTTGACCTAACAAAAATTCAGCCCTCACTTCTTCAAAAAATCCTAGTATCTAACAAAGAATGTGGTAATTGATGATGCTCTATAATTCTTTAAAAAAGATTAGATGTTATCAAAAATTAAGAACACTTTTGTAACTCTAATTCCTAAAATTGGAGAACAAAGATATATTTCCTATTGTAACAATATTTATAAGATCATTTCAAAGATCTTGGCTTAAAAGGAATAAATAGGTCTTACATAAATACATTGATTTTTCATAAGGTGCCTACTTACTTGGTAGAATTATAAGGATAACATCATGTTGATGTAAGAAATTTTCAAAACTTACACCAAGAAAAGAGGAAGAAAGACTTGTATCATTAAGATTGACTTAAAGAGGCCTATAATAATACAAATTGGGGCTTTATCCTGAATATTTTACAAGCTTTGGAATTGCCTGCCACTTTAGTCCGGTGGATATCATAATGCATCATCTCACCTTCCTTTAAGATATTGATAAACGCTTAGTCTAGTAAGTCCTTCAAAAGCACCAAAGGACTTAGGTAAGGAGATCCTATATCACCTTACATCTTTACACTTATTTTGGAAGTTTTCAACAAAACCTTGAAGAGAGTCGTGGAAAGTACAAAAAATTTTAGGTTTCATTATAGGTGTAAGAAGCTAAGGATTACTAATCTATGCTTTGCAAATAATCTCATACTCCTTTCCAAGGCTAATTAGAGTTTTGTATCAAATCTTATAAAAGCCCTAAAGATATGTAGCAAGATGTTTGGATTGGAAAATAATTGTTCAAAAAGTTTATTTTATTTCTCAAAATTAGTTGGAAGTGATCAATTTGTCATTGAAACTATCATTGGTTTCAAACCACAGACATTTCCTATTTTGTATCTAAGAATTCCCATTTCAACTACCAGCCATACATATAGAAATTTTAGTAAACTTCTAAGCAGCATCAACTTCAAAATCTCTTCTTGGAGTTCCAAATTACTTTTTATAATTGGTAGATCTGTGTTTATCTCATATATACTGAACTTAATCAATGCCTCATATGTTTCACATGTTTCTTAATATGTGCTTAATTGTTTATACATTCACTTCTTAAAACTTATTAATTATTGTTGTGAAAAGCTTAAGATACTTATTTCAGCTCATATTTGATTTTAGGTACAATTTGGAAACATAAAAGCTAAAATGAGAGTACATTCCTTGAGTCAACATTTTGACCTTCAAACTTAGTTACCCTTGTGGAATAAGAAGGAGATGGATTAGGGTAAGGATTGGAAAAGTAATAAAAAGAAGCACATTTTTGGACTTACAAGGTTGGATACACGGTCATGTATCTTCACGAATTTCACATTTTTTTTAATTATACAATTTGATACACGATTGTGTGACAAACTGCGTATATGCCTAAAATCCTAATCTTTCCTATAATAGAACTTTTGACAGGAAAAGAAGGAGAATCAACTTGGGACTTCATTAAGGGAAAAAACTTACTTTTTCAAGACACCCATGGAAGGCTAAGCTTCCCTAATCTAGTTCAGAGGTGAAATTGATCCTAAGGAGTGTATCCAAGCATATCATATTTGTGTATCATTGATGTGTGGTTAATTTTTAATACTTATAATCCTTGACACTTAGTGATTACTGCTTTAAAAAGCTTAAGACACTCATTTTAGTTCATTTTTGATTTTAGGTACAATTTGGAAGCATAATGGCTAAAGTGAGTTGAAAGCACACTCCTTGAGCCATCTTTCTTATATTCACACTCACTTGTCTTCATCGAATAAGAAGAAAAAGGGTTAGAGCAAGAGGAGACAAGAAACTATTACAAATATCAAGTATGGAGGATTATTAGAGACTCATGGCCATGCATGAGTTTTTCATGGTCGTTAGACATCACTCACAGCTATACAAGATATCTTATAAGCACAACACACATTGCACTCCAATAAGTCATGAATATGACTCCTTGCTAACTCATTCGAAAACCTAGTTTTTGCTATAAATACACTGTGTTGATGACAGAAACAATTCATTCTTCATTTTTGGGGTTTTGGGAGAAAGAAAATAGGTGAAAAAGCTATTCCTTAGAGACCCATAGAGAAGATGGAAGGCTAACTTTCTGACACTAGTTTAAAGGAGACATAAACGTCTGAGTCACTGTTAAACATATTTTCTATTTATTTAATGTTGAATCTCTCTTTAAGGATAGTTATTGTTGTTCTAAGTTGAATGATTTGGTATTGTAAAAATGATCTTAATGTGTTTATTGGATTGTTTTATTACAAACCCATTGGTAGAATTTTGAATATAATCTATAATTGTTGTGATTGAGATTTGCTAGTAGCCACTAATGACTTTGAATCATTAGGAATAACCTAACTTAGGTAAGATAACTTGAGCTTGTGAGGTAACTGCCTATATTGATTCATTTTCCATTTCATAAAGCGACTGCCCAATTAAATCTAGATAGCGTGTTCTAGGTTATTTAGTAGTTATGTTTAATTAACAAGTACCTCTTAATTAAACATGACTTTGGAGAAAACCAGGATTAGCAAATGTGTTATTAGTTTATGATCAATTGTCATAGGAGATGTGTGAAAGCATCATAACACTGAAATGTGTTTAATTGTGTGTAGGCCGAGATCGACCTGAGAACCAAGTTTTACACATATTTGACACTTTTCTCGCTTTGACTATTTTTTGTAAATTACTTTCGTAGTTTAATTGTATTTTGTTTTCTTAATTGCATCAACTAAAAAATCCCCTTTTTATTTCCTTTCATCGATAATTTTCATAGTGAGAAATAATCAAACATTCCCTGTGGATACAATCCATACTAACCACAGCTACAAATTTTTAATGAGCAAAGTTAGGTAAATTTTGCAGTGCACTCGATAGGCATAGTCAAATTTTTGTACCGTTGTCAGGGAGTGTGGTGATTTAATTTTCGTTTTTTATTTTAGTTGGTGTTTTGTGTATATATCTATTATAATCATTTGTTTTAGTTATTTGTTAATCTTTAAACGTTTGTTAGTGTTGGTATATAGTAGTTACCATATCTCCTCATAGAAAACATATACAATTTGATCCAGAGATTAAGAGGACATTGCGAAGATTAAGAAGAGAAACAAGAACATCTTTAAAAGTAGAACCAGAACTAGAATTCGAAGAAATAATAGCAATCTGAGAACATTAAGGGAGTTGGCTACACCAAACTTAACCCAAAGACCTTCATGCATTATATTTCTTAATTTTGCTAAGCATGTTACTTTTGAGTTAAAGTCTGGGTTAATACATTTGTTGCATAATTTTCATGGTCTTGCAGGTGAGGATGCGTATAAGCATCTCAAGGAGCTCGATGTGGTATGTCTGAATATGAATCCCCCATGGGTCAGACAAGCAGATCATATTGAGGGCTTTCCTATTCTCACTAAAAGATGCAACAAAGGATTAGTTTTTTGATCTACCTATTGGGAGAGTGAACATTTGGATAGAGATGAAACGGCTAATTTTGTAAAAATATTTTCCCGCATCAAAGATAATAAGTGTACGAAAGGAAATTTGTGGCATAAAACAACATAACAGAGAATCCCATTACGATCACTGGGAGTGCTTTAAGAAGTTATCTGCTATTTGTCCCCATCATAACATACTTGAGCAACTTCTTCTCCAGTATATTTACGAAGGATTTCTACTAATAGAGAGGAGTTTAGTTGAAGCAGCTAGTGGTGGGGCACTGTGTGAGAAGACTCTCATCGAAGATAAGATTTTACTTGAACACATGGCCATTAATACCCAACAATTTGGCACTCATAACTATATTCGTTATGTAAATGAGGTAAGTACTTCATCTATCGAACATCATTTAGATGAGCTAACATCTTTTGTTAGAAAAATTACAGTTGGACAGGCACAGGTGAAGGCATGCAAAATATGTTTAAACACGAGCCATGATAATTGTAGGTTGCATGATGTTTTAGTAGGCATTTTAGTATGTTTTTAGTTATTATTTAATTAATTCATGCAAGTTTAGGTTTAGACTTGCGTGTAACATCCCCTCACCAATTGCCATGAATAGGAGTGTATAAGTGTATAGTGACATATGCATGCATTCATATATGCA
>JANZXR010000001.1:23366841-23380664 GCA_027575705.1 Erythroxylum echinodendron | reverse complement strand
CGCAAAAATTATAATTAAAGCCTAATCACAATAAAAATAATAAAATTAATCCTCAAACAAATCGGGGTCCAACACCTAAACACTAATTAATTTCATTTCGTAAACTTTTCATATACTCTCTATGGGATCAACTTAGACTTACCACTACTATAGTAGTAGTAGTCTAGTTATTCTATGATAATTTGCAGGACACACAGCAATTTCCGTGTGAACCAGAAGCTTCTTGTCAAAACTCAGGTATATCTCTGAAAGAATTGATAAATGTTGTGATTTCTAACAATCTTCAATTTCAACAGGATATACAACAGCTTCAACAAAGTATGCAATAACTTCAACAGAATACCCAATAGTTCCAGTAGGAAATGAGGCATATAACATCTAGAAACTAGAACTTGGCAAGTCAAATAGGTGATATGGCAACGAGGACCGACTACCTAGAATCATAAATGGAAGAGGAGCAGCCATATCAACCTAAGGTATACCCAATGGATGTTAGAGTGGAAACCTTATAAAGTGATGAGGAGCTTGAGAATTTTGAGAGCATTACTCAAGGAGTTGCTTGTGTAGAAGAAGCAGAGGAGGAGCTCCAAGTAAAGGAAGTTGTATCTTTTATCTCAAAGGTAAGTACTGAGTTCCATTTTATTGTTAAGAATGACTTTTCACCTTTACATAGTAGATTGGAGGAATTAAAAGAGGAAGAAAAAGATAAAGAGACATTTGAGATCTTTTCAAAGTGTATGAACTCAGCCGAGATTAAGAATTTGAGGATAGGGAAGATGATGAATAAGGACGATGATCAACTAAGGCCCTATTTAGAACAACCTCTCGTGGAAGTGGCGCTAACTATAGTACCAGAAGATTATAATTTTGTCACCTGAGTTGGAAACATGGAGTTGAGCCAGTGAACCTAAACAAAGGCGTTTCTTGGAAAGTAACCTAAGGGAAGTAAATTTCTTTTCTTTACATTTCTGCATTACTTTTTATTTGCATGTGTGTTTCTATGTTAGTTTGTTTCTTGCTTGTTTTTCAGCTTTCAATCAAAATGAGAGAAAGAATAAAACAAACAAAACAAACAATTTCTCATTTTCTATTGCTCCTAGGACTATATAATCATGATTAGAGTGTTAATTGACTAGAGAATTTAATAGCAAATTTAGCATGTATTTTTACTCATGTTTCAATATGCATTATCTTTAAAAAAGTAGTGGCTAGTGGTAGAAAAAGCTGATAAGGTTTTGAGCCTTATTTGATTGACACATTCACATCAATCTCATTGTCTTTTGATAATGTGTGACCTTTATGACATGTGCATCCTGATTTTGTCTTCAATTTCTATTTGAGACCACATTTTTATCACATGCATTAACATGGAAATAATTAGGCATTCTTTGTTTCATAAGTTATATTAGTCAAATAGCCTACCCATTATATGATTTTCCTTTTTAATAAGCCCCTTTGAGCCTTATTAGCCATTCCTTTTGTATTAACCATATTACATGCTTTATACTTAACTAAATGTCCTACCTAAGCCATTAAGCTAATGGAACATTTGTGATTGTTGAGTTTGTAGATGTACAAAATTATATGTGTGGGGGTGTACATATGAGTGGGTTGGTTAATGTTGGGATGTTTTGTTAAATCTTATCATTGAAATTCCCATATTAATGTAGTTTCTTTTAATGTTAAAAAAAAGAAAAGAAAAGAAGGGAAAGGAAAAGAAAGGAAAGGAAAGAAAGAAAAGAAAAACATGAAAAAAGTTTAAACAAATGTATCAAGGAGGAATTATGTATGTGTTAAAAAGTTGTTTATGATTAATGCATCTTCCTAGATTTTTAATGAATGTGTTATTTGAGTATGTTTAATATGAGGTAGATGTTGGCTAGGAAGGTTCACTATTGTGATTTCAATGTATTATTGACATAAATTGTATGTACGATTCCTTTGGATTTGTATATGCTTCATGTGGTTTGTGTTTGAGAGCTGAATGAGGTTGTGAAATATAAATGTTGCATTCATCATAGTTGACTGTACCCAGTTTTGATGAGTATTGCTTTGTTTCGCTAGCTTAATGACTTTCATGCTACTTAACCCAAATACATCTCACCTTGCCTTTGCCTACATTATAACCTTGAAAAGTCCTTTGATCCATGATTTTTCATATGAACAATAGTGGTGGAGAAATGAAATGATATGCAAAGTTATGGAATGACATGATCATGAATGGTGTTGAGTGTACCTATGGATATATTTTAGTTAAACACATTTTTTGAGTCTACTATTAGATTGCTCAGTATTTGAAGATGATGAATGTTGATTGATCATGAGTAAAAGCTTGGAATGTTAAATTCTTGCTATGAGTTTTGAAAGTCATTCATCTTTGTTTATGATTATGTATTCTTGGACCATATTGAAAATAAGTCAATGTTTTTAGGTCTTTGAGCTTAATTTTAATGTTTTTCTCGCGGACGACTAAAAGCTAATTATGGAAAAAATTTATAGGTGATTAATTAATTATGAAATTATTCTATAACACCTAGCGATTATTGACATAAAATTGCTTAAGATACTTATTTTGACTTCTATGTGATTTTAGGTACAATTCGAAAGCAAAGAAGTTAAAGTGAGTTGAAACTCTATATTTTGGCCATTTTTCGAAGATTAATTTTTACTTGTCTTCATGGAGCAAGAAGAAGAAAATTAAAAGATAAGAAAGATGGGAACACAAAGAAGAAGAACGTAGGCTGCATGGATTTGCATGGTATTAATTTAATTAATGGACAATCATGCTCACGGCTACAGTAGGTGGATAAAGTACCCAAACGCAGGTGCAGAACCAAGAAGTAACTATGAAGCAAAACGATGCAACGCTGTCTAGGAGGAAAATAGTGAAACGCAATCTGTGTTTCATTCAGATAAGAACCGGGTTTAAAAGAAGACACCAGTGAGGGTTAAAAAGAGACGTGTACAGTAAGTTGGGCCAACAAAATAGTAGAAAACAGTGAGATGAGGCGCAGTGAAGCAGAGCTACTAGGGGTCTTCGGTAGGGGTTATTTGAATAGAGAATGAAACATGTTTCTGTGAGAGACCTATGGAGGGCTAAACATCCTGATGCCGGTTTAGAGGTGACATCGACACCGAAGACTCAAGTTAAGTGTATTTTACTATTTTTTGTTGTTTCTTTCTCTCCTATTGAATTGATTGTATTATCCTAGGCATATGGATTTGGGTTGTGTATGGATAATCAGATTTTTTTTATTGTTCGGTTATTTATGTGTGAACTCATTATGTATTGTGAAAGGATGATTTTAATGCGTTTATTGAATCATTTATCTACAAACTCATTGCTAGAATTTTGATATAATATGTAATTGTTATGTTGAAATTCATGTGTAACGACTAATGATTCATAATCATTAAAGATAACATGACCTAGGTTAAATGACACATCGTATGTGGTTGTTACCTTAAATAATTGATTTTCCTAATTTGTAATGCTACTGCCTAATTAAATCTAGAGATCGTATCTTAGGTTATTTAGGTTTAATTAATGATCGTATCTTGATTAAATAAAACCTAAGGGAAAACTCAGATTAATTATTAACCAACAATTAATAGTTGCTAGAAGAGATTAGAAAACAAAAAATCAATGAAATACGCTTAATTAGGGTATAGGCTGAGATTGAACCAAAGAACTGGGTCCTATTGAATTCTCCACTTTTATCATTTTCGCATGTTTTCTTTAATTTATTTTTATTAGTCTAGTTTCATTTTATTTTCTTGTTTGAAAATTCTAAAACCCTCTAAACCTAAACACCAATTAATTTCATTTCATAAACTTTGCACGTACTCTCTGGGATCGACCTAGACTCACCACTGCTATAGTAGTAGTCTAGTTATTTTATTTTGACTAGTGTTACGACGCACTATCAACCGTCAGTGCCTCCATTTGTTATGAGATTGCTGACCTGATTTCCTTATTCTTGCGTTGATTTCCTTCTTTAAGAATAGTGGCTCCAAAATATTGAAGATTAGGTGATCCACACAGACATTATTTGTTAAATTGATGATGAGTTAATCATACGAATATGGTAGACTTTGAAGTAGAAGTTCAACACATTCTTAAGACTTTATTTTATGGCCTAGTGATGTGAGTTGAGAAAATAGAGTACTCAAGGTATTGATGTGTTATATTACTGAAGTAGATTCTAACATCTGAATAATGTATAATTTCCTTTTAAGGAAAATCTTGTTATTGAGTAACTTGGCCCATATAGTTTATTAAGATGATTCCAAATCTCCTTTGCCTTCTTCTTCTCCTCTATGCTTGACAACACCCCATCTGCTAATGTCAAACGAAGATTTGCGATAGCATTCCCGTCCATCTCATGCCACTTATTATCATCTGTGAATGTTATCGACATTTCATTAATGGCTACTAAGCATTTATCTTTTCTTAAGATAACCTTCATCTTCATTTTTCACAATGAGAAATTACTCCCGTTGTACTTCTCAATCTCAAATTTTGCCTCTATTGCTTCTATCACAAACAAAACTTAGCTCCCGCTATTTCACGTGAATAGTACCTGTATATATGAATAGTACCTGTATATATCTTTATCTTCAATTTCCACAATGAGAAATTACTCCCGTTGAACTTCTCAATCTCAAATTTTTCTGCTATTGCTTTTATCACGAACATAACTTAGCTCCCACTATTTCACGTGAATAGTACCCATACGACGTTGAATAATAAATATATATATGAACAGTTCTTATATGTATAAATAGTAACTATATGTATGAATAGTACCATATACATGAATAGTACTTAATTGCTACAACTCAGCTACAGTGTTAATTCAAAATAAATGCATGAACTTTCACTGTCTTCACCCAAAAGTTGAATAGATTACACCAAAAAATTTGTCGTAATTTTCTCAACACGCTCTGATATCAATTGGTGTGAAAATTGATCAGATTAGAGTAGGTTCACGACTAAATAGGATTGAAGGAATAGTAATAAAAAATAAGCACATATTTTTTACATGGAAAAATCCTAAACAAATTAGAGTAAAAACCAAACTTCACTATGAAATTTATGAGTTACAACCTCTCTCTATTTTGTAAGCAGAAACATTTAACTCTCTCAAGAAATAGGAGAAATACTCTCTAAACTGTGGAGTTTAAATTGAAGAAGAGAGACGTCTGGGATGAATATAAAACCATATGGTAAGGCTTATTTATAAGCCTCCTAGAGGGGCTTAGCCAGTTGTGGATAGATTGTCCATTATTGGCTGGCCTTCATTTCTTCTTCTTTCTATATGCAGAGTTTTCCTTCTCCCTTCCTTTTTGACTCTAGGAAGTTGGTAGTAACTCTTCTTGACTTTGACAGTTAGCAATAATATGAATCCCACTTATAAATAAATAGAAAATAATAAAATTATTAAACTCGTTAACAAATAACTAATTTAAGGAATTTAATTCAAAAATATACTTAGTTATACATGTCTCTTACATCCTTATTCAAAAGTTGGTGTTGTCTTTTTTGACACTGCCCTCAACATCAACATTTGTTCTTTTAACCATGTCTAATTGATGATAGAAACTTTCAAACTTATTGACACTTGACCTTTTATGAAAAGATCTAGTACTTAGTCTTTTTTCTTCATTCGTTTCGACATAATATTTTTCAATATGTTTTCTTTGATAAAAAGATAATTCACTTTCATATGTTTTGTTTTTGTATGAAATCAGAATCTCTACTAAACGCATTACTGATTGGCTATCATAATACACGAAAATCACATAGTTTATAGACTGGTGTAGATACTTTATAAGTTCTAAAAACCAAATGCTTTCTTAATATACCATTAGTTTTGATTAACACTCTAGTTATGTTGTTGACAAAGAAACAATTAGTTATCATTTGTTACAACAAAATATTGCTCTATATCCAAAATTAAACATATTCCAAGTAGTTGAGTGAGAGCATCATTGTCTTCTATACAATCAACATCATAATAACCAATAACCTTTTAGGCTCTAACTTTTTAGTATATAATACTATAGTAAATGGTGTCTTCACATATCTCAAAATTCTCTATAAAACATCCATATGAGGTTTCTTTAAATTTTTCATTTACCGACTCATCAAATCAATTGTATAAAAGATATAATATTGAGTCAAAGTTAAGTAGATTAAACTTCTTACTCGTTATCAATATATTATTGCATCTTCCAGATTATTACCTTCATATGCACACAATTTTGCATTAAATTCTATTGGTGAGAAAATTGATTTGCATCCAAGAATTTCAAAAATTGTTAATAAATCATTATAATATTTTTCTTGTGAAGAAATATCGTTGTTTAGTACAATCACACTCTAGACGAAAAAGTACTTAAGTTGTCTAAGTTCTTTTATTTGGAAATGAATTGATAAATTATTCTTTGTTTGGTTGATTTATTAATAAAAATTTCATTTTATTAAGTCATCCACATACACTAGGAAGATAGCTAGTTTCCATCTATTAACTTTAAAAACAAAATATACTCTGCAGATGTTACTGAGTAATCACTATGAATCAAAAATTTAACAATCTTAGCATATTAAGCCCTCAATGCGTATTTTAATCTATAGAGCACCTTTTTAAGCTTACCCACATATTCAAGATGATCTAAAATTTAAAACTTGTTACTCGAGTCATGTAGACCTCCTTATCCAATTCGCCCAGCAGAAATGCATTCCCCATATCTATCTATTATTAGTTCCAACTTTTGCTAGTTATAAGTGTTAGTAAACCTTATACAATTATAAACTTTATAATAAGACAATGTTTCATCATAATCTAGTCCATATTGTTAAGAGAATCCTCAAGCTATTAAACTAGATTAGTATCTTTTAATTGACACATCTATGAGGAACTTTAGTTTAAAAACCTACCAATAAGAAATAGGCTTCAGATCTCTTATCTTTGGCATAATCTCCCAAGTTTAATTCATTCTAATGCAACAATTTCTTTTTTCATAATAAGTCACTTAGTTTATAAACATATTAGAAAGAAATAGGCTTCACATCTCTTAGATTTGGCATAGTCTTCCAAGTTTAAATTCTTTCTAATGTAACAGTTTCTTTTTCTATAGCTTTACTTCACTATAAATGTCTGGTTTTTTAAAATCTACTTCTATTATAATTATATTGACATATTTAGGGTTTTTCTTTGTAATTTTTATTGATATTCTAATTGAAGATGGTACTTCTACTTTATTAGGTTCACTTTCTTTACTAAATTGTTGATACATACTAGTTTTCGAAAGACTTGAAGCTACTACCTTTTCAATATAACCATTATCATCAAAATCTTCAATTTCACCTAAAATAAGCTAGATTTAAGTATATTTTAACTTATCTTTAAATGAATCTAAGTATGATAATACCTTCTTTTCTGAATATTAAGAAGAAGCTTCATTAAACACTATATTCCAAAATGTGTAACATTATTTAGTTGTACGATCATAACATTTTCACCTTTTACTTTGATTGTCATATACTATAGAGATACATATAACAACCTTTTTTTCAATCTTATTACATAAAAGGTCAAGTATCAACATATAGCACACAAAATCCAAAAAAACAAAATAGCTAATTATATTTTTCATGTTATATAATTTTTCAAAGGATGAAAGAAAAAATAACCTTTATTAAGGAAGCCTATTGATCACAAAAGTTGCAATCTTCAATGCTTCTACCAAAAATCATCCCAAAACATTTTTTTGGATGAAGCATAATTTAGCATGTTTCTATCAAGTGCTTGTTCTTTCTTTATGCTACAGTATTTTACTATAGATTGTTGGCACATTTGAAATAATAGCAAATTCAACACACTTAAAACAAAACGTAAGACTCATCTAATTTTTATAATTATGGTTACTGAGTCTTTTTATTCCTCTTACCACTTAGAGATCACTCATAATGTCTACAAAGAAAGTCACTGAAAATAAAAGGCAAAAATATTATATATAAACGACGTCATTGCTTACGAGAAAGTTAGAAAGCTTACAAGAAGAATTTTCAAAATTGGTGATTTTAAGAAACTTATTGCTACTCTTTCTCCCTATATCCATAAACTGATTCTGAAAAATTAATCATTGATATAGCTCCATTATGTAAAGACCGTCCACTATGTATAGTTTATTTTCCCCAAGCAATATAAGTATATATCAAATTTATTGCTATCGAGGTTTCCTCAAAGGATACTTTTGGTAATACATCTAATAGGAATGGTATGAGAAAAAAATGAAAAAGAAACTTCTAATATTGCCATTAAGGCTATTTCTCCTTCATAAATATGCTTATCTAAAATGTCAAGAGGATTCAGCTAAACTTTTGTGTATAAAATAGATGATTATACTTTAGCTCCTAATATTATTGCCTTTTTTAAATAAAAATCAAAAGGTAGGATGAAGATGCCCTTTTCTCTTCTTTTTGTAGGAATTGGCCCATTTCTTAGTGACATGGACCAAGCTTATAATGGAAGAAATTTTGCTTTTATAGAATTCAAACCTAGTTGCAACTTCTTTAATTTACTCTATTGATCAATTTATGATCAATAATTTTCAAAACATGAATAAGAATATTTCCTTTTTTGTGCCAATAGTTTATTCTTTAAACAATTTCATTAAAGAACTTATTATGGAGTGATCTTACTAGGCTTTCCTTTTTCCACTCTCAATCATTGGATTGTCACAAGTGACTTAAATTCTTATCCCAAATCCTCTGAATTTGAGGAAGGCTCATCGAGTACAAGTGCTAACATGGTTGATTTCTCTATTATAGTTTCAACATTGCAATCTTTACTTGGTCCAATAAAAAAATCTTATAAAGCCATAATTAGGAGGAGACTCAACAGAGCCATTATAAAACCATGTTGTAATGCCTCTTTTCAGTCCAATCACTCTCATTTCCTTCCTCCAAAGGTTTTTTTAACATACTCCTATCCTTATTAAGGTCGACCCCTCTCTGCTTGCCAAAAGATACCTGTTAGATTCTTCAATCATCTTGTAAAATAACCTAGTTTCCCCTTAGTTATTCTAGAGGCTTGGTTAATACAGGTTATTGACACTCCTTTCTTCAAAGTGGTCTTTAAGTTCAAGGCTATCAAGAAGGGAAATCTACTTCTTCTAATAAGTACTTACAGTAGATCGTCCTCTATTCAAAGCAAGAACTTGTAAACTAAAATAAGAGGTTGACATCAACTCCTCAAAATTTAGAACAAGTATCTAAGAAAATTTTGATGCTTTTCAAACACAAAAATTCCTTTAAATAAAATGGATATAAAATTATATCTTAAAAGGTACTAGTTTTTAAAATTTTAAACCTAAAGCAAGCATCCTTTAGATAATGAGGAAGGTACTCAAACTCACTTAATGTAAAAAAATTTATTTTATTGTCTAATTAGTTCCCATGATTTTAGGCTTTAAGCTTACCAATAATTAACTAAGATTTACACCATAACCTATCATCCTTGGTGGAATAAGAACTTATTTTCCTAAAAATAAATTGCAATTACTAATCATCTAAGTCTCCTAAGAAACGTGGATCTAACTAAGAACTTGGCTTCAAAATATTTAGTTTAGTTTAGCCTTTAATGAAAAAGCATATTAGTTTAATATATTGTCACCATTAAATATTAACTTTTGATAATATTATCGGAATGAGCTGTTTCAATAAATATTGAAAAGTTTAAACAGATATACAACTTATAAGACAAAATTTAGGCTTAATTTAGACTTAACAATCCACCAATGCATCTTAATGATTAATCAATATAAGGCATAAAAATGACTTTAACTGATGAATATCTTTTACTAGTTAATTAGTAAGCTTAAGAACTGTTCTTTTTTACAATAATATTAGGGGAGTTTTTATACTACAATAAAAAGATACAGGGAGAGAGAAGTAGGCGAGCAATGATGACCAACTAAAAGAGATTATTTGAAGTGATAGTAGTAAGTGACAACTAGAATTTTATAGATTATATGCTTTTAATATTTTATTGATGTATATTAACTATTCACATAATATAATTTCCTGATTTTAGGACAAATTGTAAAAAATCCAAATTAAGCGTAATGAAAATTTAAGTTTTTGTTTGTATTAAATGATAGGTAGATATTTCAGTAAGTGGTGCATGTATTGGGATGTTGTGGAGACATCAATAATTGTATGTTATTGCATTCAGGAGGCTAATACCTATATATAAAGTTTAGCGTGTTTGTTTGATGTTGTTCCTTATTCTAATTTAAGACTTTATGAGAGCATTGATTTATGTTTTTGTGATATATGGTAAGAGAATATTAGTTAGAACCTACTGATTTGTGTCTAACTAGGGCCTATTCCAATTTGCCGAGGAGAATGAGTAAGGTTTAAAATAAGGCATGTATCATTCTATTGGTTTGAGGCAGAGTCATATTTAAGCAATATATAGATTTATCGGCTGAGTCAAATTAGACGAGGCTTGTCCTAGATATGCTCAAGGCATTTGTGTGATATTGGTACCATTTATTTATGTATTTATTTTGAAAAAATAAGCGTTCATGATTATGTATTATTTATTAAATATAGTGCTTTTTTATATATAAGTCGATGAAGATGCTGTGGTGCCATGTATATAGAAATAGTGGGATGATATTTTTACTTTTAGTTAGTTATTTTTCTTTCTATTTAGTATGTATTGTTCAGTTATATATGAATTTTAAGTGAGAAAATTAAAATAGCAAAGATTTAGAAGAAATGTGATTACTATATTTAATTAGGTGGATATTGACGTGTTTCAATTAGATAATAATCCTTATTATTTTAACTATTAAGAAATATGTATATTTAAACTTATTAATTGATGTTTGGTTCAAATTTATTATCATTACAGGATGAATAATTCATATTGTTGATAAAATAACTTTTTCCTTCTTTTTTTTTCTTAATGTAAGATTGAATAGGGAATTAGTATTAACTCGATATGAGACTTAAGATTACTATTCAATAGGAGTCTATCACAATTTCAATAAAATTGGCTTAAATTCGATGTAACATTATCGATAACCTTTTTGTTAAAACACCTTGTTTGCATTATGTTCTAACCTTTTCGCACCTATATCAGCCAAGTCTCAAGGCAGCTAATATGTACATATGCTTTGTTTTAAGTAAACACTATTTTGGAATTCACCTCTCGAAGCTTGTACATTGTTTGCAAGTCATGGGTACTTTTGAATCCACCTTCCGGAATTGTAAAATCCCCATTTCGGTGCACACGCACAGCCTACAAGTCCTGATCCTGTTCCACAACAGTCCTTAATGTCACACAGATCTCCATAACAAATTTTTCAATGCATTTTTATTTTGGTTTTAATCATTATAATTACTATAACTTCCATTAATCTTATAGTTTTATCATTTATCATTCTAAGAATGTTTAGAACTAAGGAAACACAAACAATTGATGCAGAACTTTGATCCTCGTTTCATTTTCTCTACAATTTAACCAGCCCAGGACATAATTACATCAGAAACAACATGAATGATGGTATCCTCATCAACTTCTTTATCTATGTTTTACAACGGTTACCTGTCACAAAGAAAGAGATAAGTGGGTTTCGTTTTTATTAAAAAGGCTGAAGGATTCATTGAAAAAAGACGGAAGTTTATGTAGAAGGCTGACGTAAATTCTAACTCACAAGTCAAATGAATTGACAGTTCATATAAATACTTTCGGCAATGAAATTAATAAAAAGAATTCAATTAACAAAATAAAAATTATAATGACCCATTAACGAAATTATAACACAAAAATTAAAATTACTAACTTAAGAAAAATACAGAAATTAAAAACTAAAAATTTTGTTATCTCAATTAAAACGATATTATTTAGATCTTCTTTACCATCTAATTGATACCTATATGAAAGTTGAGATAAATAAAACACCTAATTCACTGTGTTATATGTCAATCAGGATTACAATTAATTAAATATAAAATAAAATTTTAAATCAATTAGACTCGCAAGAATTAATTACTGATTTAATTATCTATACCAACTTTTAGAATTTCTCTAATTTTTAAATTATGTTAAACATAAAAGAAATAATTACCGAATTAATTGTTACACCAACTTTACGAAACTACTCTTCACATTCCCTAGCCTTTTTAACATTTTACTCATTGAAACACCATCTTATTTTTGAGAATCTCTTGCCAGAGTAAATTGAAATTTGGAAAGGTTATTTTCAAATATCAATTACAAATCATTTACTAATTAGCAAGAACAAATATGATTGGATTATGTAGAGTAGAAACGAATTCCATACTCTAATTCCAATTGGGACATAAGATGACGAAAAGATTAATTTATACAAGATAACCATGCATACACAAGTTAAGTCAAACCACTTTAACATTCCTAATATTTGGGTGGTCATAACATATTACTAGACGTCAATCATGATCTTTGATTATAAATTGTTTAATTAGGAAATTAAAGACTGATTCTAATTATGAGCTAGAATTATAATTTATTATCATGGCCAATATGTGATATTTGATCTTATAAGGATTTATTAATAATTATAATTAAAGTTTGAATTTAGTTGTAATTTTAATAAAATCCAAGGATATGAGAAATAAGACTTTTCATATAAAAAAGAAAAATTAGAAAAAATGTAAGCTAGCACTTCTTACAATTTTTCCTCTCAAATTGGATTTGAGTTTTCTCTGAAAAGATCTGTAGATACCATTGAAGGTCGGGCGATTGAACGACTCGAAGAATCGACAATTTCGAAAAATTGGAAATTTGTGACAAGAGATCGAAAAAGGTAAGTATAACTTTGTCAATTTCTTGTTTTATGTTTCATATTTAATTCTGTTAAAATTGATTCTATGGAAAAATTTTAAATTATTTTTTTCTACGCTTAGATGTGATCTTGCGTAATTTTTCCAACAGTGGTATCAGAGCCACCTTTAACAGTTTTAATTTTGAGTCATAAGCTTGAATATGTTTTGATTTGGTTTTAACATGCAAAAGTTGCATATTTATACGTTGACCCTGTTTTGGTTCTTGGTTGGTGATCTGAAAATGTGATTTTTGGAAAGCTTTTGTGGTGATACACGTTTACTGCATCGTTTAATGTTTATGCTACTTGCACTTTAGTTTCGTTCATGTTATATGTGATTAAATAATTTTTTGGAAAATTATCTTTCGTATTCCTGCCCATCCGAAAGTGTTTCTGGATATAAGTAGGACATGTTTCATATGTTAGTAATTTGTTGTTAATGCTTGCCTTAAAAATGTATGGAAAAGATATAAAATGTTTGCATGCGTTTTCATGGGTTTTATAAGTTTATGGAAACTTTCCATTTTTTCTGGAAATCTAGAAAAGATACATGCAGTTATGGAAATGTGGAAGATGTTTCACGTGGTTCTGGAAATGGTTTGTTTTTTATCTTTGTTACACTTGTTTTTCCACTTGTGTGAAGTTTCTGAATCAAACGAAGAGTTGCGTGCGTTTTTACAGATGAAGAGTTGCCTGCACGTGCCCCATCTGAGCATCTCCTGGCAAGGCGAGGTGGCCAAGAGACGTGCATCTCCTAGCCAGTGGGCCACTGGGCCAGTGGTCAGGAGATGCAGGCCAGCAGGTCAAGAGACAGTCTCCTGGTATATATATATATATATATATATATATATATATATTTTTATTTATTTATTTTTTATTTTACAAAATCTCTCTATTTATTTTTCATAATTAGATTATGTCAAATAAATTAATAT
>JANZXR010000001.1:23338488-23366741 GCA_027575705.1 Erythroxylum echinodendron | reverse complement strand
GATTCAAGAAGGGAAAAAGGAAGAGGGAAGAAAGAGTTTTCTTTTGAGTCAAGAATCTCATTTCTTGGTGGAAGATTTACAATAAGTCATTTTGTTACCTTTTGAAGTTTTGCAAAGTTTTGGTTCAAAGAGCTTAAGAAATATATAGGTGAAAAATCCTAACATGCATTTTAGTGAATGTTAGGATTTTTATAGTAAAAACTATGGTTTCTAGGTTATACACGATCAACATACATAGGCGCGTGAGTGACCATGTATCTCCAAAAACACCTGAATTTGCTATTTTACATTAAATGTGAGTATATAATTACAGTCAATTAAGTATTTATCAAACATCCCCATATTTAACCTTTTGGTTGTCCTTAAGCAAATCATAATCTAAATTATCAATCTTACAAGTGATTACGCAATGGGGGTAGTTTTAGAACAAAGAGTGGGAAAAGCTACATATGCCATCTACTATGTTAAAAAAAATTTGAGTCCAGCCCAATTAAATTATTTCACAATTAAAAAAGAGCTTTTATATGTTGTGTTTGCTTTGGAAAAATTTCGATCATACTTATTAGGCATTAAAGTTATTTTTTACTTTGATTGTTGCAGCTTTGAGGTGCTTGCTTACTAAGAAAGAAACAAAGGAAAGGTTAATCAGATGGATTCTCCTCCTTTAAGGGTTTTATTTGGAAATAAAATATAGGAAGGGGACAAAAAAGTGCTTGATTGGAAAAGATGATGATATTCCTTTGAGAGAAACGTTTCCAGATTAATAGTTTTTTCCTACCAATTTGACACCTCCATGGTATATAAATATTGTGAAATTTTTAGTTACTAACAAATTAAGTATAGGTTTGTTAAAGGCTCAAAGGGATAAATTCAAGAGTGAAGCTTAGTACTGTGTGTTCATAAGAGCAAGACGCCTTCTATCTTAACCTTATATCATTTATATGCTTATGGAGGGCATTTTAGGGTACAAAGGATTGCCTATAAAATTTTGGAGAGTGATTTTTACTGCCTTTCACTATTTAAGGATGCACATGTCTTTTGTAAGTCATATGACAGGTACCAACGATTGAGTAGAAACTCAAATGCCGTAAACTCCCATTCTTTTTATGAATTTTTTTATGTTTGGGCAATTGATTTTATAAGATCGTTTCCTTTATCTTTTGGCTTTCATTATATCTTATTTGCAGTTGATTATATCTCTAATTAAGTGGAAGCTAAAGCCACCAAAACTAATGACACTAAAGTTATTGAGTTTTTGTCAGGTCTAACATCCTTTCTAAGTTTGGGTAGCCATGAGCCATCATAAGTGACAGGGGAAGACTTTTTGCAATAAGACGACAACAAATTGCTCAAGAAGTACCATATTATACACAAAGTTTTCACCTTCTACCATCTCCAAACAAGTGGCCAAGATGAGGTATCTAACAAATAAATCAAGTCAATCCTAGAGAAAATAGTTCAACCTAAGATGAATGATTGAAGCTTGAGGCTGGAAGATGCATTGTGGGCCTATAAGACAACCTATAAAATGCCAATTGGTATGTCCCCATATAGATTAGTGTTTGGGCAGCCGTGTCACGTTCCTATGGAGTTGAATCATAAGGCATATTGGGATATCAAGTGTGGCAATATGAATTTTAATGATGAAAGAGTGTATAAAAAGCTGCAACTACAAGAGCTGGAAGAGATGTGGAATGACTCTTATCAGAATGCAATAATATATAAGGAAAATAACAAAGCTTTCCATGACAAGATGATCTCAAGGAAAAGGTTTGTTATTAGTCAAAAGGTGCTTCTTTATCATTCTATATTCAAATTATTCCCAGGTAAGTTGCGCTCTCGTTGGCTTGGTCCTTTTGTGGTTTCCAGTGTTTTCCTATTTGTTGGAGTTGAGGTACAGAGATTAAAAATTAGAAAGACATTTAAGGTGAATGGTTATCAATTGAAGTCATATTGTGATAGATTCCAAATAGAGAATGTGGAAGTAGTGATCCTTCAAGACCCAAATGACATCACTTAAAAAGGAAAACATGGAGTCAAGCCAACCAAAATAAACAAAGGCGCTGCTTGGAAGGCAATCCAAGGGGAGTTTGCTCATTTTGTTTTACATTTTCGCATTTATTGTTGTTATTGGATGCTCTATTTCTTACATTTAATATTACATTGGAGACAATATAAGTTTTAAGTGTGGGGGTGAGGATCCTATTTATCATGTATGTTTTTAAGTTTGTTTCTTATATGTTTTTAAGTTAAAAATAAAAATAAACAAACAAAAATCATTTTCTCTTTTTCTATTGCTTCTAGGACTATATAGTTATAATTAGATAGTAGAATTAACTAGAAAAATTCATGGCAACTTGGGTATGTATTTTTATTTTTATGATTGGTCAATGTAAGTTTTCTTTAAAAGAGTAATGACTAATGGGTAGATATATGTTAGTGAGATTTTAACATTTTTAGTGAGATTTTAACATTTTTAGACTGAAACATCTATATCAGTCTCATTGTCTTTTGTTCATGTGTGACTTTCATAACATGTATTTTCTAACTTTGCCTTAGTTTTCTATTTGAGACCACATTTTGATCATATGAATTAACATAAAAATGATATAGGCATTCTTTGTTTTTTGGATTACATTAGTCAAATAATCTACGTATAATTTTATACTCCTTCATTAATGAATTTATTTTTATCTTATTCATTTTATCAAATATCCGCATCTTTTATATATTCATTTATTATAAAATCTCAATTAAATCAATTAAAATTCATAGCTTCAACTAATTTAATTTTCACTTTATATGTAATCTTTTTTTATTCCTATAATTCTATCCCCTTTCATTATGTACGTTTTATTCATTCATTTATTATGAAATTTTAATGATTAAATTTCTCACTTTAATCATTTTTTCCAATTATATAATTCTATCCTCATTCATTAAAGTTTCATTTTATTCATTTTATCAATATATTTATGTTTTAGATATTCATTTATTATAAATTTTTAATTTTTATTAATTAATTAAAATTCGGAACTTCAACTAATTTTACATATTATATTTTAAATTAAATAAATTTATATTAAAATTTTCTAAAAATTAAAAAATTATAAAAAAAGTCTGGCCACTCGGAGGGCCTAGGTGTCACTCTTTTGATAATCTATGAAAAGTCAAATCTCAACTTTCAAACAAATATATGGATCGTCATCATAAATTTGTCCTGATTGTTTGGTGTAGTGTTTTGACTTTCACCTCCAACTCTCTCAACTGGTAATCGTACTTCTTTTGTTCCAACACTCTGCCTCTCTCTCTATCTACCTACCTCTAGGGAAAGGCACAAAACTGTTGTTATCATAGAAGAAGAAGAAGAGGACAAATGACGACTATCTTGGAGGAAGAATTCCCCTACAGAATTCTACAGGGGGATGTTGAACAACACGACTCATCTTTAACTTCGGCCACGAATTGGAATCCATCGGACACAGTCATCTTCTTTGGATTGAGTCTGGTGCTTGGAATCGCATGCAGACACGTGTTGCGTGGTACTAGAGTCCCTTATACTGTTGCTCTTCTTATTATCGGCATTTCTGTTGGCTCTCTGGGTACTACTTCTCAATCCCTTTTCTGCTTTTCCTTTCCTGTTTTTCCTTTCTTTTTTATGATTTGATTCCGTTTCTTTGTTTGCTCAAAAGATTTAATATCGCCTTATTTGTTGGTTGCTTTTTTGGGAATCTGGAGATTGAATTTTCTTTTGCCCACTCTGTTGCAGAATATGGTACACATCATGGATTGGGGAAGATTGGAGATGGGATTCGGCTTTGTGAGTTTGTCTTCTGTTTATAGTCTTAGATGCTCTGAGCTTACTTATTAAGCTAAATATTTTTCTTAGACATATTGATTATTGAGGTTTAATTAATGTTGTTTAGTACTGCAGGGTCACGTATTGATCCTGATCTCTTGTTGGCTGTTTTCCTTCCTGCCCTTCTTTTTGAGAGCTCCTTTTCAATGGAGGTCCACCAAATAAAGGTTTGTCTTCACTTGTTATTAAAGATCTTAGGAACTTGCTATGTTCTCTATCAAGTGATGAGAAAAATGAAACATTAAGTTACCTTTAAGTGTGTTGTCAAAGTTTTTTTAATTTTTTAATCAATGTAAGTCAATCTTTTTGATGAACTCTTGGTTGTTGTTTAGTGCATGATTCGTGATGCTTATGCTCACAAACATTTCATAGTTTGAGAGGTGTTACTTTGTAAATTGTTTCTTTGATGATAAGCAATTTAATGGAATGCTTAGTTCTTGAATGTTAAATGCAAAAGACAAAGCCTAAATGTGGTTGTTAACATCTAAAGGTATTCATTCTGTCTTGAATGTTAAATGCAAAAGTCAAAGCTTAAATGTGGTTGTTAACAACTAAAGGTATTCATTCTGTCTTTTGTGGATTCCCTTTTGCATTGAAAGTATATGTTGCTTTTGAGTTTGAAGAATGCCTTTTAACTTGGATTGTTTCCACCGATCCTAACTAGTTCAATCAATTTACTGAGTTTATAATTGCTTGGTTTGTTGATTTAAATGCTATGATTATAAACATGATAAAAAATAACCAAATACAAGAGAGATGGAAAAGTTTGTGAGACGAGGTCCTTGAAAAAAGAATTCATATGGTAACTACACCAACTTTGTAGTTTTGACTATAAGTGTTGATAATTAAGACTTCACTGTTCATTTTTGGTGTTAATCCTGGGCTTTTTTAACAATATAAAGTTAGAAAATGCTTTATTAACCCTATTTTAGATTGTTGGTGATAAACTATTGAATGGTTGTAGCAAATCAAGCCTTCATATTTAAAGGGTAATAGATTACATGGCATAGTTAATTCTGTTGGTGTATGGGAAATCTTGGGAGGATTCTAGCTTTATGTCATTGGAAGTTGAGCTCCTTAAGTTGTTTTTTGCTTGTAAGATCTTTTTAGTTGACATATCATAGATCACTTCTTTTTGGTTGTTTCTTTAATATGTAGATTGTTTTCTTTTCTTATTTTATTTTAAGGTCGTTCCATGTGCTTTAATTTCTTGGTCCAAGGATATGCCAAAATTCAAATTTTGATAAATAGGGAAAAATGTTGTCATGAAACTTTATGGAATTTTTACAATTTTATTCTCCACTTCAAATGACTAGCTATTTATGTTGAAATTTACACAGAGATGTATGGCACAAATGCTTCTCCTTGCTGGTCCAGGGGTTTTGATCTCTACATTTTGTCTTGGTTCTGCTTTGAAGGTATATAGCTAGGTTAGAGCTTGCGATAATATTTATGGTACTCTTGCAATGAACGCAAATTTTATTTTGCAGCTCACTTTTCCATATGATTGGGGCTGGAAAACATCATTGTTGCTTGGGGGACTTCTGAGTGCTACTGATCCTGTGGCTGTTGTTGCTTTATTGAAAGAACTTGGTGCAAGTAAAAAATTGAGCACAATAATTGAAGGAGAATCTCTAATGAATGACGGGTATTTCATGTTTTTGATCCACCTTTGTTTCCCAGTGTAACGTAGTGGGTCATAATTGACAAACTTGAGTTGGTTAAATAAGCAATCTAAGATTATATCTTTTTGCTTCTAGATTATTTATGCTTTTTATGCATTTTAATTTATAACTTATTTGAATGTACTTAATGTTGATATCTAGCACAGCAATTGTGGTCTTTCAACTATTCTACCGCATAGTACTTGGGGAGAGCGCTAGTTGGGTTGCCATTGTCAGATTTTTGATACAAGTATCCCTTGGAGCGTAGGTATCAATTCCTTAGAGATAGAAATTCTAGAAGGAATAATTTGATTATAAGTTTCTCTTATTGTTTCAGTGTAGGCATTGGTCTTGCTTTTGGAATTGCTTCTGTCTTATGGCTTGGGGTTATTTTCAATGATACTGTGATAGAAATTTCTCTCACACTTGCTACGAGCTATATAACGTACTTCACTGTAAGTTCCTTATTAGGTTCTTTAGAATTGTTTACATCATATGTCTTATTGATGAACTAAAGGCAATCATCTTCTAGCAAATCATCTTCATACTTTAAAAGTCAGTACAAATTTGGTGCAAGGGTAGTGCTTGTCTCATGGTATATTCTTCTGGAATTTATGTGATTGATCTGTTCTCTCATTTGTTTTCCTTAAGGTGTCTCTTTGATTTTAGGGGCTCTTTAACTATCAGGAAAAGAAGTCACTAACTAATCCTTGTTGCCATTCGACTCTCTGGAAATGACGATTTTGTTGGTTTTGTTTGTTTTCTTATATCTTTTAACTTTTCGATATCTGTAAAAGTTATATGATTTGCAATTTGTTGTGGAAGAAACTTTTAGGTTATTCCTTAATTAATACACATCTCTAATATGTTGTAGCAGGTGTCTTTATTTATGCTTTAAAAAAATCAAAATTCAATCCAGTTTACCAACATCTATTGTATTGGAACAACTTAAAATTTTTTCGCAAGTTTAAATTCTTTCATAATACTTCTTTTATATATGGAAACTAACTAGCAATACTTTTGTGATAGGCGCAAGAGGGAGCTGATGTTTCTGGAGTTTTGGCAGTAATGACCTTAGGAATGTATGTGGATGTAGTTTAATGGTTTCTTGTATATCTAGATAAGTGCAACCCTAAGATTGCATTTTTACAGGTTTTATGCTGCATTTGCTCGGACTGCTTTTAAGGGTGGTAGTCAACAAAGCTTGCATCATTTTTGGTATGTTTAACTCTTTTATCTTTTCAATCTAAGTAGTCTATATGCTCAGTGAAGCATATATAAAAGTTGTTAGAAAGTTTTTCATTAAATTGTTAAATGTGTTGGAAGAGAAATAACTAAAAAAGTGAAGAGTAGATCGAAAAATAACGTACAAAATAGCAATGTGTAAAATAGTTTACTAGAGATTCGTACGATGCTATCCTAAATCTTATCAAGTTGTTTTGTGTTTTGCGTAGAATGGTTTCTCAAATCGTATTACGTACTCTAGTCTTTATGCATCAGGAAACCTTGAAATTTGTATTGTGAAATGAATTCCCCTAGTTTATTTTGGCATGCAAGTTTTTTTTTCATACTGATCAAGGAGAAGTTCCATTTGGAAGTTCAAAGTTGATACACTAGCTATTTTGAGGTGGGCAAATGCACTTTTGAAAATCAAAGTTTTTATAGGCAAGAACCAAATTGAATGTCTTAATTGTAAAAGATTGTAAACTTTAGAGGTTTAATATATTCATTAAGACTTAACTTTATGATCAAGCTTTTGATCCAATAGCTTTTGACATGCTATTGGGAATTGTCTATTAATTTATAAGATTTGTAAGTTTAAATTAAATCAAGGAACTTTATTATGTGATTTTTTTAAAAAAGCTCAATGTGGTTTGAGTTTAGCACTAGAATTGTTTCTAGATAATTGGCAAAGCAAAACTTTCCTTGAATGCATTGCCATTCTATTATAAAGAGGCCATTAATTAGTCATTATGCATGTCCTTTTTCTATTTTACATGGTATTAAAGTTAAAGAAACCCTAGAGGAAAAAAATCACATAAGAGAGGGCTGCTATGATGTGGTAATTATCATACCGTTGTTTATGGGTTGTAAAATGATACGAGCTAAACTTTCTCTAGCAAGTGC
Source organism: Erythroxylum echinodendron (assembly GCA_027575705.1). Classification (NCBI taxonomy): domain Eukaryota; kingdom Viridiplantae; phylum Streptophyta; class Magnoliopsida; order Malpighiales; family Erythroxylaceae; genus Erythroxylum; species Erythroxylum echinodendron. The sequence continues at coordinate 23,359,091 of JANZXR010000001.1, read as the reverse complement.
TCTAGAATTATAGTATAGCAGCATAGATATCGTTCCCACGAGAATTGATCACTAATACCCAAAATCACACCTTTAACTACTATTCAAGTTGCCGATTATGCAGTTATTGACTAAAAATTAATGCAGTAGTACTTAAAGAAACAATTAATTCACTAAAACCGTACCAAAGTTTAGCTTTCCCTCATCCCCTCTACCTTGAAAAGCTCTAAACATTCTTTCTTTACATGAATTTGTGTACTTTCCTCGAGTAAAGTCAACCATATTTCAGATTCTAACTAACTATGTAGACGAATTTTTGACATCAAATGCCCAGTTTTTTAGGTCATGTAATCAATTAAAAACAATCTAGATGTATTAAAAATCAATGAGAATCATGTAATCTCACCACCAAAATTATCCAAGAGTCCATTATTTCAGGTTGTCTTAGTAATTCTATGTATGCTTTATCAAGATCTAGTAAGAACTCCATCCATGTATCAATTAAAGGTCCAATGTTTTAGGTTGCTTTAATGAACAACATGCATAAAAATCAAAGAAGCATTAAAAATGAATCAAACCATAAATTCATGTATTGAAAGAGAACAATTAAACAATCAAATCATGGTAGAATGAGATTCGGTTCAGCCTCCCTTTGGCAATAAAAAGAAATTAAAGCTAACATGTTTGTAAACAAAAACATAACTGGTAATACATTCAGATGAAACATGATGGAAATAATATAAGGAAAACCCCGACACTAGGATAATCCTTTCCTCCCAGCCTTCTCTCTTGAGTGCAGGTTATGTCGATTGTTCTCTCTGATATGTGGCAGCTCTTTTTTATACTGCAAAATTTGTAGCTTCCTTGCCCTATCTTGATTAGGAAGTTTTTTCTTGATTTAGAAGACTTTTGTATGCCTATTTTGGAGTCCTTTTGCATAGTATCTGACCGTATCTCTTCAATCCTTCCTATTTCAGAACTAATTAAGCAATGAATTGGAAGTCTAAATTAGCAAAATAGGGCACAAATTCATGCTAGAATAGAGAAAACATACTAAATATTAGTATAGAATTTTTAGGCATCAAATTACCTCAAACTTAGAGTTTGTTCGTCCTTGAGCAAACAAAAGAATTACAAAATGGATAAACTTTTTCTAAATTCTTGAATCCCTCTCTCTCCTTTGATCTCTCCTTTTGAATAGATTTTTGTCTTTATTGGTTTTGACTAGATTAGTATCCTAAAGGTGAATGACTTGGCTGTCCCGCCTAGCCAAGCTAGAAAAAAGTAGATTAGATCTAAATGAGTTGAAAAGAAAATCAAAAGAAATACTTTATTAAGTTTATGTCTAATTTTCATCCTTCTAATCACGCTTAACCAATCAAGCTACTAAGTTTCTTGGATAGTGTTATGCAAACCAGCTATATGCAAGGCAATTTTTCGATCTAATCCCCATGGGTTTGCTTTTTGCACCAATCTCCACTAATGTTGATTCAAGACCGTCTCAAGGATCATTAGGACTTAAATAAGCTTGTATCTAGGGTAAATGGTTGAAACAAAGGAAGGAATGGTCTATTCATAGTGAGAAAACACCTTTTTGGTCACTTTACAACATCAAAACTTTCATTTCTACTCTCAATAATGACTCCCTCACCATTTCCCCTTTTAACCTTACCACTATGATTCCATCCTTATTTCTCCTCGTACACTCAGGAGGTGCTTGTTTGAGGGGTATGGAAAAAGAGTTACGAGAATGGAATGAAAATTGATGTTTGGTATGAACCTATCATTGAAGACCTAAGAGTTTCATTCGTTAGTTTTGGGCAATCCTCCATTCCTCTCATAATCTAGAGGAATGGAAGAGAGGAATGAGAATAATTGGTATGTTTTTAATTTTTTATATATAGAGGATAGATAAAAGGTATAATTATGAGCCAAATAACTTTATAAGTAAAGCTTTAATTTCGATAATCAAATTTATGGTGAAATCAATTAAATAATTAATTACACTATAATTAATTAAAATATTGTAATTAATTAATTAATTAAAATATAATTATTAATTAATTAAAATATTGTAGTTAATTAATTAATTATAATATAATTATTATTTAATTACATTACGTTATGTTTTATGAAAATATTATTATTAATTAAAATATAACTATTCATTAATTAGAATATTATTATTCATTAATTAAAATATTGTAATTAATTAATTATATAATAATAATATTTTAATTAAATAAAATGTAATTAATTAATTACAATATAATTAATTAATTACATTTTATTTAATTAAAATATTATTATTAATTAAAATATAATTATTCATTAATTAAAATATTATTATTAATTAATTAATTGCAATATAATTAATTAAAATATAATTCATTCATTAATTAAAATATTGTAATTAATTAAAATATAATTCATTTTGTAATTAATTAATTACAATATTTTTTATAAATCAACCACTATCAATGATAATGGTAATCATTCCTTCATCTTAACCAACCATCATAATTATAATGATTATATTCATTCCTATTCCTTCCTATATTCATTCTCATTCTCATTCCCATTACCTTCTATAAACCAAGCACCCCCCCAACTTTTCTTTACTCAGCATTCACTCAAACGTTGCTTAAGATTTTTTTTAACTTAACTCGATTTTTTTTAATCTTTTCCTTTTTTTTCTTTTTCCGAATTTCAGTAAAGACAACAAATTCCATACAGAATGTATAGCGAGTCGCTCACCTTCCCAAAATGTGGCTGTCATTGCATTTTTCACTCCCAAACTTAGACCTTTATATAGATTTTTGGGTGAGAAAAATGCCATACTCTCCTCACCTACTTATCTCCCTCAAACTACCTCTACCCTTATGCTTCCCCTCATAGCTCTGAATGCTTTTATATGACCAAATTAGTTCTCCCATGAGTGAAGTTATAAATATTTGAGTTCAAAGTTAGGATAACTATAGGCTATGAAAGAATAACAAAAAGGCTCATAACTATCAATAAAGGCTCAATGGGGATACTAATGATAATAATAGAAAGGCTCAAATAGCCAAACATGGCCTAAATCACTTCTATAATACAGTCCCAAGTTAGTAATTTCACCTCAAGTGGTCCCTAAGCAACTTCTAGGAGTTAGTCAAATACAATACTTTGCTTAAGCAAAATTCACATAACATGTTTCCAATAATCCCAACGTAATATCAATCATGGATCACAATTAAATTTGAACTTAAAAAAACACAATTTTAGTTAAAAAAACACAATTTTAATTTATGTATAAAATTGAAGCAATATCAAGCATTTTCCTAAGTTATATTCTTTGGCAATGATATATCATTCTAGAGCATTGAAGTTTATCACAAAAAATTAAGCTCTAGGGAATTTTTTCTTTTTAAAAGATTTTTAATAAACTTGAGTTTTAAACCAACTATCAAAATTTCAAGGAAATCTCCCACCACCAAACTTAAAAGGTAATATTGTCCCCAATGTTAGAGAAATAATGCATAAAGATTAAGGAAACTTCCTTGAGGTGCCACTCACGTCTTGGGTGGTGGAGGATTCTTGAAAGAAAAACGATAACTTTAACTAAATAACTGAATTCGAAAGGAAAAAGAAATAAAATAAAGAAAGTTGAGAAATTTAGTTCTATGTTATAGTTGTTAGCTTGACTTTCTCCCTCTTTTCATGGTTCTTCCAAGTGTCTGGAAGATGGTTGCTACAGATAGTCGCCCACCCATAATGCTTAAGCCTTTGTCCATTAACCTTGAATCTTTTATTGCTATTTTCATTCAAAATTTCAATTGCACCAAAAGGTGAAGTGTTGACTACTTGATAAGTACTAGACCACCTAGACTTCAATTTTCCTCGAAAAAGTTGCAGACAACTATTGTAGAGTTTGACTTGTTGACCCAGTTGAAATTCTTTCTCTTATGTGCTTGTCATGCCACTTCTTAGTCTTTTCTTTAAAAATTTCAGCATTCTCATAAGCATTCCTTCTAAATTCATCTAACTCGTCAAGTTGTAACAAATGTCTTTCTCGTGTGGACTTAAATCAAAATTCAAAAATTTAGTTGCCTAATATGCACGATTTTAAGATTTCTAGGAAAAACTTATATTCTATTTAATATACACGGATTCATACATACACACACACACACACATATATACGTATATTCATGTATATGCGTATATATATATATTGTCAATTTGAACTAAACTATATCTAGAAGTCTATCGCAAAAATCCCTTGATTATAGGGATTTCTATTTCTAATAATCTTATCCCATAAGAATGATCTTATCTAAATCTCTGTTCTTCAACACTCCCTCTCAAGTTGAGGAATAGATATCTTCCATTCCTAGCTTGCATATAAGATCATGAAATCTTGAAGCGTTTAGCCCTTTGGTTAGAACATCTGCTAGTTGATGATCTGAAAGAACATAAGACATACACACTCGTCCTTCTTCCAACTTTTCTTTGATGTGCCAATTGCACTACGAAAGGGGTAAGATCATGTACTAAATATCCTATTTTAGGTTATTTGACTTACTCAAAGTTATCTTCAAAGTTTATAGCTTTCACTACTAAACTTGACAGTGTAATAATTCTGATAAATGTACATGATGCATTCCAAGAACCTAAGAGGAAGGAAGCTGTACTTGAAGAAATGAAAGCTTTACTTGATAATAAAACATGGGAGATTGTGGATCTACCCGAGAGAAAAAAGGTGGTTGGTAGCAAGTGGGTGTTCACTGTGAAGTATAGGGTAGATGGAGAGATTGAAATGTATAAGGCTAGATTAGTGGCTCAAGGCTTTACACAAACATATGGAATAGATTACGAGGAGACATTTGCTGCAGTTGTGAAGTTGAACACAATTAGAGTCCTTCTATCATTGGCTGCAAATTTAGATTGGGAACTCCATCAGCTTGACATTAAAAATGCCTTCCTAAATGGTACATTAGATGAGGAAATATATATGAGGATACGACCAGGTTTTGAAACCAAAGAAGGGGAAGAGTTTGCAAACTAAAAAAATCCTTATACGACCTCAAATAGTCTCCACGAGCATGGTTTAAGAGGTTTAGTGACACTCTTTGTAGGTTTGGATACAAATAGGGACAAGCCAATCACACAATATTTGTAAAGTGTGGAAAAAATGTAAAGAAATCCATCTTGATTGTGTATGTAGACAATATTATAATCACAGGCGATGACACTAGTGAGATCAATGATCTTAAACAAAAATTGAGGTTGGAATTTAGGATAAAAGACCTCGGAGCATTAAGACACTTTCTTGGAATGGAGATTTGCTAGAATGAAGGTATTTTCATATCTCAACGAAAATACATTGTTGATTTATTGGAGGAAATGGGAAAGACGGGTTGCAAACATATGGGAACTCCACTGGAGAGAAACTGGAAATTCAAGAAAAATAAAGAAGATCCTCCTATTGACAAAGGAAGATACCAAAGGTTAGTAGGAAAACTTATCTATTTGTCACTAACTAGACCAGATATTGTTTATTCTGTGAGTATTGTTAGCCAATTTATGCACTCTCCAACTTAAAGACATTTAGAGGCAGTCAACCATATTCTGAGATATCTCAAAGGCAGTCCAAGTAGGGGATTAATGTTTCGGAAAAAATGAGAAAAGAAGCATAGAAAGTGTCATGGATGCAGATTGGGCTAGTTGTACTGAAGACAGTAGGTCAACATCTGGTTATTATACTAAACTATGGGAGAATCTTGTCACATGGAGAAGCAAGAAGCAGTGCAGAAGCAGAGTTTAGGGCAATTGCACAAGGAATTTGTGAACTTATTTGGTTAGAGAGGTTGATTGAGGACGTACAGATCACCACTTCCTCTTCCACCAAAGTCTTAAGTTAGTAAATCAGCCATCAGTATAGTGAAGAATCCAGATCAGCATGATCGAACAAAACATGTTAGAATTGACAGGAGCTTTATCAAATGTGAAATAGAAGAAGGGGGGCATTGATCTATGCTATGTCCCTACTGAAGCACAGGAAGCCAATATCTTCACAAAGATCATGCCTACGCCTAGATTCGAGACAATTCTAAGCAAGTTAGCAATGGTAAATATCTATTCCACAACTTGAGGGGGAGTGTTGGATAATTATCTTAGATAAGTTTAGTTAGCTTAGGAGATTATCTTCTAGGAGATAAGTTAATCTTCTAGTAGGTAAGATAAGATATACTATAGATTGTATAAGTTAGTATATACGAAAAATCTAGTAGTTTAGTAGTATTAGAATAGGTTATACTCATGAATAAATTGCATATAATCAGAGAAATAAAGTGGCTTTTTCTTATGATATTTTCTATACCCTCTTGTTTCATAAAGAATGCCGTTAAACAATACGATATGATGCTCTTCACCCGTTATACATGGAATGAAGAGTACTTCCATGGTACTATTAGTAGTTTTCATTACATATTGAAGTTTTTTTTTGATATTGTTTTAGAATATTCAAAACCTTAATTTACTGGAGTCAGAAGTAATTATAGAATCTCCAATAACATGGAATGTTATGAAATAGACATAATATGCGTGTCATTCCTCTCTTTAGATAAGGCTTTGTATACCATGTAATAATTAACTATTAATAAGAAAGATTTAGCTTTTGATGTAGGACAAATATTAGAAATATTGCCTGGTAGCTGAACTCACAAAATCTGGGAAATATGGCTAATAGTGGACTGCTGGAATATCAAGTTTTAGGTTTGGGTGCTGAAATTTCATATTTTAGTTTGGAATACCGAAATTTCAGATGTGGTAGCTGGGTTTTTAGGGTTTAATTGCATGAAATTGAGGCTAGAATTTCAGGATTAGATATGACTGGAATTTGGGTTTTTGGCTGCTGGAACTTTAGGTTAAAATTATTGGAATGTAGTGAAGAATATAAGCAATGGAGGCTAGAAAATTAGGAATCACTCCTATGGTCGAAGAATCACTCTTAGAAGAAAGCATCACGCCTTCTAATTGAAATCTCAAATCTGTAGAAAAATTCATGATAGCTTGTTCATAAAGGGTTGAGTAGGCATATTTATAGTTCTTAGAATTCTTATTCTAGTAGGAAAGGATTTGAGAATATCCAAAATTAAATCCTACTCTAATAAGGATTCTTTATTCTTAATTAAGCTTAAGTCCCAAAAAATATGTTTAACTTTTTATTTCCTACCTAATAAGGAAAACTTAGTGTAAAGTAATTTTTAGCTCTTGTTATCCTTGCTGTCTCTTCAATTCTCATTCTTCATTCTACTAAATTAAAGCTTATGGTTGACTAATTTGTCCTCTTGTATTTCATTTATAAAATCTAAGCTCTTCTACAATAACTTATTGATTGTTGTGTCTATAAATGCAGGATTTTATAGTTGTTAGATTGTAGATATTTGTTAAGACTATAGTTAAGGCTGGAGTCAAGCCTATAGTTAGGTTACATAATTATGTGTAATTATGTTTTACCAAATGTTGGTCAATTAGGGAAACTGATATCTAGTAGATAATGATCTGAATAAAATAGGAAAATCTTATCCTAGACTCGGGATAAGATAAATCAGCACCTAAGTAGTTAAGATGTTGTAGATTAGTAGAGATAAGTAGTTATAATACTGATTATATACTGACTATATTTTAGTTTGGATAGTTATTTTATACTGGCTATATTTTTCCTATTTAAGATGTATCTTTCAAAGAATAAAAACACAAAATTTGAGTTTGGTTTTCCTATTCAATTTTGTCAATATGGTTGTCAATATGGTATTAGAGCAGTAGGATTAGATCATGAATTTCAAGGTAGCCATGGTGGGTTCTGGTTTGATTTATTCAGATCATAGTAGTGGGGCAAATTTAGGAGGAGAAAGTAGCATACTTGCACCGATTTCTCTTTTAGAAAACTCTCTCTAGATCGCCATTCATAAGTTGAATGGCAAAAACTACGTTGAATGGCCCCAGTGCGTACGTTTGGTGATCGATGGCAAGGGAAAGTTCGAATATTTAAATGGTGAGGTCAAACAACCAGTTGCAAATGAACCGTGATATCGACAGCGGCGTTTGGAAAACTCAATGGTCATTGCATAGTTGATCAAAATTCTGTGGAACCTGCTATTCGGAAGCCCTTCATGTTCATGTCAACAGGACGTTTGGGAAGTAGTTAGGAAAACATATTCAGATCTAGACAACCACTCACAATTATTTGAATTGAACATCGGAATATGGAAAATGCGGAAAGGTGAGAGGAATGTAACAGCATTTTATAATGAAATGATGTCTGTATGGCAAGAATTAGATTTGTTTGATGAAGAAAACTGGGTAAATCCAAGTAACAATGATCGGTACAAGAAGAAAGTTGAAAGAGGACACATATTTGTCTTCTTGGCTAGACTGAATATAGACTTGGATGAAGTTAGAGGCCATCTTTTAGGGAGAAATCCTCTCTCGACCATAATAGACGTCTTCTTAGAGGTACGGAGAGAAGAAGCAAGCAGACAAGTGATGTTGAAGAATGCTGGTGAAACCAGGATAGAGAATGAAAGCTCAGCTCTTGTGACTCGAAGAGTTGATTGCAAAGCAGAAAAATATAGTGCAAAACAAAATTCTTGGTGTGACCACTATAAATAACCGTGGCATACCAGGGAAACCTGTTGGAAGTTGAGAACCAGCTAATTGGAAAAATTAACCTCTCATTTTTCGATCTTCTCATTGTGAATATCATGATTTAACCTCTAGGAAGATGATTGTGGATGCTGAACAGAATAGTGGCCTCTATTTTTTTCACAAAGGACAGACCTTTGGAATTCAGGACCAACAAACTTGTTTCAATTCTATATCAATTTCTCGTAATAATGAACTTATATTATGGCATTGTCGACTAAGCCATCCAAGTTTTCCTTAAAAAGGTCATTTGTTTCCCAAGTTATTCATAAATAAAAACCTTCAATATTTCAGTGTGAGTCTTGTGAATTAGCAAAACATCATCGTGCATTTTTCCCACCACAACCTTACAAAACTTCACAACCGTTTATAATGATCCACAGTGATATTTGGGGGCCTTCTAGAGTTGGTACATTGTTTGGGAAACGTTGGCTTATTACATTTACTAATGATCATAATAAAGCTACTTTAAAAAAAAAAATCAAAAACTTTTATAACATGATTCAAGCACAATTTCAGAGTAAGATTAAAATATTTCGAAGGGATAATGGGAAATAATTCTTTAAGAATATGTTGGGAAATTTTTTAGCTGACAAAGGAATAGTTCATCGGAGCTCCTATAATAATACAATACAGAATGGGGTGGTTGAGAGAAAAAACAAACACCTTCTTGAAATATTTAGAGCTTTGAGCCTTCAAACTAAGGTTCCTAAATATCTTTGGGGAGAAGTAGTTCTAACAGCTATCTACTTGATAAACAGAACGCTAATTTAGGTTTTTACTGAGTATTTTCCAACTACTAGACTCATTAGAGACATTCCACTGAAAATTTTTGGTAGTTTGACTTTTGCTCATAATCATGATTCCAAACTTTCAAAACTAGATCCTAGAGAACATAAATACATGTGTAGGTTATCCCACTAATCAAAGGGGGTACAAATATTTTGATCCAATTTCAAAAAGATGCTTGTGTCTATGAATGTTACTTTCTTTAAAGGTATATCATACTATAATAATTACCATCTTCAGGGGGAGCAAAATATTAGTGAAGACGAGGTCTTCGATGGTTCAAAGCTCAGGTTTGGGTTTGTTCAAATTGATACCTCTCATGATCATTCACAAAAAGACAACACAAACTATTGGAAGCAAATGGAGCAAATATTGAGAATGTCGGATCTGTTAATAAACAACTTGTGACAATGCCATCACAAAATAATAATACTGGAAACATGGAGATATATGAGAAACGATACAAAGGTCTTGTATATTCAAAGGAACATCTAGCACAAAAATGGTAGGCGACCATTCTGCAATATATTCATGAGTCTAACTAAAGGTTAGATCAAGAATATCATGATGTTTCCACAAATGTTCATGTTCCTAAAAGTATTCTTGTAATTGATTTTAAGCTAAACTCGTCTTTTCAAATTGATCTCTCTTTATCTCTTAGTAAAGGTACTAGATCTTGTACACAACATCCTCTCTCTAACTTTGTGTCCTGAAAAAATATTTCACTTATTTATTATACCTTTATTTCACAAGCATCTAGTATTCCTATTCTTAACAATATTTAGGAGGCTCTAAAAGTTCCTGAGTGGAAAGAAGCTTTTTTTGAAGAGATGAAAGCCTTGGAAAAGAATGCAACTTGGGAAGAAGTCAATATACCAAATGAAAAAAAAGGTTGTTGGATGTAAAGGGGTACTTACTCTAAAATTCAATTATGATGGATCCTTAAAGAGGTACATGGCTCGGCTAGTTGCTAAAGGCTTTACCCAAACGTATGGCATAGATTATTATGAGACTTTTTCACCAGCAACAAAATTAAACTCTATTTGAATCGTCCTTTCAATTGCTGTTAATCTTGACTGGCCTATAAATTAGTTAGACGTAAAGAATGATTTCTTAAATCGAGACCTAGATGAAGAAGTATATATGGAGCCTCCACCTGGATTCTCTGAAAAATTTTGAACCAAGGTATGCAAAGTAAAAAAGATCCTTGTATGGTTTTAAGTAGTCTCCCAGAGCATGGTTTGAAGGATTCGCAAAGTTTGTTAAGGGTCAAGGTTATTGTTAAGGACAATCTGATCATACTTTGTTCACTAAGAGATCCATCAAAGACAAAATTTCAATTCTGCTTGTCTATGTGGATGATATAATTTTAACTGGAGATGATATAAAAGAAATGAGGAAGCTTAAGGTAAGACTAGCCAAGGAGTTCGAAATTAGGGACTTAGGTCACTTAAGATATTTTCTTGGAATGGAAGTAGCAAGATCAAAAAGGAGAATTGTGGTTTTACAATGGAATTATATTTTAGATCTCTTAAAGGAGACTAACATGAGTGGATGCAAGCCTTCAAACACTCCAGTAGAGCCTCATGTCAAACTTGGAGATGTTAAAGATGGAATCCCAATAGATAAAGGAAGGTACCAAAGATTGGTAGGGCGGCTGATCTACTTGTCTCATTCACGACCTGATACTACTTTTGCTAGTAACTGTGTACAGAATCCTTCAATATTTAAAGGGCAATCTCGAAAAGGGCCTTTTTAAAAAAAAAGAAATGAAAGTAGAGGAGTAGAGGTCTATACTGTTGCATACTGGCAAGATCAACTACTGACAGAAGATCGACGTCTAGATACTGTACATTCCTTTGAGGCAACTTAGTCACATGGAGATGTAAGAAACAGAGTGTAGTTGCTAGAAGCAGAATTTAGATCGACGACTCAAGGTGTATGTGAAGTTCTATGGCTACAAAGAGTTCTGGAAGATATTCAAAGTCTATCAAGTTTTCCTATGAGATTGTATTGTGACAAAAAGGCAACCATAAGTATTGCCCATAACCCAGTACTTCTTAACAGGACAAAACATGTTGAGATTGATAAGCACTTCATTAAGGAAAAACTTAAAGTAGGAATAATCTGTACTCCATTCATTCCAACCAAACAAGAAGTTGCAAACATATTCACTAAAGGGTTGTTAAGACAACCATTCGAGCTTCAAGTTAGCAAGTTGGGCATGATAGACATTTTTGCACCAAATTGAGGGGGAGTGTTGCTAAATTAGGAAAACTGATATCTAGTAGATAATGATCTTAATAAAATAGGAAAATCTTATTCTAGATTCAAAATAAAATCAATTCCTGAGTAGTTAAGATATTGCAGATTAGTAGAGATAAGTAGTTAGAATATTGATTATATACTGTCTGTATTTTAGTTAGGATATTGATTATATATTGGCTATATTTTTCTTATTTAAGATGTATTGTTCAAAAAATAAAATCACAGAACTTGAGTTCTAGGTTCCTAGTTAGTTCAGTCAACACGAAATATAAATAGTAGTGAGAGCCTAGACTCGATGCATTCTATAAGTTAATAATTCTACAATTTCTCTTCTTCATGGCTTTTAATCTAAATTGCATGCTCGATAGGTTAATCTTGATTAATTATTCACTTTCATTTTCTTCTTTTTTCTCTATTTTGTAGGGAAATGGTCGCATATATAGCAAATACATTAATTTTCATTTTGAGGTAAGAGATGCTTATATTAAATATATTGTGATTACTTATTTGGATTATCAATAATCATGTTATCGCAAAAACGAAGCAATTGGAATATTTATAAATATGTCAGTAAAAGTAAAGTTTGAACAGGTTCCTACTTTTCACTCTTTGTTGAATCTTTCTAGGGTTTATGTTGAAACTCAAAGTCTATTTTCTTTTTGCTTACTCATTGATAATGGTATGCTTATCCAAAGATTAGTTTGACTTGAACAAGTTGCCAAAATGACATAATACTTTCTTGAAAAAACTAATTGATTAATAGATTATTTGACATTGATATAGTTTTGTGGAGCTCTTTTTAGGCTTATCCAACATGTTCAATTCCTATTTTTATATAACATATTGAAATCCATTCTCTCTAGAATTTGAGCCATTTGGAAGTTAAAAATATGTTCAAAGATGGTAGGATTTGGTAGGGATTTAAGTGATTGAGTTCCTTTTGTGAAACTTTATGTATTGGACCTCTTTCTTCCCATAATTCTAATACTATATGAAAGATGGTTTGCTAGATGGATTATATTTCCTTGAACTTCATTACCTGACAAAGTAGGATAGTTCCTTTTTGTGTTTTTACTCTGAAATTCAAACAAAATATACAAAGTAACTTGTTAAATCAGTTCAATTAAATTGGATTTTACAATTGAATTCAAATTATTCAAGTGAATGTTCTTGTCAAATCAATTCAATTCAATTACATTTTGGAGTTAAGTCAAATTGTGAATATTTTATTTCATAAAGAAATTGATAGAAATTCATCTTAATTTAAGTTTGCTACAGTTTTTAAGGAATGAATGGGATAAGAAGTGTTGAATTAGAGTTTGTCGTTGCTTGGACACTGATTGAAATTTGTGATAGGTTGTAGCAAGTTGACTTGCTACAAAAGAGTGTGGGTAGTTAGATTAGGGATTTTTGGTGTTATCTATATTATGTGAAATTAATCATAAAAAGAAGGAAAATTGGGAGAATTTATGAAGGTCTTAAGTGGTTTGGTTGTAAGGTTTATGTCTATAGATATAAAGATATAGTTTTGGTGGATTTGTGTGCATGAATTGTAAACTTTATAGTTGAAGGATGTAAAACTTTTTGTAAAACTCTCTTTTTCCTTTTTTTTTTAATTTTCAATTTCACTAAAAAGTTTTTAGCATGGGATGGTTATAACGTATTGCCCAAACCTTAATGTAGATAATTACTAATAACGAACTTATTTGAGCATTATACATCAAGCTTTTTAATTTATAATATAGTATAAGTTTGATTAACGTTATCAATTGGATAAAATTTTACAATTTAAAAAATGACATCACTACTTTTAGTTTGTATCCATGATGTTTTTTGGAAAGTAATAGTGAAATTTCATTTAAGGAAACTTGTGACACTCCAACCTTGTACACATCATACCAGTGAGTAACTCTCACCTACAGGACAAAGCTACACTAGCCTATGGTAGGGCATGATTCAAAGAGGCTAGAACACAAGTTTACAAATATCTCGGTTTGTAAGTCCTCGAGGTAAGGCAATTAACCTAAGCTTGAGAATAAGTCTCCTTAGGCTGGCACTAACTTCCAATGTGTTCTTTCCAAATATCATATTACTTCTTTCCTTCCAAATATGATAGATGTCGGATTATGTAGTATTATTTGGAAAGATTGTATACTTACAGAGATCATATAAATCCCTGATTTCTGGGGATTAGAATAAGATACAGATATCCCTATACTTTAGGGAGTTTGTTATTATATTTACGTTAGACAACTGTATATATAAACTAAGGCTATAACCTAAGTCAGATGAGAAAGGAAATTTATTCTTCTCTACTAATATTAAACATGGTATCAGAGCTGTTGGCTCTTTCCTACTAAAACTCTGTTTTTTTTAAAAGTCATACCAACTGAGATCCATCTCCACTGTTCCTCTCATCGTTCTAGTCTTCTCTCTCATATTTCCCTATTCCTTTTCCTATTCTTATCCTTAGTCTTAATCAATACCGCTACTGCTATAACCGGAGATTTGCAGAACATTCAAGTTACATACCGATTGAATGGGAAGAATTATTTGAAGTGGTCACAATTGGTCTGCACATTCCTAAAGAGAAGAGGCAAATTGAGCCATTTAATAGGCACAGGTCCTTCACAGGACGATCCCAAATTTGTGGCGTGGGATGAACAAGACTCCATGGTAATGTCCTGGTTATGAAACTCGATGCTGCCCGAGATTAGTGACACATTTATGTTCCTCGGAACTGCCAAGGAGATTTGGGAAGTTATTCGACAGACATTCTCCAAAGTTAATGATGCTACACAGATCTACCAGATTAAGACAAAAGTTTCAGCAACTAAATAGGAGACTCGGACTATTACTGAATGTTCAAGTCTCTTATGAAGCTTGTGGCAAGAGATGGATCATTATCAATGCATTCAAATGCGTTGTAGTGAAGATGCAGCAATTCTGAAGCATTTTGTGGAAAAGAATAGTATTTATGATTTTTTGGTAGGATTAAAAGTGGAATTTGATGTTGCAAGGGTGCAAATTTTAGGAAAACCAGACCTACAGTCTCTAAATGAGACGATCTCTATTACATGTGCAGAAAAGGGACGTCGAAATGTTGTGCTTGAACCTCATGGAAGAGACTGGTTCCTCCAAACATTTTATCTCTTATAACCCCAACTGTAGCTAATGGATCCATCACCACCGTAGTTGGCCAAGGAGATATATACATAAACAAGGACCTTACACTACGAAATGTTCTCCATGTTTCAAAATTATTTGCAAGCCTTATTTCCATTTAAAAATTAACCACATATTCAAATTGCAGTATAACCTTTTTTACTTCACATTGTGTCTTTCAGGAGCGAGGCGTGAAGAAGATGATTAGATGTGCTAGTCAGAGGGACGGTCTCTATTTTCTGGAAAAACAACACAGTATATCAGAAATTGGAAAACTCTTATCTACGTCCTTCTTTTCCGAATCTGTCATGTGAAACCAAGATAAAATTTGGCTTCATTATTGTCGTTTAGGTCACCCATCTTTTAGAGTTCTCAAGTTGATGTTTCCTTCTTTATTTAAAGGTCTTGCGTCTGAAATTTTTTATTGTGATAGTTGTGAACTCACCAAGCACAAACGTGCTTCCTTTCTCATAAACAACAAAAAAACCTTTGTTCCTTTTTCTCTCATTCATAGTGATATTTGGGGACCTTCCACCATCCCAAATTTTTCGGGTGCTAGGTGGTTTGTTTCATTTATTGATGATTGTACCCGAGTCACATGACTTTACCTCTTGAAAAATAAATATGATGTTAGTACTGTTTTTCCTAATTTCCACAACATGCTCAAAACTCAATTTGATGTAAAAATTAAGAGATTTCGATCAGACAATGCCAAGGACTATTTCAATCAAACCCTCTCTCCATTTTTTCAGAAAACAGGAATATTCATGAGTCCTCATGTGTTACCACCTCACAATAAAACGGTGTAGCTGAGTGAAGAAATAGACATCTCCTAGAGATCACTGGAGCATTTTTGTTTCACAAAAATGTTCCCAAACAATACTGGGGTGAAGTCGTATTAGTTGCTGCCCATCTTATTAATTGACTTCCAACGTGTGTCCTTAGGTTCAAAAGTCCAATTGATATTCTCACAAAAATTTTCCTAAATTTTTCTGTTTCAAGCAATCATATATCTCAAATCTTTGGGTGTTTTGCGTTTGTTCATGTTCATTCTCACAATAGGAGCAAATTAGATCCATGTGCTCTTTGATGCATTTTTATTGGATATTCCTCCACACAAAAGGGTTATAAACGCTTTCATCCACCTTCTAAAAAATTTTTTGTCTCAGCTGATGTTACTTTTGTTGAAATTGAACCTTTTTTTCAGCAAACTTATCTTCAAAGGGAGACCTTGAGTGAAGATAAAACAAAGTATATGTTTTTTCTTGATGCTAATTTTGTTCAGCCTATACCAATAACCTTGCCTGAATCCACTTCTCCCTCAATTGAGTCAGCCACATTTGTTGAAATGATGAAAGCTAAGGGAAATCAAGATAACATGCAGCCATTGCAAATTTATTCTAGGAGGAAGATACCAATCTCTCAACTAGCACAAGTCAGTCTTTCATTCGTGCTGTTGCCTAAATTCTAGAAATCACTCTCAAACCAACTAAAAATGTCACACTAGGGGGTGAGCTAAGTGTTGAGCCATTTGAGCCAGCAGACGAACCAGAAAATTGTGGCTGAGGAATTCTTGAAATCGGTGGTAAAGTTACATGGTTTTCCTCGAAATATTGTGTCAGATCGGGATAGAATTTTCTTGAGTCACTTTTAGACCGAGTTGTTTCGACTCCAGCATACTAGCCTCACGAGAAGCATAGCCTATCAACCTCAAACGGACGGGCAAAGTGAGGTTGTTAATCGTTGTCTTGAAATGTATCTTCGTTGTTTTGCGAGCCTGCAGCCACGACAATGGTCTAATTGGATTTCGTGGGCTGAATACTCCTACAATACTTCCTATCACACTTCTTCCAAGATGACACCATTCAATATTGTCTATGGTAGGGACCCTCCTACTCTTTTACGCTATTCTTACAATGCCACTACAAATTCTACTCTAGAGGAAAACCTTTTGGCTCGCGACTTGATGCTTACTGAATTAAAGGAACAGTTGGCCTTGACGCAAAAACGCATGAAACAATCAGCTGATAAGAACAGACGTGATGTTCATTTTAAGGTTGGGGATATGGTTTATTTGAAATTAAGGCCTTATCGACAAAGTTCTTTGGCTTCACGCCCAAATGAGAAGCTTTCTCCTCGCTATTTCGGTCCATTTTGTGTGTTGGAATGCATTGGAGCTGTTGCTTGCAAGCTTCAATTGCCGGAGGAAGCTGGTATACATCCAGTGTTCCATATTTCGCAGCTCAATAAAGCTTTGGGATCAGTTGATCAAGTACTTCCTTTACCTTCAGTTCTGTCTCCTGATATGGATTGGGTGTTTGAGCCAGTATCAGTGCTGGCTACGTGTGGTTCTGGAGCTGAATCAGAGGTTTTAATTAAGTGAAACACCTTCCTGCATTTGAGGCAACATGGGAACTTTGGCAATTGATCCGTGATGTTTTTCCAACATTCCACCTTGAGGATAAGGTGTCTTTTGATGGCGGGGATATTGATGGGCCTAAGAAGCCAGCTATCCGTTATGTCTACCAAAGGAAGAAGACACATGGTTTTCCTAGAGCTGGGACCACTAATGATTACTAGAAGAATCAAAAGTTCGTTATAGAATAAAAGGGCTGCCATGCAAGTTATGCCTGTGCATGTGTGGAGGCAATACGTTGCTGTGGTTGGTGCTATGCATGAGTTGGTGCTGGGTGTTATTGACAGTACAATTTTGTATGGTGACAGCAGGGCTGGTTTATTACATGTTTTGATTAACAGGAAGTAGCATATAAATAGACGTAGAGAGAATGAGAAACTTATGAGGAATGATGTATTAAATATGGAGTGAAGATAAGGTTGGCTCTTGACAAACCTACTGGTGTCAGCTGTTCCTAATACAATCTGTCAACTGTTCTTGACATTCTTAATACAATTTCCTTCATTCCTCTCTTGTTTGCTTTACATTTTACACGTAGAGTTTGCTTGTGACTACGTGATTCTATCATATAGTTTTAGGAGTTTGACCAGGTAAGCTTATTGAAAGTAATCTTATTGATTTGGTTCTTTTACCACAAACAACACGAGTTAGTATTGAAGCTGAAGGTTTTACATAATACATAAGGGACATTTTTGATGAGATATGACAAACAATAATAACTGGCAATTTGTCTTCTAAAGAACATGCTAATCAACATTGTCGATTGATGGAATTCAATGAAGGGGATATGGTGATGGTTAAGATTCGTCCGGAGTGTTTTGAAAAAGGGAAATATAAGAAACTTCATTCACGAAATGTTGGACCTTATAAGATCATTTAGAAGATAACTGGTAATGCTTATGTTTTGGAATTATCAAGTGACATGGAAGTAAGTCCTATCTTTAATGTTGCGAACTTAACTATTTATCATGGACAAGATGAGCAATCGCCTATTGTAGCTATAAGACTTTCAGCCACTCCTTATCTTAAAGATGAAATAGAAGATGTTCTTGATGAACAAATTGTAGCCACAAAACATGGAGGATATCAACAATTTTTCATCAAGTGGAAAGGAAGACCGACATTATAGTTTCTATTAATCGACTATATTATATATTTGCAACTATCGGTTATTTATTCTAACATTGTTTCAAGGGGTAAATAGGTCATCTAAGTAGTCCTTGTTGATGAATAAGTTCAACATGTGTCCTCATTTATAGTTAGATTCAAATGTTTCTCTTTAATAAATAGCTTTTAGTATGTGTCCCTTCTTACAGTTTTTCATTTATATTTGAACTAATTAATTAATCTTCTTGTTTAATTTGTAAAACTTACCAATTAGTTGACTTACTAGAATGGTTAAAATCCCTTGCTATGCCCATTAATAAAAGTTCACTAGGTTGTGAAAGGTTGAAAGCAATTGTTGTGTTACAGTCAAATGAAACCTTTATTTGAAGCTGTATATTTCAAAGAGCCACTATCATCTATTTTCTTGGCTTTTAAATCTTTTAACATTTAAGATCTTGTGTTTGAACGTGACATTTGACCATAGTTTCCAAAGTATGCTCTTACCCTATACCTGTCTTTCTATTCATCTTCAGACTAGGTTATTCATGTAAGCACTCAAGTGAATAAAGTTGGGAGAATAGTGTTGAATAATTTGAATCATTATATTTGGTTGGTCCTATTTTCTTACATTTCAATCAGGACAAATATTGTTTATCTTTGAGCGACATTTCTTATTGTTATATTTCCTTTGCAGCGGTGTTGTCATAGCCGAAAGTGTTTTAAGCAGCAATAATATTTTTCACAATAAAGGTACTAGTTGTTTTCGAGTTTCTTATTGTTTTAATGTGTAGATGCATGGATCAAGATTATTATACATATTGACTTTTGTATGCACTGCTTGTTTTATGGATTTACTAACTGAAATGAAAGTTTAAAGGTATTGTTGTCTTCATATCTTTTACAAGTTCTTATCGTAAAAGGATTTATGATCTCTATGTATTGCTTATTTCATGGACTAACAACGGACAGATATCTGATGCATTTACATGTTAAGATAGCACTGAGTGAAATAAATTTCTTGAACTGAAAGTGTAGAGGAAAGATAATGCTGTCTTCATATCTTTTACAAGTTCTTATCATAAAAGGATTTAGGTCAGTTTTTTTTCTGTTTAAACATGCTGCTAATGAGAGAAGTTTAATTTCTTCTTTATTTTGTACATAAGATATTCTTTGATAAGATTCTTTCGAAGTTGAAACAATAAGCTATACAAGAAAACTTATATGTTAAGGTGAAAGTTTTGAACGATCTGAGTCCACTTACCATTTGTGTATATATATGTATACATATATAATATGGGTAAAAGACCCCCAAACACTTGTCTAGTTCAACCAATTCCCTTAAAACCCTTGTATTTCAAAATTCTCGTCAAAATTTTTGATGCTTACTCAAAATTCCATCACATCCCTCTCTTTTAAAATTTCCTCTTAAAGATAATGGAGTATAAACATGGCGAGTTTTGCTCTACATGGACAACTATGTCATAAAGAGGATGATCGAGAATTAGAAAACCATAAATTAGGTAAGCGTTAAATAGTTTAATTTTTAATTTATCATATTTACATATTATTACTTATACAAAAAATAATTTTTAATAATTTTTAATAGTATATTGTTTAATTTAATATGATAAATTTAATATTTCATTAAAATTTTATTATAATATAATAATACTAATAAATAAGATGATTAATTCCTTATTTATAATTTATATATGTAATAATTAATTTGTGAATATAAGATTGTAAAACTTATTATTTTATTGATTTATTATATTTGTTTATATAAAAAATATTAAAATATTTATTATGTAATGTTAGTTTTTTATAATTAATAATATATTATATTATATTATCATGTTTAATAGGTAATGAATAATATATTGATAGTAAACTAATTTTTTATTTTTTTGTTATTTAGTAATAACCAATGTTATGAATACCGTACCGAACTTGGTACCGGATTGGATTCTAGTAGGGTACTGTGCTGATACCGGTCAATACTAGGTACCGTTTCGGGTAATTTTTTAACTTTATAAAATAGCTCTTAAATTTTTTTAAAAATTGCAAAATAGTCCACTGTCATATTGCTGTACGATTTTAACCTAGCCTCAAAAAATCAAAATAATAAATAATAATCACAATTAATATGAAATAACAATAATTTTCAGATATTTTACATATAAATAAT
>JANZXR010000001.1:23280058-23333206 GCA_027575705.1 Erythroxylum echinodendron | reverse complement strand
AAATCACATGCATTTTCAATAATCACAAAATTCACTAACAAGCAAATTGTACATGCACACACATATAGGCAAGAATTGCCTAATCAAACAATAACTATAAATACATTACCCACCTAATTTGCTTGACAAACGAAGTTCACTGTTGTTTTTCCTCTTCGCCTTGGATCGGACTTGCTTGGTTTCTTATAACAAACCAAGTTCTCATTCAATAGGAAATTCAATTTGAGAACCTATAAAATCAAAAGCATGAAATTGACCCTAGAATGCTTAAACCCATACATTTCCCAAGCTTTTTGAGCCAAAAACCCTTCAAAACTCCAAGAGATTAAGAATCGACTTACCTTGAATCTTCATCAATTAGTGAGATTCTTGACTTTAAAGAAATTTCTTTCCTTCCTCTTTCTTTTTCTCTTCTTGAGTAACCTCAAATTCTCTCTTTAAGACTAAGAAAATTTGTGACCTAGTTCAAAGCTCTGTTCTTTTTAACTTCACCAAAACCTCTCTTCTTCTTTCTCTCTCTTCCCTTTTGATTTTCTCTCCTTTCCTTCATTCATGTTTTTAGGTATTCTTATTTACAAGACAATCTTTTCCTCTTCTGATTCTACCCTTAATGGGTGAGAGAAGTCTACCTTACCCTTCCTTTAATGCCTTAGTGCTTCTAACCTTAAGTAATCTTCCAAAAATGCCCTTATGCACCATACAACATCAACACTTTAATTCCATCAATTCATTAATTAACCCCCCTAAACTTGACATAATAGTTAACTCCAATTAAAATGACTTATCTAACAATACTACAAAATTTATTCAAATCATGCTTACTAAAAAAAATCAGGGCCCAACACTTGGCCTGGTCAACCTTGGCCAAAAGTGGGCTGAGTCGGGCCAATTTTGCCATCCCTAGTTACAAGATCATCATCCCGAGGACCATCCTTCATCAAACTAGTCAAGATTGCGTCATGAGGGAGGTACTTGATTTTTTGTATATATCAATAATATTGAAATAAAATCAGAAAATACGAGTGGAACGGATTGGTGGAGGTAGCAATGGTGGGAAACCTCCTGTTCTGGGAAGTACTTCGCGTAGGCTTCTTCTCCATGTCTCTCTTCCTTCATTTCCTTCCTCAATCTCTCGATAAGCTCTCTAGGGTTTCAGAACTTATGTTCTTTATATTTTTTAAATACCTTAATAGCCCTAGGGTTTTTCAAGGGTCGAAACGGTCCGAAAAATCCCTCGAAACATGACTTTTCCTCTTGTTTACGTGTTTGCTCGATGCAGGCCACGATCATGGCCCTACATTCCATGATCGTGGCCAGCATTATACATCTTTGTCATAATTATGTCCTTGAGGCCACGATCATGGGCTGGCTTACATGTCTCTATCACGATGCCATGATTGTGGGTCATGGTTTTGGCCCGAAAATCTCTGAAACTTTCCGTTCTTCATTGTTGACCCTGAAATACTAACAAACACATCAAGATACATCAAAAACACAACGTTTAAGCTCAAAGACTTATATTAACTCATAAAAAACACTTAAATACATAAACTAACAAAATTCTAACCTAAACACACATTAAACACTCAAATTAACACTTAATACAGAATAAATTAAATCCTAAAACATGATGCAAATCACACCTATCAACTCCATCCATCCTTATCCCAATCAGTTGAGAATTTTCAGCTATAATTGATATCAATTATCTAGTCACATCAAGTGTTTTGTTTACCAAAGCTCCTCTACTAGCTGCATCAACCATACTTCGATCCATTGGCAATAGTCCTTCATAAAAGTTTTGAATCAGAAGTTGATCAAGAATTTGGTAGTGTAGGCATCTGGCATATAACTCTTTAAACCTTTCCCAATATTCATATAATGTTTCTCCTATAATTTGTCTTATCCCACATATCTCCTTTTTGATATTCACTGCTCTTGATGTAGGAAAGAACTTCTTTAGAAACATTATTTTCTTCTCATTGCATGTTGTCACTAAACCAGAGGAAAGATAATATAGCTAATCTTTAGCCTTACCTTTCAATGAGAATGGGAAGGTTTTGAGATTAGTTTGTTCTTCTGTCACCCCTTGTGGCTTCATTTCAGAGTAGAAAACATGAAATTCTTTCAGGTGTTTATATGGATCTTCTCCTACAAGACCACAAAAAGTAGGCACTAAGTGAACCAAACTAGATTTTAATTCGAAATCTATCTCAACATCTAGAAATTGAATGCATAAGCGCCATTAACTCCCTTAACGTTCTAAGCTTGAGATTTGCCATCTTTTCTTTTCCTTCTTGAAAATTAGAGTCTTCACTAATTGTTAAATCTTTATTAACTTTCATATCTAAACGAGAATGACTACTTCATTGATTATTCTTTTTTCTCAAATGACACACAGTCTTCTTAATTTCTAAATTATATTATAATTTATCTTCCTAAAAAGCACGAGTCATACAAAACAAGAGGTTAGCAGTAACTATAAAGTAAAAACACAAAGAAACTAAGAAACTAAAGTAGGTCCCAGGAAACGGTGCCAATTGGTCGGGTTGTCGAAGCCTTCAAAATAATTCTGATTCTCCAAACTTTTTGCAATAGTCATGGAACTAGGTCGAATCACAAGAGAACTAGACTGTAGCTTCTTAATTTTAAGGAATGAAATTAAAAGGGGGTTTTAATTAAGAAACTGATTAACTAAAATTAATAAGAATTCAAATTAAATAAATTAATTGTAAAAGTAAGAAAGTCAAGATTACTAAACTCCGATTCAAGGGAAAGATCTCATCTAATTGTAACATTGATCATTGGTTTACAAAGAATATTTTCACAATTCAAGTAGTTAGTTTGAAACATAATAGGATAGTCATAATAAGTCTCAAATTTTCTTAAATTAATTGGTTCAATCTCATCATCCAAACTAAAACTTATCATCCATTGGCTGGGTATGATAGCATTCCATATCAAATAAATGATAGCAATAAGCTTATTGAAAAAGACTAACCCTAAATTAAATAATCGAGATAGCTGTAACTATTCAATTTAGTTTTCTTGTTTATCATTAGTTAAATATGAAAATTCATACATAGCCTATTTGCTACTTGTACCAGTCACTCATGAAAATTACAGATCATTAAATTCATAGATATTAATAGAATAATTAATATTAAATTAAAATGTCAGATTAACCAATATTAATTATTCATGAAATACGAGAACTCAAAACAAGAAATACTCGAATTAAAAGGTGAATAAAAGGTTTAGAACACAAAACCTCACAAAGTTACAACTAAAGTTTCGAATCCACTTGAATCAGAACGATTGAGTTTAGCCATACATGACTTTTGCTCCAATAACAAAAAGTAGAAGAAAGATAAAGAATTGCTAAAAATGTAAGAAGAGAGAATCTTTTTCTGTTGTGAGGAATGTCCCTTTTATAGGATTTTTTGATGTCATCCTAATATAATTATAACTTGTAAAGATGTTTATCTAAAACAAATTCAAATTCAAATTCCTACATGATATGGATAGAAAGAATTTTCTAGTTAAACTCCAACTCTTCAAGTGATCAGCCTTATCCATTACAACAATCTCTTCACTTCATTCAAAATTTGTGATTATCATCAATAGAGTTCTAATTTGATGCAATCTCTACTTTTCATCTCCTAAAACTAAAAAACATTAGTTTCCATATTTAAGCACCAAAATAAATCTAAAATAAAGGATATGCTCAAGATAACATCTTATCAAATAATACATGCTCAATTATTTTGATTAATCCAAAAAAATTGTAAGCATAGAAAATTTTCTAATAAGTATATGGTACCAATATATTTATAATGAAAGGATCTGTGTGTAATGTGAACAAGTTTCTTGTAATGTCTTTTTTGTAAATCTCCTTTTAATCCTTTTTATCATCCCAATCAAACTGTAGCTAAACCCCATTACAATCTAATAAAGACCTTTTGATTTTTGATTCTAGTTTACATATGAGTGGTGGAGATGTGATAAAATTACAAACCTATGGTAAGACTTATACTATGTATTGATTTAAAAGTTTGATAAAGTTCACCCTAAACATATGAGTAAATTGAGTGAAATCTTAGTAAGAGTGTAAAAGTTTATGTTTTTTATTTCAATGAGACCATTGATGTGATTATTATTAATATTGACTTAGGAAGTTAGTTTTAAAATAACTTGAATCTATTTGTATGTTAATTTCATTAACATGATATGATGATTTACAATATGAATGGACAAGTTATGGTTAATGAAGGATAGACGCTATAAGATTGATTATGATTTTCTTAAGGATAAACAAAAGCTTAAGTGTGGGGATGTTTAATAGATGTATATTTGATTGTATTTATAAACTCATATTTGAAGTATTTTATTTGATATTTTGTAATTTTGTTGTATATTTGGTACTTAATTTAGTCCAAGTGCATCTATAAGTTATAATTATCTTTATGTACTAAAAATAGAAGAATTCGGATCAAAACATGGCATAAAACAAAGTTTTGAAGTAAATTAGAGATACACATATGTATCTATTTGTGTAAGTCTCAAAGCCTATGTAAAATCATAAATTCTAGTGTTTTTGAATATACACAGTCTCTCCCACGCCTATGTATCAAACTGTATATGTATCAAAAACCCTAAATTTTATTATAAAAGGATATGAGTGGAGGCAATTAAAGGAGATCTAACTTTTGGAGTAGATTCCAGACATAGAAAGCATACAGAAGGGATGACATTGATTCATAGACATGGAGCATGTGAAGAATACATCAATAGATCTAATAGATTACATCACTAGACCTCAAACTTGTAAGAACATTCAATATAAGAGAAAGGGAGATTTAGAATTATGATTCCTTTGTTTTCTATTTGTTTATCTTTGATTTCATTTTCTATTGTGTGTAACTAAATGGAGTTAGTGTCTAGGTATGATGAACCCTAGTTAGGATAACAATATATCTTAATTCTTATATTTAATGTAATTATTTTGATTGACCTATTGTGATTCCATTATGTGTTTTATGCATGTCATAATAGATCCAGAATATTAGTGCATGATTTGATTTCATATCATTGAGATTGAGAAATCCTTTGTATGAATATATATATCATAATTGAAAGGAGTCAATTGCAAACCTAGAGATAGGTGGACATAAATCCTCTAGATTTGGATCAAACCTAATAATAGAATTCATAAATCGATAATGCAATATTAGGAATTTTAACTAGAAAGATTTCAGTTAATCACACTATGGATTAGTTGTTAGTAGTCTTAAGAGAATTGTTAACATAAGATAGGAATTTTTACAGTCTAATAATCGATAAAATAATTGCATGATTAAAGGTTAATTATTTAAATAGTTTTTAGGGGATTCATCAATTAGACACTAATCTTTGATATTGAGTTTTTTAAGCAATTTCCTTCGTTTCTTTGTTTAATATTATTTCCTATTTTATTTTATTTGTTTAATTATTACTTTTAATTAAAAACCAACATTCAATTCATAGGCTAGATAATAGGAGAAAGGTAACTATTAATAATTACTATCTTTATGAGATTGACTTGTACTTTCCTGTGCTAGCTACAGCTATACTATGCACTTGTTAATTCAATATTGATAACATAGAAATTATCAATCAAAGACTTGGATGACATCATGTGAGGAAGAAAACAAGAAGTCGAGCCAACAATAATAAATATGGGAGGCAACCTAAGGGGACCTTGTTCCTTATCCTTCACATTTCCACAATTGTTGTTTATTGAATGCTCCATTTGTTACATTTAATGTTACATTAGGGACAATATAAGTTTTAAGTGTGGGGATAATGAACTAGATATAGGCCAAATGCACCAAAAAAACCTAAGTCTGCATAACTAAATTTGTAGCAGTGGGAGGAAGGATTGTATTTATAAGGAGTATGTGTTTAACTTTCATAATGAGCAAACCAATGTTTAGGATTGTAGTTGGTTGAATTCAATCAACAAAATAAAATAAAACTAAACTATTGAAGACAAATCAAATCAAATCAAATAGTACAAAATTGCTAAAATTAATCAATGGGTTTCCAATTTAGTTTGCAGTTCAATATCAACCTTCACACGAATGTGCACAATCAGTCGTCATATTGTTCTTGTACCTATTTTTTAAACTATTAACCATAGATTAATAACAAACTCTATTAATCCTAGTTTTCCTTAATTTGTATCTAATTAAAACAAGTTCTTTAATTAGGTCTAGCTATTAAACAACCTAGAATAAACTCTCTAGATTTAGTATGATAACCATATTATAGAATAGGAAAATAGGTTAATCTAAGCAACAATCACATAAGCTCGGGTCATTTAACTTATGTTATGTTATTACTAACATTAGTTTACCACACATAAATAAGAGTTACAATGTTTACATAATCCAAATTCTAGCAATAAGTCTATATATGAATAATGTAGTTGGCTTATGTAAATCATTCATACATAATCAAAAACATTAAACACATAAAAATAAATTCAATCTTAAAGTAGAGTTAATAATAACATCACTTGGTTAATCAATGCCTAAATATGTTCATTGGCCTTGATATCCCCTTTGAACTAGAAACATAAAGTTTAGCTCCTTATAGCTCTTAGAAAGGAAGGGAATTTGCCTCCCTTTTAGTCTCTAATCTCTTCATACCTTTTTTAACCTATTAAATGCCCTTTTATACTGCAAAATACATGATTATACATGATCTACTATGAGAGCATACAAATGACCGCATATATTAATTTAGTAGAAATTGCAAAGTTACACAACCCTAGAGAGATACACGACCAACTTACATGGTCGAGTAATCTTCACATGAGTGAGTAGGTCTTAAGGTTGCTTGAAACAACATCTTTAAGTTCGTACATGTTTTTAGTGAGTTACATGTTCCCATACACCAATGTGTAACTTAAAATAACTCTATTTCTTCTATTCCTTTTCATGCCTTTACCCTAATTCATCTCCTTCTTACTCTATAAAGGCAAATGTGAATGAACATTAATAAAACAGTATCAAGGATGTGGATTTAGCTCGTTTTGGTTCTTATTCCTCCAACTTGTACTTAAAGCAAAATATGAACCAAAATAAGTATCTTAAGCACAACATAACATTAATTACTAAGCATTATAAAGTAAATATATGATCATTGAAGCACTTATCAAGTTTCCCCACACTTAGCTTATGACCATCCTTAGGTAAAACTAAAAATAAAAATCAAAACACTTCCTCCTAAACCATATTTCCTCATAATAGATAGTCATAAGAAAGGAATAATAACTTTCAAAACTATGGCAAGAATTAAACATTCAATGTTTTTACTTATGATTAATCAACAATTATTCCCTTTAAAAACTGAGCAATCTAGGAGTATACTTTAACAAGTTATGTTTAAAAGTAAGATCAATCTATAGGTATGCTTAAACGCATTTCAAAATCAAGACATTCAATGACTTTGCATATCATTTCAATTCTATACCACTAAAGATACACATGTATAATCATTAATCAAAGGAATTTTCAAGGTTGTAATAGTTAAAGTGAGAAATATTTGGCTCATGTAGAGAAAAACACTCAATGGAGTATCGAGTGCAAACATTAACATCCATTCAAAACTAAGTACCATCGGATATGATGAACACAAAACTATGTTTCAAATCTTAGATTAAATCCTTCATACCACAAACCGCATAAAGCATAAGAAATTAGAAGGAATCACCTATAAAAACAATGATGAACAATTCACTATAACCATATTGATTGATTTTGCAAAACTCTACTAATTTTATGCTCAAAAACTACAAGTATACAGGTCATAACTTGTAATTAGAAAGCAGATATCGATCCCACAGGGATTGATGCCTAGATACCACTTAATTCATATTACACTTTGTTTAAGAAACAAAATTGTTTAATAAAAATAAACTAGAAAATTAAATTAAAATTAAAAACTAATAATGAGCAATTGACAATACCAAAATGCAGAAAATTGGAATTCAAGGTTTTAATGACTAGAGATCACTTTCTCCCTATCTTGTCTTACCCTATTTTATTAATTGAATTGTGTCTCACCTAAGATGTCCAATTATATTAACTACCCTCTCTCAAGGTGTAATTAATTGTCCCTAATCAAATTAAATGAAGCTGATTAAGCAATCTCTCAATCTACCTAATCACACCACCAATTTAACTAGTTATTAATCTATCTTGTGGGTGATCAATCAAATTAGCCGAGATCTCTCTTCTAACTAATCAATTAACATGATAAAAGTAAGTTTATAGGTTGCCAACCCTTTTTGTACATTCCTACATAAACAACCTAACTCAATCTCTCAACGTATTGTAAGGTATATGAATATAATCAACAATCATCAAAGACATCTTTTATTCAATTCAATAAACTAAGAGTTTAACAGGATAGGTCAAAAGCAATCCTTAAAAATAATTCGACCAATCATAGTCTCTATAACATCACTAACATTCAAATATTCCATCTTACAAAGACTATAAGAGATAAAAATGGCAGAAAATTGAATAATGAAAACTCCTTCTCTTCTTTGCCAAAATCTGGAAATTTGGGTGTTGATGTGCTATTTTCCCAATTATGCTTGATGATCCTTGAATCTCCCCCTTCCTCATGACTCAAAACTTGGATTTTTCACTCAAGGAGGCTCTTGTTTACAGAGTTATCACGTCCTCTTTCATCTATGGAGGTTTAATATCTTATATAGTCTAGAAACCCTAAAGTTTAATTGAACCCCCAATAGTTTCTCGGGTAAAACATCCCCACGATCGTGGGAATTGGCTTGATTCCTATGATCGTAGGATCTTGCAGTGGAATCCTTCTTCTTATCTTCTCCTCTTTGATCTCTAGCTCAATCTCCAATTTGCTCAATCTTCATTCCTATATAAAAATAATCAATTCTTACCCTAAATTAACATCAAACATGAAAGAACAACAATGAGAATCAAACTAAATGAAAACATACAAAATGAATCCTAAAATACAACAATAATAAACTATTATACAAGAAAACCATGCCAAATACTTAGAAAAATAGAAAAACATACACTAATGCACAACTATCAACTTCCCCACACTTAAATCTTTACTTGTCCTCAAGCAAAATAAATACAACCAATCAATTCCATCACTTTATTTTCACAAAGATCAAAGCATATAATCCCTCAAATTTAAGCCAACTCAAATATCAAGTTATTACACATATTATGACGACTTTTTCATTAGTGTACATAGGCAAACTCAACAAATGACACCATCTCTCAAAGATAAGTATAGATGCAAAATGAATATTCCTTATGGTTTCACTGATTTCTATCAAGTGTTTGATGGTTAGTGTTTCGCTCAAACTTCCTGTAGGAAGATACACTACCATAGGCTTGCTAATAAACCAATTCTCCTCTATAATGATTGCATGCATAAATAGATCAAAAGGGCTTGCTTAGGGTTGTAATATGGTAAGGGTTAAAGTGGGTAATGGGTTTAACACAAGCATTCATAAAGTAAAAAGCGGGTGAAAAGGGATAACAAAAAATAACTCTGAGATATATAAATGTAATTATGCTAATACTCTACACTTATTAATCCTACTCAAGTGTTCTTACTTTTGTTCTTTTCTTTTTCTTTTCAACAAATTTTTTTCATTTTTTTCTTTTCTTTTTCTTAATACATGGAAGAACCTATGAATAAATTAGCAACTAAATACAATATGATTCACAGTAGAAGTATCCTCAACTTATCTTGGTAAAAATTTTCACAACGATCCCAACTAATGCATTACTTAATATTATACTAAGCTTGTGAATGGGTAGGCTAATAGGGTTTCAGGTTTTAAAATGTTTGGGTATTTTCAAGAAACAAAAGGTTAAGGCTTAATAGGGTTAGCAAGGGATAATACAAGGGTATGTCATTAAGCCAAGGGTTAACACAAAAAGGGCCTTAATCATCTATATTAAGCATGCATCCAGTAGACTCAAACTGATTCAAAACAAATTCTGAAGGTAATAACCTAAGGAAGCATCACACAACAAAGAAATGGAATGACTATAGATGGAGTCATATAGGCTCAATCCTCACATTAGCTCAAATGAAAATTCATTATGCATCTCTGCACTACCTTATTGCTCAAATGTCAGATTGTGAGTAAGCTTATGTAACCAACTACTTTTTATCACTCAACATGGTTCACTTTCTACTCAGGTAGCCTAATCTAAGTTCAAGCTGCATTCATTCTAATTCTAACTAGCATGACAGAATCTCATGGCAATACCCATCAAAATGATTCAACTGTAATTCCATTGTTTAACACAAAACAACATGATATGCCTAAATATGCTTCCTATTTAACATAATGAAAACAGTGATTAACACGACGTAATTGACAACAGAAGTGTCACCTCCCCACATATAAAAAATACATTGTCCTCAATGTGACAAGGCAACCACCAAATAAAGAAAATGACATCAAACCAAACAAAAGAAATGACACAAATTAAAAGTTTAAGGTAAGAAAAGCTTATGGAGATTGCAGTGGCGACAGTGTTGGAGAAGGAGCTTCAAAATTATTCCTTTGAATGAACTTGAGGAATTTCTTCTTCAAGTATCGCTTCTCCTTATGGACGTGCCTCATCTGGGTCTGAGCTCATTGATTTGCGATGTCATGTGCTGATGATTGGAGGCCATCTGGTCGAGGATTTGTTGAAATATGCCGACCTTTATTGGTGATATTGGTCCCTCCTCCGTTGCTTCTTCTTCTAGCTCCGGGATCGTTTGGGATGTGGAGGGTCGGGAAGCAATTTTATTTTTGCCCTTCCTACTCTTCACTGCAGTGCACATCTGAGGATTTCGGAGTTCTATAGAATGAAGCTCCAAAATCTCAAAGCACCTCAAATAAGATATGTTAAGCATATCGTATTGTGTTAAACGCACATTATCCGCAAAGTCAAAGTAGTAACAATATAAGACATGCCAAAATAAGAGCTCTTCTTATTCACAAAACTCACTATCAATCGCAAAATCCTAAAAGGCATATTGATTTTTATTTTTTGATCTATGCACCATAGAAAGAAATTTTCTTTGGCTGAGTATTTATTACTTTCAATTTTATTAAACACCATTAAGAACATAAATTTATGCAAAAGTAATGCTCGGCACTATGGATTAAAGTGTTTGGTGCATTATGAAAGTCAAATTTTTCTTCACTTGTTAGAGTTTTCCAGTAATTATGAACATCAAAGTCATCTTGACAATCTAAAATTTTTGTATTTGATAAATTGAAAATTACACTCATAATATGATAATATCGCCAGCAAACTCTATAGTCATCATAGGCTAAATAGGCACATCACAACAAATGAACCTATTCCAACCTATATTTGTAGCTAATCGCTCCACATTTCGCCTCACTCCTATGGTTTCTAATAATTCAAAATCAAAATAACGAGTAATTAATTCCCTATCTCTAAGGTCTCGAAAACGCATATCTTATTCCTCCAAATAAATGGGGAATAGGGCACGAAAAACTCCAGCTAAATCAGGTTTACCTTCACCGAAGACTTAAAGGCACAATTCATCAGTCAATTTCTGAGCTGCCATCTTCTTTGGAGCTATTGGAAGAATAAAACCTACAAAAATAAGAGAAAGTGTAGAGAGAGAGGAAAAATATTACCTAAATCCTTGTGTTTTTAAATGATTAATGCATGAGACGAGCAAAGGATTGAAAGATTTATGGAAAAATGAAGAAAATCCTAAGAATCTATTGGAAGATGAAGTATTTTAGAGAGTAGGTTTTCATAGGTTAGAGAGAGCGCGTGAAAATTTGAAGAGTGAATGAAAGAAGAAGAGGGGATGGAAATTTAAAATTTCCCTCAAATGGTATTCCCATAATCGTGGGAATACCCATCATTCCCACAATCGTGGGATTACTCTCCAGAAACTTTCCTGAGAGTCTTCCCACGGTCGTGGGAATCACATCAATTCCTATGATAGTGGGATAGGGTAATTCTTCCACCTCTAAACCTTCTTCCAAACCTATCATGCATTCTCAATGATCCCACAACCTACAAACACATCAAAATAATATTACCAACAAAAAATTTCAAAGAGAAAACAAGTTGAAATTCAAACAAACTCCAAATAAACATTAATCAAACTCAAATCAAACCTAATCATAACTAAATAAATCAAACAAACAAACAAACAAACAGAATTCTATGGGTTGCCTCCCATGCAATGTTTCTTTTAACATTGGTAGCTCAACTCTCTTTTTTGTTCATGGTGACTAAAATGAATGGTATGGTGGTAGTGCAAAAATAGATCTCAAATTTTGCACATGAGCTACCCTGGTCTAGATTCCACCTTCCAAATGGTTTTCCTTTCTTCGCCTTCTCCTATGTGATCGTTTCTTTCTAAACACGTTCTCAAGGTCCTCAATATCTTCCCATTCTCCTCGAGGTTTAGGTTATTTAATATCCATTCGGGGTAAAGGAGAATAATAGTCTTTCTTTGACATCTTGAAGGTTGATTGCTCCTTTCCTACTCTTAGAATTAGTTCACCCCATCAACATCAATGATCGAACAAGAAGTAACTAGAAACATTCATCTAAGAACTATAGGGGTTTTTGCATCTTCTCTAATATCCATTATGGAGAAATCTGTAAGGAAGATGAATCTATCAATTTGTAATTGCACATTCTTAATAATCCCCTTCGATTGGTGCACTGTTCTATCGGCTGTTTTCAATAATATTTTCGTGGGTTCTAGCTCTCTTAACCCTAACTTCTGACTAAAAGTGTAGGACATCATGTTAATACTAGCTCTCAAATCTGCAATTGCCCTAGCTATGTTTACTCCATTGATACTGCACAGAATGAAAAAGTCCCATGGGTCTTCTTTCTTTTATGCTATGTTAAGACTTCCATCTGATGTATGCTCCTTTTACCTCTTTCTTAACCAGTTCCTTTAACCTAAGCTTTATTTGGAGTTGATTCGATATATCCTTAATCTTGCTTGACACAACCTACTTATAATTCTTCATTGCTTTACTTAAACTTGATTTTCGCTGAGCAAAGATAGGATATGGAATTCCAGGTTGAGGCTCCTTAATCATCTTACTTACTGGCTCACTTACAAGGACTTCCAAAACTGTTTTTCCTTCTCTCTTGTCTTTGTCTTTCTTCTCATGTTCACTTTCCTTTTCTCTTTCCTAGTGATGTCCATGATCCATTCCTTCAGGTTGACCTCAATATTGCTCAGTAGGCTTCCTGCATTTCTAGAAGATAAAGCATTAGCAAGTTAACCTACCTAAACCTCCAAATTTTGGATGGATGATGCATAGTTCTTCACAATCTGGTCAAATTTTGCTTCCATCCTCTTCTAACTTTCCTCCTAGATAACAAACATCCTCTTCTGATTCTCTTCTTGAGATGCTAGTTTGGAACCCAAAACCTCCATCATCTTATCCATTTTGCTCTCCATTGATCCAATTCGATCTTGCTAAATCTCGAAGGTCTTTACGGTCTCACTTAGCCACCTAAATTGTTAGTACTATAAGAAACATTCGGGTGGTTTTTTCACCCTAGATTATAAGTATTTGAGTATGGGTTGTTACCTCTCTGTGGCTGGCCCAGGTAATTTACCTGCTCTGAACTGCCAGCTCCCAACAAAAAACACTTAACTGAGCCATGATTATTCTGCCTGTATAGCTCACAATGTACTTGCATCGCCTTAGCTGTAGAGGAAGATACTCCTTGTATGTTGTTCAACTAATTCGTAAGGGCTGTAATTTGTGCCTGCAAAGTAGTAATAGAGTCAATAGGGATCATACCTTTTTGCTCCTTCTGTCCCTGTCTACCCCTCTCACTTGACCACATGCATTTGTTGCTCACCAACTCCTCCAAAAGGTCATGAGCTGCTTCAATAGTCTTCCTCATCAATGAACCTCCAGCGACTGCATCTATAGTTCCCCTCGTGCTCGGATTCACACCATTGTAAAATGTCTGCAGTAGGAACTCCATCGGAAGGTTATGGTAGGGACAACTTCTTTGTAATACTTTAAATATCTCCCAAGCTTCATAGAGAGATTCCCTATCATTCTGCTAAAAATTCATGATCTCCTTGATGATCATCGTCGTCTTGGTCAATGGAAAGTACTTCGCGAGGAACGCTTGGGCTAGCTGCTCCCAAGTGGTAATCTGCCTCGAATTAAGCAAGTTATACCACGACTTCACCTGATCTTTCAATGTGAAAGAAAATATCCTTAACTTTATTGCATCATCGAACATCCCATTGAACTAAAAAGTGTCACAAATCTCCAAAAAATTGGCGATGTGGGCATTCGAATCCTTGATAGATAGCCTATAAAATTGCACACTATTCTACAATATGTTAAGGAGTGCCAACTTGATCTCAAAATTATTGGCTTGAACTACCGGCCTCGCAATTCCTTATGGATTGAATCCTGGCCTCACAAAGTCCATCAGTGTCCTCTTAGCTCCTCCTTACTCTCCTTCTTTGGCTATATCTCTTTGTGTAAGATTTTGACATTTTGCTCCTCTTAACTCTCTTTCATGTCTTTTAATATCAGGAAACTCATCTTCACTAACTTCTGTCACTCTTCACGTGCTCCTTGTATTCATACACCTACAAATACACAAGGAGAAGTATCAAAAATTCTTAAATCAAAGTAATCTAAATTAAACAAGATGCTAAACAAACTGTCCCTAACAATGGCACCAAAAACTTGTTGATTGATTTTGTAAAATAGTCCACTAGTTTTATGCTTAAAAATTGCAAATATACAGGTCGTGACTTATAGTTAGAAAGTAGATATCAATCCCACAGGAATTGATGCCTAGACACCACTTAATTCATATTACATTTTGTTTAAGATACGAAATTATTTAATGAAAATAAATTAGAAAATTAAATTAAAATTAAATGACTAATAATGAGCAATTAACAATTCCAAAATGTAGAAAATTGGAATTCAAGGTTTTAATAACTAGAGATTACTTTCTCCCTATCTTGTCTCCCTCCTATTTTATTAATTGAATTATGTCTCACCTAAGATGTCTAATTATATTAACTACCCTCTCAAGGTGTAATTAATTGTCCCTAATCAAATTAAATGAAGTTAATTAAGCAATCTCTCAATCTAACCAATCACTCCACCAATTTAACTAGTTATTAATCTATCCTATAGGCGATCAATCAAATTAGCTGAGATCTCTCTTCTAACTAATCAATTAATATGATGAATGTAAGTCTATAGGTTTTCAACTCTCGTTATACAATCCTACACAAATAACCCAACTCGATCTCTCAATTTATTGTAAGGTATATGAATATAATCAACAATCATCAAAGACATCTTTTATTCAATTCAATAAAATAGGATTTTAACAAGATAATTTGAAAGTAATCCCTAAAAGTAAATCATCCACTCATGGTCTCTATAACATCACTAACATTCAAATATTCCATCTAACAAAGATTAGAACAGATAAAAATAACAGAAAATTAAATAAAAAAACTCCTTCTCTTCTTTGCCAAAATCTGGAAATTTTGGTGTTGATGTGTTATTTTCCCAATTGTGCTTGATGATCCTTGAACCTCCACCTTTCTCAAGACTCAAAACTTGGCTTTTTTCACTCAAGGAGGCTCTTCCCTACAAAGGTATCACGTCCTCTTTCATCCATAGAGGTTTAATGTCTTATATAGTCCAAAAATCCTAAAGTTTAATTGAATCCTATATAGTTTCTCAGATAAAACATCCCATGATTGTGGGAATTAGCATGATTCCCACGATCATAGGATCTTACAGCAAAATCTTTCTTCTTCTCTTCTCCTCTTTGATCTCTAGCTCAGTCTCCAAGTTGCCCAATCTTCATTCCTACATAGAAAATAATCAATTCTTACCCTAAATTAACATCAAACACGAAAGAAAAATAATGATAATCAAACTAAACGAAAACATACAAAATGAATCTAAAATATAACAATAATAAACTATTATGGAAGAAACACATGTTAAATACTTAGAAAAATATAAACTAATGCACAACTATCAAACCATAAGGAGTAACCCTTCACAACAACTTCCCCCTAATTTGCATCATAATCAATTCACCCATTCCAATCAAATTTAAGAGCAAGGATTAACATGAATTACTTACAAAACAAATGGTTTCTTCCTTTATAACTTCTTTTCTTTTATCATCTTTTTTCTTTTCATTTCTCTCTTTTTTCTTTTTTTTAAGGACAGAGACAAAAATTCAAAGAAAATATATCAATGATGGAATTCATAGATAGGAAATAAAAATCGCATTCCTTCAACTATAACCATCCTGCATAGAAGCGCAACCCTACTCCTACTCTCTTTTGTATCCTTAAAAATCAAAAATCACAAAAGCTCCACTAACTTTAAATTTTGAGTAAGATATTTTGTTAGGTTAAAGGTTTGTAATGTGGCTAACATTATGGTTATAATGGATTTTTCATCATTATTCTTATAAGTGATTTCTTCTAGTTCCTTGTGCTATATATGGTTTGTGGTGTGATGGCTTGATTCTAAGTTATGGAACAAAGTTTTTGCATCTATCATAGCTGGTGGTACCCAGATTTGATTGGTTGTTAGTTTTTACAATCGATACTTGATTGAGTGTTCTTCCTATTTCATTAGTTTTGATGACTTTTCAACTAGATAACCCAAATATTTCTCACCTTAACCTTTGGCCCCATTACAACATTGAAAAATCCTTTGATTCATGTTATGCATCTGAATCTTTAGTGGCAAAGAATTGAAAAGAAATGTAAAGTTAAAGAATGCTTTAATCATGAAAGGTGTTTAAGTGTAATTATAGATTGATCTTATTTTTAAACGCAACTTGTCAAAGTCTACCCGTAGATTACTCAATTTTTGAAGGTAATGGTTTTTGATTGATTATGAGTAGAAACATTAAATGCTCAATTCTTTCCATGGTTTTGAAAGTTTTTCCTTTTTTCTTATAACTATCGATTCTTAGAAATTATGGTTAAAGAGGAAGTGTTTTGATTTTGATTTTGATCATTAGTTTTTCTCAAGGATGAGCAAAAGCTAAATATGGAGGAACTTAATACGCTTGACTAACTATTGATAGATGGATAATTGAACAAAATTTTACCCTATGTTTGATATTTTTTGTATATAGATAATTCGTTTTAATTGTGTATACAAATAATAATTGCCTTTATGGACTAAAAGGAGAAGAATTCAGACGAAAACATAGTGTAAAATGAAGATTTGATGCATATAAAGGATGCACGATCGTGCATATGCTAGTGCACTTCCCCGCGGCCATACACTTTCATGATATTTAGAGATTTTGGTTATACACAATATGATGCACGATCGTGCCAATAACCGTGCATCAGCTACAAACCTATAATTCCATATAAACGTGTTTTTCATAGGCAATTGGTAGAGGAGATGAAAGTAGG
The DNA here is from genome assembly GCA_027575705.1 of Erythroxylum echinodendron. Lineage (NCBI taxonomy): Eukaryota > Viridiplantae > Streptophyta > Magnoliopsida > Malpighiales > Erythroxylaceae > Erythroxylum > Erythroxylum echinodendron. The sequence continues at coordinate 23,315,668 of JANZXR010000001.1, read as the reverse complement.
TGCTCTAAACATCTCAGACGTGACTCTAGGTGTGATTATGAGCCATAGGAGAGGGAAACATGAACATTTTATCGACGAATCCATTAGAATATAAGATCAGACCTTTACATCACAAGAAACAGGATAAAAGACAATCAATGAGATCTAGAATTATGATTTTGTTGTTTTCAATTTGTATTTCTATTTATGTATGTTCGATTTTGTATTCACCAATGTGTAACTAAATATTTTATTAGTATTTAGGTTAGATGAACCTTATTTTGTTACGTTAACATTTAATTAATGCAATTGGTTGATATATTTATTGCAATCCAATTACGTGTTTTATTTATGTGCTAATAAACCCAGGAATATTAGATTATAATCTAATTTCATACATAGAGATTAAGAAATCCTGGGTTTCAATAGATTTATCATAATTGGAAGGAGTTAATTGCAGCCCTATAGATAGGATGACATAAATCTTCTAGATTATGGTCAAACCTAATGAAGGGACTCATAAATTGATATCAATCCTATAAACTTTAACCTAAGTAATTTGGTTGGAAACCTTATGATTAGTTTTTAGTAGACTCAAAGTTATTAGCATACCATAGTAGTCTTCACAGTCCAATATATCAACAAAACAAATACATAATAAAAGATCAAACTATTAAGGTTTAGGGGATTTAAAACCTAGATACTAATTTTCTGATTTCGATAATTTTCTTAGTGCTTCCTTAATTCTTTGTTCAATATCATTGCCTATTTATGTCACTTTCTTTAGTTTTATTTTCTTTTTGTTAAAATATAAAATCAATCTTTAGGCTAAATAATATGAAAAAGGTCATTACTAGTAATCATTTTCTTTGTAAGATCAACCACTACTTATCGGTACTAGCTATAGCTACGTCGTGCACTTGCAGTTATTATATAATTGACTAACTCACAAATATAATTCAATCAACTATATATTTATTCCCTAATAGTTAGTGATTAATATTTATGATACGTATAAGATACTTATTTTGTTTTAGGTATAAGTTAAAGGAATAAGAACCAATATAAGATAAATTCACATCCTTGGTGTCATTTTACTGATGTTCAATCTTATTTGCCTTTGTAAAGTAAGAAGGACATGAGTTAAGGTGAAGATGGATAAAAAGGGAAGAACTGGAGTCATTGTGACTTACATAACCATGTGTAACTTGAAGATGATGTTTTAAGCACCCTTGTGACCTACACCCCTGTTTGGAGACTTATATCAATGTGTAGGTGACTTACATAGTCGTGTATCTTATCCATATAGGCTACTGAGAATGTATAACTCTACGATTTCTACGAAATTAATTAGAATGTATAACTTTACGATTTCTACAAAATTAACATGCATAGTTATTTACATGCCTTTATAGCTAATAGTTGTGCATTAGTCTATATTTTTCTAAGTATTTGGCATGTGTTTCTTGCATAATAGTTTATTATTGTTATAGTTTAGGATTCATTTTGTATGTTTTTGTTTATTTTGATTTTCATTATTGTTCTTTTATGTTTGATATTAATTTAGGATAAGAATTGATTATTTTTATATAAGAATGAAGATTGAGCAACTTGGAGATTGAGCTAGAGATCACATAGGAGAAGAGAAAAGGAGACATTTTGTTGTAAAATCCTATCATCATGGGAATCATGCCAATTCCCATGATCGTGGGAACTCCAATTTGAGACATTATATGAGACTCAAGTAAACATAGGGTTTTTGGACTATAAAATATAATGAAGCCTCTATAGAAGAAAAAGGACAAAACCGCTCTGTAGAAAAGAGCCTCCTTGAGTGAAGAGTACAAGTTTTGAGGAAGGTGAAGATTCAAGGATTATCATCAAAATTGGGAAAATAGCACATTAACATCAAAAATTCCAGATTTTGGCAAAGAAGAGGAGTTTCTTTATTTAATTTTCTGTCAATTTTATCCCTTCTAATCTTTGTAGAACAGAATATTTGAGTGTTGGTGATATTATGAAGACCATGATTGGTTGATTTGTTTTTAGATATTACTTTTTAACTATTTTTGTTAAACTCATATTTTATTAAATTGAATGAAAGTTGTCTTTGATAATTGTAGATTTTATTTCTATCTTGCAATAAATCGAGAGAGTGAGTAAGGTTATTTGTGTAGGATTGTACAATAAGAGTTGGCAACCTATAGACTTGCAATCATCACGTTAATTGATTAGTTAGAAGAGAGATCTCGACTAATTCAATTGATCACCTTGATGATAGCTTAATAACTAGTTAAATTGGTGAAGTGATTGGGTAAGTTGAGAGATCGTTCAATTGACTTCATTTAATTTGATTAGGAACAATTAATTACACCTTGAGAGAGGGTAATTAATATATTCGAATATCTTAAGTGAGACATAATTTGATTAGTGAAATAGGAAGAAGATAAAATAGAGAGAAAGTGATATCTAGTCGTTAGATTCTTGAATTTCAATTTTTTGTATTTTGGTATTGTTTATTGTTCATTATTATTATTTCAATTTTAGTTTAATTTTACAGATTATTTCCATTAAACAATTTCGTTTTTGAAACAAAGTTTGATCTGAATTAATTGGTATTTAGATATCAATACCTGTGGGATCAAAATCCGCTTTCTAACTATAAGTCACGACCCGTATATTTGCCGTTTTTAAGTGTAAAATAAGTAGATTATTTTGCATAAATTACACTCAACAATAGCTAACCGTGTATGACTATGCAACCCTAATTTTTCACTATAAAAGGGCAATTAAGAGGCTAAAAAGGTAATATACAGACTGGAGACACAAAATAAGGCAGATTCCCTTCCTTTCTAAAAGCTATGAGTAGCTAATCTTGTTCTTTTTGATGAACATGTTTGGGCATTGATCAATCTTAATAAGTTTCTTATTAACTTTATTGATTACATTATTCAATGCATAAAGTTTGAGATTTATGTATGAATGATTTATATAGGCCTACCAGATTATTAATGTATGGATTCATTTCCAAAATCTAGATTGCAATCCATAATTATTATAAGTTTGATTCATATATAGTGAACTAATAGTCGAGCATTATTAGAGATAACATAGCATATTTTAAATGACCTAAGCTTATGCTATTGTTGCTTAGATTAAACTATTTACCATTCCATAATACGACTGTCATACTAAATTTGGAGAGCTTGTTATACGGTTTTCTAATAGCTAGACCTAATTAAAGAGTTTATTTTAATTAGACATAATCTAAGAAAAAATTGGAGCTTTTTGTTAATCTAAAGTTAGAAGGTTTAAATGAAGGTAAGGGAACAACATAAAGATTGCTTATACAAATTCGTGTGAAGTTTAAGATTAACCGTGAACTAAATTCAAAACCTATTGATTAACCTTGGAAATTTTGTATTATTTGATTTAATTTGTCTTCCATAGTTTATTTTTATTTTATTGCATCATTTGAATTTAACCAAAACCACCCAATCGTTACAAAAGCTAATCACACACTCTCTATGGATACCATTCTTTCTCACCAATCCTAAAAATTTAGTCATGCAGAGTTAGACATTATTTGGTTCGTTCGGCATGTAACTAGTAGGTTAACTATATTATGGACTCCTCCTTAGCAAAATTATTATATCTCTTATATGTCTCATGGAATGTCTCATTGTCATAATGGAAAAAGGAGTAGATATCATTTGAAAGTTTTATAGTCTGTGCTTTTGGGAACTATTTGCTAAGAACTTCTTTGCTAAGTTGTCCTACGAAATAATTGAAGCTACAATTGATGTCTTTAACCATTATTTTTCACAAACCTTTTATAAGAATAAGGATAAACTCCACCTTATGGCATCACTAGTTACTTTATTAATCTTGAAAATATCACATATATCCAATAAATTGGTAATATACATAATGGATGCTCATCTTATACAGTGTCAAACCGTATAAATTATTACACCATCTAGGTAATGCTCATCTTGATCTTAGATCTAATTTTGCTACTATTGATCTAGTTATATTGAATTATGTACAAATAAGTGATGGCTTCACATAATCCAATATGATTTCATGCTCTCCCTCTATATTAACAGGTTGGCTAAACATGAAACCAAAGCAAATTGAAGTATATAAACATATAATTAGAAATTAATATAAGAATATGCAAACATAAATAAAAGACTATACAAAGAAATAAAAGAAAATGACTAGATTAATAGTTATTAAATCTCTTTAATATTACATATATCTATGATAATGTTGTTAAAAACTTTATTAAATATTTTTCTCCAATAACATAATAAAAAACTATAGGTAAGCGAACCTATTGTTTTACAAAATTATAGTGATAAGTAGAAGAGAAGGGATGTAAGTAGAGGAACTATAGAGTTGTAGGTAAACATTGTAATGATAAGTAGAAGAGAAGGGATGTAAGTAAAAGAACTATAGAGTTATAGGTAAGTTGAGAACTAGATAAAAGAATGCTCTTCCTCTATTGTAATGATGCCTTTGAAGGGTTTAGTCAATGATATCATTTTAGTTAAAAAAAACATTGTAGTGATAAGTGGAGTTTAATCTTATGATTCTAAAGTAAGTATTGTGTCAGAAATTTCTACTATTATTTAGTCCATAATTAAGAGAGTGATATGGTTGAGCTAAACCAAAGTTAAACTGAATAGATCAAGATATCATTAGACACAAATAAGTAATAAATAATAAAAGGAAAGAAAATATGATATAACACTTGTATGAGAATTCCCCTTAGTGTTATCATGTACTCTTAGTTCAATTATTTACAGATTGTATAGTTTGAACTAGCAAATTCTCCTAATGTGATGAATTGTCACCTTTTAATTTACGACTACCTATCTCTTAATTGTTTAACTAATATATCTATCTAATTAACACCTATAAGAATGTATTGATACTTTAAAAAGGGTCACCTTAATATTAGAAGGATATATATTTCTTCATATAAATATATATCTAGTAACTCTTTAAATCTTTAATACAAGTGCCTAGGTCAATCTATATATAGGTTCTTTTGACAATGTCTACATATAAACTAGATCATATTTAATCTTCGTTTTTATCTAACTAGCTTTAAGAACAACACATATATTTCATAAATATAAAACCCTGTATTAGAAACTCAAAATCAATTCATAGATGAATTAACTAGGTTTCTTCTAATTTAGATGTAAACATAATTCAACAAATATTATCCTTCAGATAATTTAAAAACAAAAGAATTAAAGAGTCTATAAAGGATCTTATCATAATAACGATCTTAGTCCATTAATGTCATCCACTTCCTTAAAATGATTCTTGATCTCCCCCTTTATTGATTATAGGTACAAAATATGGTCTAGGGCTTCTATCTTCATTAAAAGGCTAAAATTAACCAAAACATAAAACTAAATTGAAAATTCCTCCTCTTTTAGAGTTCTTGCATCTCTTTTCGGACATATTTCGGGATATAGTTGTGCCTTTTACTATAACTTTTTCTAGAGGAACATGAGAATTAACATACTAGTGTTATAGGTTGTGAATCACGTTGTATCTCTTCATTATATAACATAGGCTTTAACATGACTGTGTACGAAAATATGTCTTTACAACAATGTTCTAGTATAGAATAGGCCTTGGCACATGAACCTATTTAATCTTCTTTCCGTTTGTTCTATTTAGTAAGGAACATACCCTCAGACACATTTGTATGCCAGGCCATATTCAACCAAGAATGATTTTTCTCCTTATTTTACATTGTAAAATCCTTAACTAATAGTGTTCCCAAACAAATTCTCTATAATTACTTAAAACATAACATAAAATTGATTAAATCAAGGTAATTTGAATCGAAAATGTAGAAAAATACTAAATAAATATATATACATTACATACACATCAAGTATCTACTAACTAACCCCTAACTAAATAGGAAGTTACTTCTTAACAACTTTTGAAAATGATTATTGTTTAATTGGTCTAAAACTTTTTAGTCATGGTCAAGACAATTACAAATCACCTACAGTATGAATTTTCAACACTTTATTTGACTAACCTATGAAAACCCACATGCTAGTTGAATTATACTAAAAACTGACTTGAAAACTTCAAATCCTACTTTGACAAAAACTTAAAACTACTTTAAAAGTTCCCTAATTTTTTGACGCTCAATAGATTTTCTGTAAAGTTTAAAACAAATTTCCTATTCATTTTGAAAGGATTTATACATTATGCTTTATATGTAAATGTTCATGCAATGATTAAATTTCATTTTCTTGAAATGATCATGATAGGGTTACAAGAAAGATTATAATAATTTGCTAAATCTTAAGGCGCTTGATTCCTCCTTATTCTTAATTCATCACTTGAATTTTCTTAAAGCTTTCTTGAATTTGCATATGTATTCCACTTTGCTCATTTTCTTCATATTTTACTTTGCTCTTTTATTGAACTTGATTTTCAACCTTTGGCTAAAATCTTTGACAAAGTAACTTACTAATACCAATATCACTAAAGATGAAAAAATATTAGCAGTAATATGTAATTTTATCATCAAAATCATATATTAGAACTTCACTTGGTCCAACAATCTCTTCCTTTTTGATGATGATAAAACATTTGATGATAAGGGTAAAATATGACATTTAATTGATATATCCTATGCCAAAGAAATATGTAATTTGTACTCCCCCTTGATTCATAAGTCATTGTTTTATAAAGATCAAGTTTTAATATTACCATTCTCTCTCCCTTTTATCAGCATCAAGAGGGTATATTATGAAGAAATGAGAAAATTGAAGCCCATCTTCCCTTTTTCTCAACGTTAAGAAAAGGTATGATATAAAGAAATTAGAAAATTGAAACCTCTCTCCCCCTATTTTAAATTTTCAACATTTGTGAAATAGTTCTCATCAAGGCATTCTTAAAATCAAAGAGAAATTAATATAAAATTTATGTATCAATTCCAAAGATCAAATTACCTTTCTCACTTAGGTACACGCAACAATGCTTTCTCCTTATAAATATATATGCCAGGTCAATATCTCAATAGTGATCAACATATAAAAAATTTGTTACCTCCTTCAATGTACAGTTAATATTTTCCTCTTTTCTTCTTTACTTGGTTTAATAATTGGTCATCTCTTAAGAATTTCCTTCCTTAACTCATGTAAGGTCTCATTATTTGATCCTTTGAAATAAATTGTCAATCTTTTAGAAATTAATTATTAGGTATACCATTGTTGTTCCTCATTTTGACGTCAATGGAAGTGATACAAATTGTATAAATTGTATATATCCATTTGATACTACTTGATATTGATCTATAAGGCAAATAAATCAATATATTCTAGGTGCTTATAAACTTATGTCTTTTTGGGTGTTAACTTTTGATTCCTTTCCTACCCATCTCCTTATGGGTTTACTTAACATGCATTATCTCAAAAAATTACTATTTATATACCCATAATCAACATAAAAAAAAATCTCGAATGATAGGAATTGAAAGTGTCAGTGCCATATGACAAAGATGTCTAAGGATATAGCTTTTTTAGCATTTTTAAGTCTTCATGGATAATATGAGTGATATAATACTATATTTTCGATACGTGGGAGATTATAAGCTCTTTTTATGAGCCTATAATTTGAACCTTTAGGGGCTCTAATCATCCATTCTAATTTTTCATTACTGGTAGCGAATTTAAACAAGGTCTTTTTGAGACCACTTATCTCTTTCTTCAATGTCTCATTTTTATACAATAAATTATGCTCACTATTATTAGCAGCAACCACACTATTAGATTATTTAATGTCATGTATATCACATTTCAATTTCTCATTCTCAATCACATATGTATTTAAAATTTTTTTAATCGTTTTATATTTGAAAGAAATTGTCTTCCTTTTCATGCCCGTAACTCTAAATATTCAAATAACTAATCATATGAAAGCTTAGTGTTGTAATCATCACTAAAAGAGTTAGAGTTAGAAGATACCAAATCCTCATTTTTCTTGAAGCGCATGTGAGCCACTTGATTATATTATTCTCTACATTTAGAATCACTTGTATCATCCCATGTAGTATTTAATGTTATGTTCTTCCCTTGGTCCTTTTTTTAACCCTATTTTTGTTTGTCTTTTATATTCTCAGCAAGCTCATAACAAGTGATACTAATATCATTAATACCAATATTATTATGGCAATCATTACTATCAGTAAGTTCAAGTATAAACCAAATATGATGAGCATTTTTATAAATTCAAATTTTAGATAACACAATTCTATCTAATGTAGAAAACAAAATGGGCATTGCTTTATTATTCAATAAAATGAATTTATCGTCATTCTTATTCTATATACTCTTATCTATGATCATTAGTATATTAAGATCTTCGGATGTAAGAAAAACTGTCATTCTAATTTTTTAAAATAAGTATTCGTTTTTATTGCAAGTGGAACATTATAAATAAATTGGCCCTTTTCACAAAAAAGTGAAAAAAATTATACCATAATTATCTTTACTTATATATCTTTAAAAAAATATACGCAATGAATGCGATTCACTGTGATACTAATTGTTAGTCCTCTTATATGCCTACTAATTGTTAGTCCTCTTGATATGACATATAAGAAAAAAGATGAATTATTTGCATATGTTTGGGCCAATTTAAATTTTAATAAATTAATTACTTATTTTAGTAAATATTATGACAAATTTATATAAAGTAAATATGAAATGAACATAATTATCATTAAAGAGAGAAGGAAAAGAGAGGTAAAATTAGGGCTATTTATAAGTTTTTTATTTTTCAAGTTTAGTAAAAAAAAATTTTGTTTGAATTTTTTTATTTTTCATTTTTGTTTTTTTCAGTGTCCGTTACTTATGAAAACTATAAAAGGTTGTTTTGTTTTTTTATTTTTATAATAAGATTGATTATCAACTGAATATATATTATTTAATTATTTAATATTATAAAAGGTTGTTTTGTTTTTTATTTTTATAATAAGATTGATTATCAACTAAATGTATATTATTTAATTATTTAATATTAATTATTAATATTAATTATGAATAATTTAATTCAATATTTATATTAATTATTATTAATAATTATGGAAAATTTTAATATTTAATTTAATTCAATTTTATAATTAATTATAATATTAAAGTATAAAATTATTAATAAATATAAATTAAATTTAAACTATCTTTAAAATATATAAAATAAAAATAAAATTGTTTTAATAACTAAAATATATATTAAAATAAATATTAATTGACGCATAAAAATTTAATTATTAAGTTATTTATTTTAATAAAATAAAATAATTTTTAGTGATAATTTAATATTAAATATTATATGATATTAAATTAAAATTTATTTTAGTTAATTTATTTATAAAAATAATTTATCTTTATATTTTATCAAATATACATTATCAATAAAATACAATTTTACTTTTATTTTAAAAAATTAAAAAATTAAAAAATTAAAACAGAAAAATATATATAAAATAGATAATTCTTTACTTACTATTGTTTTCTTTAATGTGCAAAAAAAAAAAACACTTTTCCATAGATCTTTCTTCGGAGTAAGAACAACTTTTTTCATAATCTCCGATGCATAAAATGAAGATGAATCCTAAACAATTAAATTTATCTCTTAATTAACATCTTAATCACGTAAGAAATATTTTCTTAATCACATAATCTATTAAAGGTTCATATCATATTTTGACATAACTCTCTTAAAAGGTTTTCAAAATTCGCTTTTGTGTTAAATATTTTTCCTACAACTTAATTATGATATATTTATACCCAAAGTTAATTCAAATATTTATTAGACAGTAATTATAAATAAAATCTCTTTACTAAATTTAATTTTTTAATTATGCTTTAGACGATATTATTGCATTTTCTTGATTTTATAAAATAGGTAGAACAATTTACTATTATTTTTCTATCTAATAGAAGTGTAGATTACACATTAATTTTTAAAATTTAAATTGTTGCTATATTTAATAAATCCAAAGACATTACATTATCTATACTGCAGTGTATTTTATATCAATTATGTTGTATGGCATTATAAATATATTACAACAATTTGATTTGAATTAGCAGTTTATAAAGATAAAATCAAATTAAACAATTAATTTACATTTTTATTAGTTAAGAATAAAAATTTAATGATTTGACAATAATTTCGACGATTTAATTTGGCGAAGCCTACCTACTGCCGAGGAGTTGATGGATATTGTCTCAACACTTGTTAACTCTATGCCCCGCTCTAACGTCGATCAACGAGTAATTATATTTTGCTGTAATTATCTACTCATTAAATTATTCTAACTTTATTTTATTAAATTTTATTATACATTTAATAAAATATTATAAAAATATTATAAATAATACAAAAAGATCTTATCTCAATTCTCCAGTAAGCTCGTCCGGCTGTTCCGAAATTGGGCAGCCATAGAAGATGCTGCCATTGCGTGGATGAAGTTTATACTTTACGAATTGGAGAAACCTCGAAACAGAATTTGGTGTGATGCTTAGGTCCGCATGATCCTGTCACTCGATTTAGGATGGATGTGCATTAATAAACGCTACTCACATCATCTCTCCTTGGGGTCACTAAAACTTAACAATCATCTATACGCCACTCCATACTTAATGATAACGTGTCAAGAATCTCATTGGAGGAGTACTAGAAAGTCGGCCAAATATGAATTTTCCCTATCCAATGAATTCTCTACAACAGCCGCGCTTAGCATTTCTTGACCTCATTGGAGTAGATGTCTCTCTCTCCCTTTTGACCTTTTCTTGCCTTTCGTCCATCACTTGTCATTCTGTTTCCATAAAAAGATCGGGGAGCACCTTCTTTTTTCTTCTTCTCCTTTAAGAAACCAGTTCTAGATTTTTCTTTTTCTATTTTGGCATTTAAAGAGTTGCAGATTCGCTTAATTTCCTGTTGAGTCTCTAACATGGCGGTTACAATCTTCGTGCTTCCACTGACGAATTTGGAGCTTAATCCCCTGTACCACCAGTAAATGGCTCGATTTCGCTCCTTCACTCTCTTCCTTCTCTTTGTAACTATTCTCACCACAAGCCCTAACCTCGTCCTCTCATTCTCCGACGATTTTCTCGATTCCGATTCCATCCTCTTTCACCAGGATTACTCCCCTCCGTCTCCGCCGCCTCCGCCGCCGCACTTACCCTCGGTTTCCTGTGAAGATGATCTCGGAGGCATCGGCTCGCTCGATACCATGTGTCAGATAGTGTCAGATGTGAACCTCACTCACGACGTGTACATAGAAGGGATAGGAAATTTTTACATCCATCCCAGTGTGAGGCTCCAATGCGCTATAGCAGGTTGTGAAATAACTGTCAAAATTGGTGGCAATTTCACTTTGTCGGTATTGTCATCCATTGTGACCGGAACATTCGAGCTTGAGGCTTCTAATGCGAGCTTCCGGAACGGTTCTGCTGTGAATACGACGGGATTGGGAGGGGAGCCGCCGGAGCAGACAAGTGGTACGCCGCATGGCATAGAAGGAGCTGGCGGAGGACACGGAGGGAGAGGAGCTTGTTGTTTGGTGGATCAGAGAAAGCTTCCGGAGGATGTGTGGGGAGGGGATGCTTATTCGTGGTCGTCTCTGCAAACTCCATGGAGCTATGGGAGCAAAGGAGGTAGTACAAGTAGGGAGGTGAACTACGGAGGTGGAGGAGGTGGTAGGGTGAGGTTGGTTATAAAGGAGTACTTGGAAGTTGATGGGCGAATTTCGGTTGATGGAGGGGACGGAGGAACCAAAGGAGGTGGTGGCTCTGGTGGCAGTGTGTATATAACCGCCTACAAAATGTAAGTATTTTGTCCCTTTGCTCTCTCTATATCTTTTTCTTTTGGATCTATAATCAGCTAATATTTGTCATGAAGGGAATTTGAGGTTTACTGTATAAAGATTCGAGAAAGAAAGTGTAAGTGTTTAATTAGTGGAAGTGTTTGGCTTAGCTTAGTTGACATGTTGTGGAAATATCATTAAATGCAAGATTTTGTGGATATACCCAAGTTAAGGAATGTTGGAATTTAGAGAAGTTGGATGATGCCGTTCTTTCCCCTTTTTATAGTTACTGAAAGTGAAGCGTCCATACAGGACATTGTGGATTATTAGTCTATCCGAAGCTAATATTCTATTATAAGTATTTTTAAATGCTCTTAATTACGATATCTAAATCAGGACTAGTGGATAGAGGCAGCATTGATGTGATCATAAGTTGATCCTGGACTTAATTGTTTTAATAAGAAAGCTGCTAGAAGGCTGCACATAGCTGATGTTTAAGACATTATTAATTGACAAAAAATGTTACGTTTTCCTAACATATTCATCTCTAACTTATTTTTCCCCTTTTTTGTTTGTCATGCAGATAATTCTGTTTGCTTTTTTCATAAATTCTTTTGGGTAGAGAAAATGGTGTGTGTGCTCATAACTTATGCCCTTTCTGCTTTCTCTTGACTTATCAAGCATCCAAATAAGATTTTATTCCCATAAGAAGATCTTAGTCTATAATTGCTAAGGTTCCTGAAGAGAATTGCACCTTTAAGCTATCCACCCACTCACTTGCATGGGAATTTTAGTCCACTTCTTTCAAAAAATTATACCTTTCACCTGTTACTGCGTTTTGCATGATCAATAAGAACTTACAAGTAGTGCCCTGCATGTGAAATCAGCGTTGGGTTGAACCTTATGATTGGGACTATTTTTGTCTTGCACTGTTAATTGGTTATATGGTTGAAGCCTTGTAAGTTAAGATTGTCATATTAAGAAAATTTTAGCTCTGAGACTTTGAGAGTCAGCAATTGTTAAGCCTTGGGTTATTTTAGCTAATTTGGAGCTCTTGGCTGGTTATATTTGAGGTCACTTTGATCATTCTTATTTATTGGAAGACATTCTATATACATACTATAGAAAAGAAACCTTATAATACATTATTGGAGAAGCCTAGAGTGTATTTAACGGAAATTTAGTAGTTTTATCTGTGATCTGTTTATCGGAACTTGACAGGTCCCACAGCAGTGATTGTCATTTGGTTCTTTCCTTTTTACCCATCTTGTGTATGTTGTGGAGATTAGTCTCCTAAACATATATGCTTTCTGTAAAAATGGTATTTTTAAGTCTCTCAGCAAGAATATGCTCTTATTAATATTCTAATGTCTTTGTACTGTCTCTTTGTGAAGAGCAGGACAGGAAATGGTAACATAAGTGCTTGTGGAGGTGATGGTTTCAGTGGTGGTGGTGGTGGGCGAGTTTCAGTTAACGTTTTCAGTAGGCATAATGAACCTGAAATTTTTGTTCATGGTGAGAATTGTTTCTATCTTTATAGACATTACTGACGGGCATATCCCCATTATGTATTGAGTGATCATATTGAACAATGTGTTTCTTTCTTAACTCCTCAATTGTATCCTTCTCTTCCTGATAAAAGCCAACATAGGGCTGACTAAGGAAATTCATATTCATTCATAAAATGCAAAAGCTACCAAGTTTGAACCTTGTGAAATTATAACATGTTATTTTATATGTGTAGTTGAACAGGCATTTGCCTTCTACCTAATGAGGTGGTAGGTGAACAAGTCATGGCACTTGGCCTTTTTCCCCCTCTCTGTCTCTCTCTCTCTCTCTCTCTCTCTGTGTGTGTCTTCTAGTTCTTCTTTTTGGCATCTTGTCTTTGTGGTTGGTGAGGATGGTACATAATCTTTTGCATTCTTCCTCTTCTTTCTACTTTGTAAGGAGCTACCTTTTGTATGAAAAGATAGTGGGTTTAGGAATGTACTGAACAGCATTTGAGTCAGTATACTTGGAAATTAATGAAAAACTTAAATACCTCAGCTATGACTATTTAGAAAAGTTCTATTCTAGTAACTGTGCAGTAGGCTTGATTACCATCATGTGAATGGTGGAGAACTGGGTTAGCACTACACATTTCATACAACTTAATCTGTACACTGAATGAACTAACTTTCTGCTAATTTTTAATTGTTTCAACGAATTTCATTTCCTTATTGGTCACCCTTTTCAGGATCATTTTCTCTTCTTACTTCTGTTTTATGTTTAGCTGCAGTCTTATCAGTTATATGGCTATCAACTTCCAAACGTTTCTCACGGGTCTTGGATCCTTGAGGTCTTGAACCTTTTATCAGTTTTCTTGACCATTCGATACACTTAAAGCTACATATTCTGTTACTTTTTTTTATTGTCTTTACTTTCTGTCGAACAATCACACAGTAGACTTGATGCAAAAGGTATATCTTCTCTCTTAAGTCTTGTTAATTCATAATGAAGCCCTGCTTGTGAAAGAATCATACCTTTAATTTTTAGTTTAATTTTATTTTAGATGTGCTTATTTGACTTTTCTCTCTAGGAACCACGACTCCTAATTATAACCATTTCATTCTTTTAGAATATTTAAGAAGATTACCTTTTTTTATTTTTGGCCTCAAGGAGAGTTTCACTAAAAAAAACTTGAATTGAGGGGAGTCAAACATAAAAGGTAGCATTTGTATGGGATTATTGTTATACAAATGTTCCTTCTGTCTCTCTCATTTTTTTCTTTCCTATGTGTTGTGTTGGTATTTATTGAAATAGTTGCTGTTGAGAGATATTGGGACTGCTTGGAGATCGATATAAGAGGCGCGCTTGAAATCTTTCTTCTAGTTTTAGTACTTAGTTAGATATCTGAGTATAGGATAATACGCAAGCGTTACTGTGGTGTTGCAGGAGGAAGCAGTCGTGGCTGTCCAGAAAATGCAGGTGCAGCTGGCACATTATATGATGCTGTGCCTCGAAGCCTCACAGTTGACAATTACAATATGTCATCTGAAACAGATACACTTCTATTAGATTTTCCCAATCAGCCACTTTGGACTAATGTATATATTCAGAATCATGCTAGAGCTGCTGTTCCTTTGCTTTGGAGTCGTGTCCAGGTATTTGATTTTTAGTTTACCTATCATGGTATTCCTTTCTTCATAACATCATATAAGTTTCTTCTTTGTTTGTCCCATTTTCATTTGTCCATGGAAGCAGACATGGTTACTGAGTTGGGGAAGAAAGATTCATTCCCGTGTGCAGCTTCCTTACTGAAAAAAGGATCTCAATCCCCTCTGTCACTTCCCCTCTCCATTTACACCTTTATATTCATAAACTTTGGCTCTAAACAGGTTATGGTGTGCATTAAATATCTGTAAATTAAATACACCATGTCTAACACTTGACCTGATGCTTGATGAAGGACTTCTTCAAGCTCTAGATGAGTCTACAATGCTAATATATCATTCCCTTCCATTAGACATCTCCTCTGAATCGACTTGTTTCCATGAGTGCTTTTCTGTTGATACATTCTGGCCAGTTGCTTTATATGTTAACTGCTTCATAGTGTTTTTCCTGGTGGCACGTTCAGGTCCAGGGACAGTTAAGTCTCCTTTGTAGTGGATTGTTGAGTTTTGGGCTGTCTCATTATGGTACATCTGAGTTTGAATTGCTAGCTGAAGAGCTGTTAATGAGTGACTCCGTCATCAAAGTAAGCTACATAGCATGTTATTTGTAAAATCTCCATTCACAAGTGCATAGCTGAAGAGTTTTGTGTGAGATTGCTTGTTGGGGAAGATTTAACTTACATGAACTATCTATATATTTGGTATGTATTCTGGATGAAAGTAACCCGAGAAGATCTACTGTTTCACTTTTTAATATTTAAACTTTCTCATACCTATATGTATGTATGTATGTATGTATGTATGTATATATGATCTATTTTGTGTCTTTTTATCTTAGTCAAAGCCTTTATGAAGCCTTATATTGTATATTTAGTCACAAGCATCACGTGAGTATGTCCATATTCTCCTTGTATGGAATGTTTAGTTGTCCATTCCTTAGGTCAACCTTTAATCTTGCTTATTTTCGAGTCACGTAAAGCTTCTTACGTGGATTCTAATTGATATGCTTGCTTCACGTTCTCTTACATTGCATCTCAGGTCTATGGTGCATTACGCATGAGTGTTAAAATATTCTTAATGTGGAATTCAAAAATGCTCATAGACGGTGGTGGGGATGCAACTGTTGCAACATCTTTACTTGAGGCTAGTAATCTAATTGTTCTAAAGGTACTCTTCTCAGTTAGTATCTCTTATTTGCTTAAGATGTTGCGTTAAAACATTCATGTAATATCTTATTTTTGCTTGAAGCAGGAGACGTCTGTCATACATTCTAATGCCAATCTTGGTGTACATGGACAAGGTCTCTTGAATTTGTCAGGACAAGGTGACTGGATTGAAGCTCAGCGTTTGGTTCTTTCTCTATTTTACAGCATTAACGTAAGTTGCTATATTAGAATATATTTTTGTGACCTATAGTTTAATTTCTAGTTTCTGGAAGATAAAGAGTGTCTTGCAAAATTGTGGCTCAATGTAGTTACAATGCTCAATGACTAATTTGTCATCTTTGCTATCGCCTGCTTAGCTAATTTGATGTGTGAAGCTTGTACAGAATTAATACATTTCACATGTGATTTAGTTTCGAAATTTTTTTTTGGTGGTGGCGCAGGTGTCTAGCACTATCTAATCACTTTAAAACTTCATGCCATTTTTATGTTAGGATCCAGTCCCTGTTTACGCTATTTGAAGACACTTAAAGGGCTCATAATTGACTCTTTAGTCTTGATCTTCTTGTCTGTCTGACAGACCCCAGTTTAGTGTGATTACTTACTTTTTATTGCCTTGGAAAGCAAGTATGACGTGATTACTGATTGAGGCTAGCTTTATGTTCAGTTCATCTTGTATTTGTTGTTGGGAGACTCATTGGCCTACTTATCTAACTCTTTTCATGGACCCTCATTAGCTTGTAGAAAAAATGTGTTTATGCCGTGTAAAGTGCTCAAGTAAGTTCATATTTTTGACAATCAATGACCCTAATAGTTAATTCCATCTGTACTTAAGGTTGGACCTGGATCTATTTTGCGTGGCCATTTGGAGAATGCAACTAGTGATGCTATGTGAGTTTTAATTTCTATCTGATTATCACTTTCTTTTACCTTTGTATTTTGTTCGATTCCTGTATTGTATTATTCCAGTACACCGAGGCTCCATTGTGAAAGTGAGGCTTGCCCTTTTGAACTACTTCATCCGCCAGAGGATTGCAATGTGAACTCATCCCTGTCTTTCACTCTTCAGGTGATGG
Organism: Erythroxylum echinodendron; assembly: GCA_027575705.1. Classification (NCBI taxonomy): domain Eukaryota; kingdom Viridiplantae; phylum Streptophyta; class Magnoliopsida; order Malpighiales; family Erythroxylaceae; genus Erythroxylum; species Erythroxylum echinodendron. Next base: position 23,298,432 of record JANZXR010000001.1, on the reverse strand, counting down.
CTGAACAGAGATCATACTTTGCACATTAATGAACTCAATTATTGGTGGTTTGCGTAACTGTTTTGGTTTGATTCAGATATGCAGAGTAGAGGATATCTCTGTGGAAGGACTTATACAAGGATCTGTTGTCCATTTCCACCGGGCTAGAACTATATCTGTCCTGTCTTCTGGAACAATAAGCGCATCTGGGATGGGTGTGTTCTTCCCTCTTTTATATCCTTTCTTTCTTAATTGTCAGTTGCTATACCTATTCTAATCAGTTTTATACTCCTTCTGTGATACACACACACAGACACGCACACACGCACACACAGATTTGTTGAATGTAATAATGGGGTATAAATTTCTGTCGAAGTTTTGTTTTAGATGACAATGGGATTATGACAAGGCTTTTTATGTGCAGGCTGCACAGGTGGTGTGGGCAGAGGTGATGTTTTAAGCAATGGTGTTGGTGGTGGTGCTGGCCATGGTGGTAAGGGGGGGCGTGGGTATTACAATGGCAGTCTTGTTGAAGGGGGCATTTCTTATGGAAGTTCAGAGTTGCCTTGTGAACTTGGTAGTGGTAGTGGAGATAAAAATTCGTCTGGTGTGACTGCAGGTGGTGGAATCATAGGTAATCAGTCTCTTGCACCAACCAATAAAACATGCTTGCTCCTTATTTATATATCAACGAAAGAAAGTGTTGCTCATCAAACTCCTATAAACATAATATTTTAAAGATTATTTGTTCTCCTGTCTGGAACTTAGTGACTAGTATTACCTTTCTGTATAATATGTGATGGGTACCTGTAGACCTTTTCAGTGACATCTGGGTATGCTTGTTTTGTCATGGTTCACTCATCTTCTTATAAGTTTTTAGAAACCACCTATTCTGTGCTACTAAACTTGTATATATGCTATGGGTAATTTCTTCTGATTTTTGGTCTCTCCTATTTGAGTAGTGATGGGTTCGCGGGAGCATCCTTTGTCAAGTTTATTGGTTCAAGGCTCAGTACAAGCTGATGGGGAAAGTTTCAAAGAAAATGGGACATTAAAAAAATTTTCTGCTATGAATCATACCAATGGAAGTCCTGGGGGTGGTTCTGGTGGAACTGTACTTATATTTTTGCACACGCTAAACATTGTTGACACTGCTGATCTTTCAACTGGTGGGGGTTACGGTGGTCCAAATGGAGGCGGTGGAGGTGGTGGAAGAATTCATTTCCACTGGTCCGACATTCCTAGTGGAGATGTATACCAGCCTATTGCAACTGTGAATGGCAATCTTCACGCATGGTAAGAACTTTGTATAGTGTGTTTGATAATGCACCTTCATTTTCTCCCGATAGTTTGATAGGGTTTCCATTTCACCAGAGGATTATGATGATATATGAGTCTGTATATGCTGCTGAGATTGCAACACTCTTTGGCAACCTTGTTATATTGGGTTATATAGTCTTGGCACATTTATCTTTTGTGATATGGATAAAGTTTATTTCAATGCTTTTGCTGGCACACCTGAAGACGACATTAGGGAATGCATCATTTCGAGCTGCTAAAAGCCAGCTTCATAGTATTTTCAAGTATTTTCTTTGAAAATGCATTGGAAACACAAGAGCAGTGAACTAGACTTGTTTCTAAGTTATTTCTTTTGAATACTTCATGAAATGATACATCTCCTGAATAATGAGTCGAAGTTTTAATTTGGCAATATGTTGAAAACTAATTGTCATAACTGGATGCTTCTCCATCTTCCTTGACACTTATCACTTGCTGTTATGGTTCTTAGTGTCAATGATTTTTCTGATTTCTATTTGAAAATGTTGATTCATCTTATTTAAGAATAAATAGTCAATTTGCTCTTCTTGAAATAATTTTCCTTTAGGTTTTCTCATGAGAGTGAATCTTGTAGCTCATTGTAAATGTTTTCTGTTGACCCTAAACCTTGAGCCTTTTCTGATGTCTCAAAGATTTTTACAGTGGAGGTTTGGGCAGAGACATGGGTGGTTCTGGAGAAAATGGAACAGTGACTGGGAAAGCTTGCCCTAGAGGGCTTTATGGAATATTTTGCGAGGTATCATAAGACTGATGACTTTGTTGCATTCATAACACGTTTTATCTCTGTATTTTAAGTTGTTTTTGTGTCTCCTGTATTTTCTTGTAAATATAAGACCTTGAACGTGTCATGTGAATGAAGGGAATTATGGCCGACAAAAACTTATACTTCACCTGATTATTTCTTAGCATCTAAGATTTTTCATCCCAAACACTGGGAATACTTGATCGTGCAATGTGTTCAAGAAGAATGATTGCTACATAGCTTGATATTGATTATATTTTCACAAGGAACTTGTGTTATGAGAGATGATGTGATTTGCTTTCTCATAAATTTTAAACCAATTTATCATTGTTGTTGAAAATGTTTTTGGAAAGAGTTGACCAATTATCTGAAGAGATCATTGGAATTCAAAGTTGGAGGAGTATTTACCCTCTTATACTTTTTGGAGTAATTATCTGAAGAGATCATTGGAATTCAAAGTTGTTAGAGTATTTACCCTCTTATACTTTTTGTGTTTCTTCAGGAATGTCCAGTGGGCACATATAAGAACGTTACTGGATCTGATAGTTCTCTCTGCCGTTCTTGCCCCATTCATGAACTTCCCCATCGTGCTGATTATATTCCTGTTCGAGGTGCTGTCTAATACATATTTAGGTCTTGTCTGATCTTGAGACACAGTCTCAAGGACTTGTGAGAGACGTTAGTTCTGCTAATTCTTGTTAGTTCTAAAAAATATTTTCTCCTTGAAATTCTGGAATTTGGGGATGGACAGAAAATGGGTGACGGTTATAAACATGACAATAATACAGCCAATTTTTCATGGTTCATGTATATAGATGGTTTTGTAACCCTAGTGAAATGTCAATTCAATAAGATAACTATATATCCTTGTCCATTTGACAGGTGGTGTTATTGAAACGCCTTGTCCGTATAGATGCATTTCAGAGAGATTTCACATGCCACATTGTTATACAGCTCTTGAGGAGCTGATTTACACATTTGGTGGGCCATGGTTATTCGGTCTTCTTCTTGTTGGTCTTCTCATCCTGCTGGCCTTGGTGCTTAGTGTTGCTCGGATGAAATTTGTTGGGGTTGATGAATTACCTGGGCCAGCTCCCACTCACCATGGCTCTCAAATAGATCATTCGTTCCCTTTCTTGGAATCACTTAATGAGGTTGTTTTCATTATTTTGTAGAGTTTAAAAAATGCTGGAATTCCAACCCCCATTCTCTTGTTTTTCCTATTCTTGTTTCTTTTATATCTTGATTCATATGCCTCTTATTCTTTTTATCTAAAAAATGTTCAATTTGGATATGACTCTACTCATTCAGATTGACATGGTTTATTCATTTTTAGGTTCTGGAAACAAATAGGGCTGAGGAATCTCAGAGCCATGTGCATCGTATGTACTTTATGGGCCCAAATACTTTTAGTGAACCCTGGCATCTTCCACACACTCCCCCGGAACAAATAAAAGAGATTGTGTAAGCATATCTTTTTCTTTGGTCAACTAGTTTTGTTGATGTACTAATTGAACTTCACCTGCACCTTGCAGGAACGGTTATGATATCCAGTCAATATGGGGTACTCTAGCATTTAGTATCCTATATTGACTAAACATAAAAATGTTAAAGGGTTTATAAGTGGTAAGGGTCAACTATCCAAATGACTAGTTCTAGTCATTTTGGCAACGTTTGACCCAAGCCCAATTCTTGTTAATGGGCTCTACATTGTACCCATATTAAAAATTCTAATACATTGTTTATGCTTTTGCCTCATTTGACAAGCAGATATGAGGGGGCCTTCAATGCATTTGTGGATGAGATTAATGCTCTAGCTGCTTATCAATGGTGGGAAGGTGCCATATTCAGCATCCTTTGTGTTCTAGCATATCCACTTGCATGGTCATGGCAGCAATGGCGCCGAAAAATTAAATTGCAAAGACTTCGTGAATTTGTTCGGTCAGAGTATGATCATGCTTGCCTTCGCTCTTGTCGTTCACGTGCTCTTTATGAAGGACTTAAGGTTTATATGCCCTAAAACATTTGTCCTTTCCTTTAATCAGTGTTGGACCTAGATTGTATCTTATCTGATTGTCAAACACAACATACTTGAACATGTCATAGGTGAATATTTTACTGGTCAATTTATTTTCCTTTCCTCCTTTAAAAATGTCATTCCTCTCTGCACCACCAATTGTTTTCAAAAAAACGAGTTGCTGCTGGATGCTGTTTCTTAGTACTCTATAATCGTAAAATCATAGAAACTGAAAACCATAATTTGCGAATATGGAGCAGTATCTTAGTGCTTAGGGTTATTGCTTTCAATGAACTTTAACAGTTGATTTAACAATAACTGAATATGTGGATTACACTACTTAAATTTTCTTGTTTTAGTGATGCTATTTTTCTGGATATTGATATCTTTGTTTGAATAAATTACTTGTCCAAGATTTGTTGCTTATGTTATTTAACTTGTTGCAAATATTTGCATTTTAAAAGTGGTTGTCAGTGTTATACTCTGATTAATCTCTGTGATAATTACACTATGAAACCCTTAAAGTCCAAGACAGTGATCTCGCTGCTATACATTCTTATCCTGATTGTATAGACTGTCTATAATCTAGCAAAGGAGAATTTTGCTGTATATTGTCATCATTAATTATTAGATCCTTGCCCTCTTTTATTATAGGTAGCTGCCTCTTCTGATCTAATACTTGCATATTTGGACTTCTTTCTTGGTGGAGATGAAAAGAGGACTGACCTTCCTTCTCGACTGCATCAAAGATTTCCAATTTCTATAGTTTTTGGAGGTGATGGAAGTTATATGGCTCCTTTCTCAGTCCAAAGTGACAATATTCTCACTAGCCTAATGAGTCAGGTTTGTTTTTTCAATCTCCCCTAGCATAAAGGTTTGCACTCGAAATGTCTGGTTTAGTAATATGGGGTTTGACCAAATGGATACCTTCTATATGTTAGCTGTGTATAGTATCTATTGTTCTTCTGGTTTTGCAGATGGTCCCTCCTACGACCTGGTACCGTACGGTGGCTGGTTTGAATGCACAACTCCGTTTAGTTTGCCGAGGTCGACTTAGGGTGACATTTCGACCTGTCCTTAGATGGCTTGAAACTCACGCCAATGCTGCTTTAAAGGTGCATGGAGTACATGCTGATCTTGCATGGGTTCAGGCTACAGCTTGTGGTTATTGCCAGTATGGACTCTTGGTGTATGCTATCATAGAAGAAAATGAACTTACCTCAGCTGATAATGTTGATGGTGCAAGACGAAATGAACAGCATTCATGGTAATTATTTATCATATAATACAAGTTTAGTTGCAGTTCATCTTGTCAAGCTCCTTGACTCAATGAATTGTCAGTTAGGGTATGCTGAGCTGTCCTAATCTCATTGATCATTGTGTGTACTTGAAATGATCATTCAATAAAGAGTTTCTAGTTATTTTAAGTCTTCAGATAATAGTTAAAGTTTCCATTTGTATAGTTACTAGTTCTTGTATAGGTAAGAGACAAGCAAGGATGGTGCAAATATAGGGAGAAACTGTAGCCTATGCACCACGTAGGTAACTGTCTTGACATACATATAGGCTTTATTGTAAGAAGTGGTACTGATTGCATTCCCTTATTGTTGAAGATTATGAAAATTGAGTATGGAAATATTATGTGTCCAACATAGCAATATCTTATGTATCCAATAATACAGCAGTTTAGATATTACTTCGGAATAATTTAGTTTCTTATTATAAAATACTGTACTGCCTTAAGTAGATGTGCTAACGTAATAAATAATACATCTCAAAACCTTCTGTGGTCTTTATGTGGGGAAATGTAGGTACGATGAATCGCGATAAATCTGTGTATATTCCTTCTTTCGTTCTCTTTATTTTTCAATTTCATGTAGTTAATGAGTTATGTTCTGATTCTGAGGACAAAATCCATATGTTTCTTCTGTTTCAGAGCCATTCTTCTTAAGACCCTCTGCTATGTCTTCTTTTTTGGCAATCCAATTGAGAGTGTTGTTATCATTCTTTTGTCCTCCCTTTTGGTAGCCCATTCAGAGCGTCGTTACCTTCTGCTTTCTTCTCTTTTGACAACCCATTGAGAGTGGTGTTACCCCTCTTCTGCCTTTCCTTCTGACGGCTAATTCAAAGCATCGGTAGGTTCTTCTGTCTATTCTTTGGACAACTTAAAGTGCTGTTGTTTATATTCCATCTTTTCTTCTAGCAGCCCTCGAGAGCACCACTATATCTTTTCCCTCTATGCTTTAGGGTTTTCCAAACAAAGAAACGTTGGTAAGAAGGAAGAAAAATACTTGAGCAAATTAAAAAAAAAAATAGCCAGAACAAAATAATATATATTTTTATTCACAAAATTCTCCATTCTCAGGATTCGAACTTCTTATGCAAACTGGAAAGAGGTAACATTACTTACCATTTTGAGGAGCGTTGAAGATCATCAAGATTTAGGATTTAATGTGGGAATATTATGAATCTTATATAGGAATGTTTTATGTATCCAATAATAAAGTATTTACATATTGTTTAGGGATATTGTATTTTCTATTATGGAATATTATATTGCCGTACTATGATAAGTATATGCGGAACCCTAATAAATAATGCACATCAAAACTCTGTGGTCTTTGCATCTGGACATAGACTAAGCCAAATCACGTTAAAATAATGTGTAACTTGCTTCTTTTCTTCTATTTATTTTTTAATATCATATCTGTGATGACACATCTCAGGTTATTAGTAATTGCAACGTGTGTGATTATTTATATTTTAAGTTATACACGGTAATATTATTCTGCTTGTGCAAATGTAATTTTTGTTATTGTGTGGCTGACAGCCTAGAATATGTGCATCCACATTGAATAACGGGCTGTTAATTTTGGCAACTGATGTCCAGCTACTTAAAGCTAGGCCTGTGCTTTGGTTTAGGCTTAACTTGGGTTTCTGTAACATTTTGGTCAACAGTGTGAAGAGCATAAACACAGAAATTCCATCCGGTCATTCAAAAGAAAACAGTCTCACAAGTAGAGCCCAGAGAACGAAGGAGAGCTTTTTAAGATGGAAAAAGAGTCCTGGAGGAATTATAGATCCCAACAGCATACAAGCGCTTGAAGAAAAGAGAGGTTTATTTTATCCTCTCTCTTTCTTGTTGCATAATACAAAGCCTGTTGGCCACCAGGTTATTATCCTTATAAATATATTCGTTTGATTTAGTACCTTGCCTGTCTCCTCTCTTTCGGCATTCTTGTGATGATATTTGCTTGTACCACTTTTACTGATTGTCTTTCATCTTATGTGCAGGATCTTGTTGGTTTGGTCATCTCCATACTGCTTTTAGGAGATTTTAGCTTAGTGTTACTTACTTTCCTACAATTGTACTCATTCTCGTTGGTTGATGTCTTTCTAGCTTTGCTTATTTTACCTCTTGGCATTCTGTTGCCATTTCCTGCTGGAATCAATGCCTTGTTCAGTCATGGACCTAGGCGTTCTGCAGGTCTTGCTCGCATCTATGCGCTGTGGAACATTACATCCTTGATTAATGTCGTAAGTTGGTGCTTTAATCTGTTTAGATATCCCACTTAATCCTTAACGAATGTTTGTAGTATTTTTTGGATAGTTACTTGAATAATTTGATTTTCCTCATCTTTTGACAGTCAATTTACTTGTAACCTTACCCTTTTCACCTTCTGCCAGATTGTTGCATTCCTTTGTGGTTATGTGCATTATGGCAGTCAGTCATCCGCAAATAAGGTTCCTTTCCACCCATGGAATATTAGCATGTGAGTTTATCATTGCGGATTTTACATGATTAAACTAGATCGGGAAAGTTTGGGGTAACAGCTGCTGACATGGTTGCTTGCATGTTTCCTACTTTTTTTTATTTTTTTGTTTCTTTGGGAACTCTTCGGGATGCTGTGATGCAGGGATGAAAGTGAATGGTGGATTTTTCCAGCCGGACTTGTACTATGTAAAATTCTGCAGTCTCAGCTTGTGAATTGGCATGTCGCGAATCTGGAGATACAAGACCGCTCACTGTATAGCAATGATTTGGAGATGTTTTGGCAATCGTGATCAATGACAACACATTGATGAGGATTCTTTTTAATTTTTTTTGTATGCTACGCACTAGGATACTAGGAATATGTTTGGTAGAGGCAGAAGTAAAACTAGAAATAGGAACAGAAGAAAACTACAAATATTCCCAATGTAAATATCATTAGATCCATGCAGAGAAGTTATGATCTTGTATTTTTCTGTACAAAAAGATGTGTGATAACTAAATAGAAAGTATTAATTTCAATTGTTAAAACTCAGACAGGTAACTAGATCACTAGAGATGATGAATTTCCTTTGAGGGATATATGTATCTATGCTTTTGTTTCGGTGTTTCCGTTACTATGATGGTGAAATTTCTGTTTTCACTAATGTTCCATCTTCCTTTAGTTTTTTATCCCAAGTGAATCAGGTAACTCCTTGTTCATTTCCATTTCAATAAAAATTCTAGAATAGCCTATTCTATTTAAGGCAGTTATGTTTCATCTATGTGTAATGGTTTTCCAATTGAACTATGAGGTAGCTTAATCTTAATATGCTCCAGTATTTTAGTGGTATTTTATGAAAATAAGCCCAAATGGAAATCACTTTTTGCTAAACCTGAACAAAAAGAATTCCTCTTCTACAATGAGAATTTTCTCTAATCCAAGGTTTGCCTATTTGTCTTTACCCAATTCTTTATTGTAGAAAAGGGTGGTCTTTTATCTAAAAAATAATCTGAGAGTGGCAGCCAACTTAATGCTCTAGTTTTAACTTTTAAGCATAGTGACAGCTTTCGGATCACATACTTCCGGCTAAGGAAATAGCTCAGTTTGGTGTGCAGATAGGGATGGTAATTCTGGCCCGGGGATGAAATTCTTCTCTTAGTTGTCACCCTGATTTTTAGATAACTTAGTTTCCAGATTAGACATATCAATGAGCCGGGCTGGGCTTGTGGGTCAGGATGGGCCAGCCTGTGATCTATGGCCAGGGCCATGGCCTGGCCCGTTCACATATATATTTTTTAAAATTTTTAAAACGATATCGTTTTAATCAAAAGTGACGTCGTTTTAAAAAAATAGATGGGCCACAGGTTGGGTCGAGTCTGCCCATGGCTCGCGGGCCGACCATGGTCGGCCTATGACACAACCAAGGCGAACCATGGTCAGCTCGTGGCTTACTCAATACAGGTCAAAAAAGAGATAGGCCAGGTCGGGCTGAAATTACCATTCCTATTCTTGATTGCTTCGCTTGAGATGTCATAACAGTCTTAAAGTTAAGCTTTTGGTCTTGGATTAAACTAGTTTTGGGAGAGTATAGAAGCTTGATCTAATGAATCCTGAATAGGTGAACTTATAGAGGAGTTAGGGGTGTTTAGGGAGAGGTGGAAAGGGCCTATCGATAATTAAAGAGATTGAGCTAAGAGAAGCTACATTCATATTGAAAATGAGGGAGCTAGGCAAGAGGGATCTTACCTAGTTTCTTTACCTTATCAAGCAATATAATTTAAAAAAGATAATAAGTTAAAGGGTATCTTACTAAATATGGTAGATGACATATGGATTGCTTTTATAACTTTATCCATAAGACTAGAAATAAAAGTCAAAATTTGATATCTTTGTATGGTAATCCGCATCAACTACTATATGTGAGGCCTTAAAATCTTTGTAAATGGCTTCCTTTTGTGAAATAAGAAGGCAAGTCAAGCTTAGAGTTGCTCCAATGGCTATTTTGAGACAATCTTATAAGATTAGGGTTCAACGATAATTGAAATGATGACTTTTCAGGCTTCTTTTTTGTATGAATTCATACACAATTGTTAGCTCTTTGTCCTCCAAATGATATACTAGCAACTTAATAAGGTTTGAGTGTGACAATCTTCTTATAAAGTTCACTTTTGACCTTGGTAAAGAGCTACCAATAATTTCATTAAAAAAAAACCTTCAAGTTTTACTCGCAACTTTTAAGCCAACATCATAGGTAAATTTGACTTTGTTATATCAAGGAGGTCCTAAGAAGGTGATTTCTTGTAGAGCAAGTGTAACACCCCACTACCATAAATTACATATCAGAACACCTTGTGGACATTTCAGTATATATTCTATAATATTGACATGTTAGAGCAATCACATATCCAAATTAATCATGACATCAACTATTATACAAAAAAGTCACCAAATTTTAAAATCAACTGCATTCCTTATTTAATTTCATAAAAACCAAGCTTACATTGTATCTTTACAAAACCATCCAAATATATACAGTGTCAAATCCCTATATATAACACACTGCTTGATCGAGGAATTGCACATAAACTACTAACTAATCTTTAAGTCTCATTTGATCGACTTTTGAGTTATTTCTTGACAAAAATATAAGAATTAGTGTTCTCGTAGAGTCTACCTGTCTCTAATGTCCTCTCTCAGACCTGAAATATCAACGTTACAATTTTAGTGAATTTTGCGAACTCAATGATGTAACCATCCTTGATGGTTCACCCAATTCATACCACTTATCAAATCATATAAGCATATAATTTACAATTTTCCATTTAACAATTTGCACCACATATCATAGAATGCACATATCCCAAACTCATTTAAGTACATATTCACACTACAATTCAATCAATCAATTACACTTAATAGGTGTATATGCAATGTTCATGTGACCCACGTTTAATTATTACGTTGTTGTGACTGAGTACCTAAATTGTCCCTTATCTATTGTAGATACCGGGCTCATTGATACTGTCACTTACCCGTTGCAGATATAGGGCTTATTGTATATATCGAGTCATTGGCTCTGTACCACATTTCGGAGCTTTAAGCTCATTTTTGGTGGCTACTCATGTTACAACGATTATTATCTGATCATGCATTCATGTATGAAATGCATCTCATTCATATTCAATCAAGTATATTTTTAATCATTACCATGTTCAATCTCATTCCCATTCAATTACATTTTTAGTCCCATATGCATTTATCATAGGGCCTTAGTCTGGCATCCAAAGAAAACATGTTGAGTAACACATATTTCATCAAATTCACATTCAAGGAACACTTCAATATCACATTCATCAATCAGAATCTGTGGACCTTCATGTCCAGAATCAGTACAAACAGCTCATTCCACATTCAGTACAGAATCTGTAGCAAATATATATTAAGTGAGACCATCTAAGTTACTCACTAATCGCTCCAGAAAGCTATTTCCTTGAAGTCTCGGCAACGTCTGGATGATGACGCTCTAAATTCTCCTCTATATCATGCAAAATACATTTACATATATCACAATTTTGCATTATGGTATAAGTATTCATTTATGTACATATACGTATATAAAATCCGTCCAACACATGTTCAATGAAAATCTAGGGTATTTTTCCATCTTTCACAGCACATGATCATTCATAGTTCAAAACTCACATAACTTAATCTGTACTTAGGGTTTGAACCTCAATAAAACAATTGGAGTATAATATCATAACCCCATTGATCTTCATATTTTTTTTCTAAAAATAAACTTTCGGGTCAATCTTTTATAAGTATTCAGACCAGGTAAATGGAGTAATTTGGCAACCCTTCCTTCTAGAAAATGTTCCTCATTGTCTTAAGTTTCTAATTACACCAAGATCATACATTTTGATTCATTATTCTGTAAGTTATGCTCACAATACTACAAACTGAGTAACTTTGAAATTTTGGTTAGTGGGTGATCATACTTTCAAGTTGTATAGCTCATATCTCTCGATTACAATTTTCAAAAATTACAAAATTTATACCAATTGAAAGCTAATAGAATAATTTACAACTTTAGTAAAGACACTTTTGTCTGATTCAGCCTACATCAATATAGTTTATTCAATAACAATAGGACATGATTTATGTCTCGGGTTGTGTTATAGCCTATGCCAAGACTCAATTTCAAGCCAGATTTTGAAATTCTTAGAGACATAATTGAAATTTTACTTCTTCAAGAAATTTGTACACATATGTCTATAATTTAATCGGAATTAAGAATAAACTCATTTGGAAATCTACAGATCAAGATATAATCAAAATAATGAAGCATGTTAAATGAAAATATTCTAGTTCATAGTATTCTAGCAGACTCCCTCACTTTCATCCAATCGATCTTTTCCAAATCAATTCATATGGCTTTAAATTTTTATGGAAAGGAAAAAAAATGTCTTAAGTGTCTAATGACATCAATTTCCTGCATTTTGGTTCAGTATCATGCAAGTTATAATCAAATACCACATATTGTTCTCATACCTCGACAGAACTCAATTCTAAACTTCAAGCCAAATTTCAAGACTCTTAAGGACATAATTCAAATTTTATTCCTTCATGAAAAATGTATCCACATGTCTCCAGTTTACTCTAGAACAAACTTCATCCAATTTGTATATTCACAGCCTAAGTTATGGCCAAAATAAATATGCATGTTTAGTAAAAAAACTACAGCTAACATATTCCAGCACACTTTAATCATCAATTCCACATGCAATACATTCCAATTCATGTATCATTCTTTTACCATTAACCATTCTATAAAGATCAAATATTTGTTTACTTGTTAGGCTCTTAGTTCAGCTGAAAAGTCACTTTAAACCAGTACTCCAAAAATGCAGAATCATCATACATCCAGGGTGGAACTTGAATGGATTTCAGCTAATGGATTTGTGCAACAATTAGGCATAACCATAAGCAAGTTTAGGGGGGTGAAAAAAGAGATTTTCAGTGATGTGAGTGAGAGAAGAAAGACAAGAAATGAGTTGAACCAAGTTTGCTCCTGCTGAATGTTAGACCTAAGGTGTTAGGTGTCATCTAATAAAATGGCCATATATTTAAAGGCATTTTCAACACTTATCAAGTATAGGTACTGCCATATGTTACCATTAAAGCTAGGTCACATGTCATTTAAGTACAGCATCCATTTGTCCATTAATCAATGCCATTTTTCATCAACTTACTAGTCTATTTGTCCCACAATGATCAGTGCCAAATGTCACTTAATTATAGGCTTAATCATTTTAATTTTCATATGTCAATTTATCTCATCACTTGGCATTTTTCCTAAACCAAATATACATTATAATCCCTCAAATTTTCAATTATATCAATTAATTACAAATTTATTACTTGTAATCAATTGTACTAAAATTCAAGGCATAAACTTGTTACAATTCACATAATGAACATTTTAAACCTTTTATACCTCGGAAAATGTCAATGAATGCATATACAATTATTTCATGAATATCAACAAAATTCCCATATTTAAATGTGCCATATGATGCATGAAATGCACTTCTATGCTCTCATTTATGCTATTCTGGCCCTAACATGGGTTATTGGGATTCTCCCCTCTTTAAGAAATTTTGTCCTCGAAATTCGCACCAAATTGTTGAAACAGTTGAGGATATTGCTTTTCATATGCTCTTCTATTTTCCAAGTTGCTTCCTCACTCAAATGATTTCTCCACAGGACTTTCACCAATATAATTACTCGGTTCCTCAGCTGCTTTGTCTTATAACACACTATCTTGGTCAGCTCCTCAACATAGCTTTAGTTACTAGCAACTTCAATATCTTGAGTAGGTAATACATGTGTTGGATCAGATATGTATCTTCTTAACATGCTCACATGAAACACATTATATAACTGAGACATCTCATTAGGCAAAGCTAACTTGTATGCCAAAGGTCCTAGCCTCTCAAGGATTTCATAAGGATCAATGTACCTAGGGCTCAACTTGCCCTTTTTACCAAACCTCAACACTCCTTGCCAAGGCAACACTCTAAAAAACACTCTGTCTCCCACATTGTATTCCATATCCCTTCTGAGCTAATCTACATAGCTTTTCTGTCTATCCTGAGCCGCTTAATTTGGCTTCTGATTAGTTTCACCTTATCCACAGTGCCTTGTATCAGTTCCGGACCTGTAATCATTCTCAAATCCTCTTCATCCCAATACAGAGGCGATCGACACTTCTTGCCATACAATGCCTCATACGGTGTCATCCTGATACTACTGTGATAATGATTGTTATATGCAAATTCAACCAATGGTATGTATTGATCCTATGCTCTTGAAACTCCAATAAACATGCTCTGAGCATATCCTCAACAATCTAGATTGTTCTCTCACTCTGTCTATCTGTTTGAGGATGAAATGCAGTACTAAAGTTCAACTTTGTACCCAAAGCTAACTGCAAACTCTTCCAAAATCTTGAAGTAAATCTGGGATCCATGTCCGATACAATGGACACTGGAATCCCATGCAATCTAACCACTTCATCTAGAACCCTATGCAATTTAACCACTTCATTCACATACCTCCGAGCCAACTGGTCTGGTGAGTTATTCTCCCTCACTGGTAAGAAATGGGCGGACTTAGTTAATCGATCCACTACAACCCATATAACATCATTTTGCCTAGGAGTCTTAGGCAAACCCATAACAAAATCCATGGTGATTTGTTACCATTTCCACTCCGGAATAGGCAACGAATATTGCTTCCCAACTGGAGTCTGATGCTCAGCCTTAACCTGCTGGCATGTTATACATTTAGAAACAAAATATACTACTTGCTTTTTCATTCCAGGCCATAAAAATTGTTGTTTCAGTGTGTTATACATCTTAGTAGTACCAGAATGCATAGAATAAAAGGCCGTATGAGCTTCCTCAAAGATTTCCTTCCTTAGAGCATCCACATTAGGCACACATAATCTCTGGTTTAACCATAATGTTTTGTCCTTCAATTCAACTTCAGACTCAAGATTCATCTTAACTTTCTCCCATTAGTTTCAACATGTCAAGGTCCTTGCTCTGAACCCTTCTTATTTTATCATGTAACATTGGCCTCATTTCAATGTGGCTATTAATGCCTTATTATGCTCAAGATTCAACTCCACATTCAAAGCTCTTAATTGAATCAAGTTTGGTAACCTCGATAACTGAATTTGAGCTACACTGGTATTCGACTTTCTGTTCAAAGCATCAGCCACCATATTGGCTTTTCCCGGATGATATTCAATTGTACAGTCATAATCTTTCAATAACTCTACCCATCTCCTCTATCTCATGTTCAGTTCTTTCTGACTTAACAGATACCTCAAACTCTTGTGATTAGTATATATCTGGAATGTCTCTCCATATAGATAATGTCTCTATATCTTTAGAGCAAAAATAACTACAGCTAGTTCTAAATCATGTACTGGATAGTTAATCTTGTGAGACCTTAATTGTCTCGATGCATAGGCTATCACCTTGCCATTCTGCATCAATACACATCCCAATCCTTGATGCGAAGCATCACTGTATACTACATATCCACCAGTTCCTGATGAAATAGTTAACACCGGTATTGTAGTCAACCGATGTTTCAACTCCTCAAAGATCTTCTGACAATCATCATCCCATCTGAATGCTACATTCTTCCTCAGAAGTTTAGTCAAAGGGGTCAAAATCAAAGAAAATCCCTTGGCAAACCTTCGATAATATTCAGCTTATCCTAGGAAGCTTCACACTTCTAATGCATTCCTCGGAGCTTGCCAATTCATTACTGCCTCTATCTTCATTATATCCACTTATATACCTTGTCTAGATACTATATGACCCTGAAATACTACTTGATCTAGCTAGAATTCACACTTACTGAATTTAGCATATAGTTGTTTTTCCCTCATAATCTGTAAAATCACTCTCAGATGCTCATCATGTTCTTCTCTGCTATTTGAATACACAAGTATGTCATCAATGAACACAATTACAAATCTATCCAGATAGGACTGAAACACCTTATTTATCAAGGCTATAAATCCATATGGGGTATTAGTTAACCCGAACGGCATTACTAAAAACTCGAAATGCCCATACCTGCTCTTAAATGCACTCTTTAGTATATTAGCCTCTGTTATCTTCAACTGATAGTACCTAGATCTCAAATCTGACTTAGTAAACACTTGATCTTCTTGCAATTGATCAAATAAGTCATCAATTATTGGAAATGGGTACTTGTTCTTTATTGTGACCCGATTCAGCTGCCTATAATCGATGCACAGACTCAGGATTCAATCTTTCTTCTTTACAAATAGAACTGAAGCTCCCCAAGGTGAAACACTAGGTCTAATAAAACCTTTTCTAGCAACTCCTGTAGTTGAGCCTTCAACTCCTTGAGTTCCACAAGTATCATCCTATATGGAGGAATAGATATAGGAGCAACACTTAGAACTAAGTCAATTGTAAACTCTGTTTTCCGATCTGGAGGTAAATCAGGTAACTTTGCGGGAAATACATCCAGGAATTCCTTAACTATAGGAATGTCCTGTATATTCTGCTCAATTCTAATATCAATAATATGGGCCAGATAAGCCTCACATCTCCCTTGCATTAACCACAATGAGATCAGTCTCACTGGTACTGCTTAGCTAATACCTCTGAATACTGCTCTTGGTTGATTAGGAGATTCTAAAATTAAATCTTTAGTATAGCAATTCATGATGGACCTATGAGTAGTGAGCCAATCCATGCCTAGGATAACATCTATTTCCTTTAATTGTAATATAATCAAGTCTGCTTCCAACTCTGCCTGATCAATTCGAATCACACACCTCTTGCAGACTTCCCCAATCACGATGGTACTATCTATCGATGTACTCACCTCTAATCCACATCTCAGTAACTCTCTATCATAGTGCAATTTAGATTCCATGTGAGGTGTGATAAAATAATGCGTAGATCCAGGATCTAGCAATGCAAAATCCTCAAAATCAAAGATAAGTAGCGCACTTGCAACGATATTAGGAGAATCCTGAGTTTCCTATCTAGTTATGGTATATACTCGGGCCTGAGACTACATTGCTCTGAACCTCAGTCCTGACAGAAGGACTTCCATAACTCACTCTACCTCTGCCTTGGCGTCTCTGTCCAACCCCATTAGCTCGACTCTGCTGAACAGTAGTTTGACTCACTGATCCCCCTCTCATACCAGACTGAGCTCTAATTGTAGCAGGACAATCCTTAACCTAATGATCAAATGAGCCGCATCTAAGACAAGCTCCAGATAATCTCCAACACTCACCACTGTGCTTCTTCCCACAGTACTCACAATTAGGTATTTGACTTGACACTCACTACAAAATGAAAAGGCTTTTGTGTTGAATTAACACCATTGCTATAGATGTGAAGTTCCTTACTAAAACTTGTGGTGACGAAAATTGACTCCATCACATTCCGTTACTATAAGGGGTGTTGCTAAAGGTTTCGTGACAGAATTCTCATGTCTGATACTAGATAAACTCTCATCTTGCTTCGGAAATTTTTCCCATTGTGGATTCTATACATTTAGTAACAAAACAATGCGTCACTAGAATAGAATATATTTGTTATGAAAGGCATTTCCATTTTGCTAAAATAGTTGCTATAGCTAACATATAATTACGCAAAAACAGAGTTGATGCAAGAAAATTGCCTTTTGCAATAGATTTATCCGTTACAAGATTTAATAATATCCATGACAAAATATGATTGTATGCTGAACATAATTGTTACAAAATATTATGTTTAGCAAGAAATTAATTTGCTGTTACAAAATCATTAATTAGTAATGCTACAAGAATATGTAACTAAATGCTTAATTTTGTAATAACTTAAAGTCCGTTACTAAAAGTAATAACTCGTAACGAAACTTGCTAATTCAAAAGGTTATTGCTAGAAGTTCTATATGGTGATGATATATTTTTTGTTGCAAATTAGAATATATTATAACACAATATAATCATTGCAAAAAATCCAATCAATGGTAACAAAGTGATATTTTAACAAAAAAATAAATCAATATCACAAAAACATACATGCAATAATTTAAGTTGTTGTTAGTTAATACTGTCATTAGAATATTATATTTAGCATTAGAATATTTTTCGTTGCAAATATATGAATTAGTAATACTAAATTCTATTACTAAAAAATAGTAAATAAATATCTCGTTATGCAATGGCATATGGTTTAATAATAGAGGTAGTTACTTACAACAAGAATATTATGGTGGTAACAAAAGTTTTTCTGTTATTTTATTTCTAAGAACGGATAATTTTTTATCACAAATTGCAAAAGTAATAATCTCGTACCTAAAAGAATTTATATTTTTTACCATAATTTACATAATAAAATATAAAAAATAATATTAAGAAATGAAATTGCATTAATATAAATTTAACTTCGAGGAAAACTAAACATAACACTTGAAAGTGAATCCTAAT
>JANZXR010000001.1:23258076-23272088 GCA_027575705.1 Erythroxylum echinodendron | reverse complement strand
CATTAATAAATGTAAGTATAAATAATTAAAATCTACAAGTCTACAACATATTCACAATTTGACAACAAACATTCATTTACCACTTCTTTTACTTTATGCTCAAACAAATTTTTTCCTAAATGAGTAAATTCAATACTAAATATTATAAATAATTCAATCAATAATTCAATATACGGCTTCTAAATTTTATGAAGTAAAGTGTAAACAAAATAACCAACTATCACAATACCACAATTTACAATTTTCATGAAGCAAACATTCAGCATTTCGGCTCTCCCATTTACTAAACCAACCAAACCAACCATCAATTTCACAAACAACTTCAACAAATCCGTCTCCACTCTCTACCAATTTACCAACTTCAAATCCATCTTCAAGAATCCAACACAAAGATTTTACCAGAAAATTTTCACAATTTCATTCCCCAATTCCATTCCTCACGGCTCAGTCACAACTCACAACACAAAGTCAGAAATAATTCAATTAACACACATTCTAACAAAATTTCGGAAGAAAACACACCCAACAACAATCACAATTTCAGAGTATTTTCGGTGATAGAGTGATGGGTCGGGCGGGTCTAGATCTGGGTATTATTCCCAGATCTGTCGGTTCTTGTTGGTGGAGATGGCAAGTAGACGATCGGCGACAGGTGGAAACGGCGAGTTGGCGACTGGAGACAGGTGGAGACGACTGACGGAGCTGGCGAGGTGGCGTCGCGATCTGACCCGTGAGTGGCGACCCGTGACCCGCGACTGAGCTGGACGTCTCGTGGTGGAGGAGCAGTCAACCAGCGTCGGAGACGACGACGAACGGCCGAGAATGGAGGAGAGACGAGAGTCGGTGGAGGAGAGATGAGAGGCGGCAAACCTGCGAGAGGAAAAACGATAAATGAGAGCCGACAGAACTGAAGAGAACGTCGGGTGGGGGGGGTTGTAGTTTAGGTTTTTTTTTTTTCAAATCAGCTCTCAAACTTTACAAATTTACGGTACCGACCCGGTACGTTACGGTATTGTCAGTATCGGCCAGTACCAGGCGAAAACGTCCGGTACCGGCCGGTACAGAACGGAACTCGCAACGCTGGTTGTTACAATGGCAATATACAATCTCAGCGGCGACCAACATTCGAGCGGCGAAAGTAGTTAACATTTAACAGTCAGGAGAATGGAAACGACAGCGTTGCAGCAGCATTGTAAAATAAAAGGACAAGCTTTGGGTTGGTTCAATAGGAAACAAAAAATAACCCAGAGAAACTGAACTGTGGTGTAATCGCTCCTCTGTTGAAGCGGGAGGTTGATAATGGTAAGCAAAATTAATTGGTCTGAGTAGTGGTGGCTGCATAGAAAGACTTGTTTATAGTTACTTTACTTGCGTGTTGCAGTTTGCAATTGCTGCAATTAACGATACAGACTCTAGAGAGCAGTGGGAGCCCTTAGCTCCCACCAAAGAAGCTCAGGTAAGTTTGTTGCTTGCGTTTTCCATTTGTTTTTCTTCCTAAATTCATAAGAAAGCCAAAAATTTCAGGAATTCCATCTCACGCAAACCTACCACGACGGCCTTCTCAAGTTACAATCCAAAGAATACCACAAAGCCCGACAACTTTTGGAGTCTGTCCTGCAGGATCCTTTGATTTCAAATGCTCAGGTAACTCTCATTTCTCTTTGTTTCCCTTCTTCTTCGTTCTTTTCAATATAATTTTAATTAGAAATTGTTGGTTTTTGTTCTTTTTCTTTACAACTTTAGGTGGATAGTAAACCTAGTGATGATCACTTGCTGCAGCTCAGGTCTGTGTCTCTCTCGTCCTGCTTGAAATCCATTTGAAAATTTTATATTTTTCTAAAGAGTTTATTTTTTTAATCAGTAGGAGCTAAGATCGTAAGCTGATTTGATCACTAGGAAGTAAAAAGTTGATAAGGGGTCATCTGGACCAAAATAATTTTTATAATTTTCTGTTTTCCACAGATTTTTGGCCCTGAAAAATCTGGCCACTGTTTTTCTTCAACAAGGTTCACTTCATTACGAGAATGCTCTGCATTGCTATCTTCAAGCTGTTGAAATTGATACAAAAGATTCTGTTATCTGGAATCAGCTAGGAACTCTGTCATGTTCAATGGGTTTGCTAAGCATATCGCGCTGGGCATTTGAGCAGGGCCTTCTCTGTAGCCCTAATAATTGTAAGCCTAAATCTTTTTCTTTCCTTCTTTTGATGTTTATCTATATATGGTCTTCCTTTGTAGTAAATCAACTGCTGCTTTAATTGTTTTGACTTCCCTAGATTTTAGCTATCTTCAGGAAATGAAATTATTTTGCTTCTGTGCATGCAGGGAATTGCATGGAGAAACTATTGGAAGTTCTAATTGCCATTGGTGATGAGGTTGCATGCCTTTCTGTTGCTGAGTTGATTGTGAGGCATTGGCCCTCACATTTGCGTGCTTTGCATGTGAAAAATACTATTACAAATTCAGAACCAATACCATTTGCTCCTAGAGGTATAGACAGGCTTGAACCTAAGCATGCCCGGCTAAAATTTCTTGACAAGAGGAAAGCAACCGATGATGTTCTTGATGGGGCAATCGCTAGTAAAAACCCAAACAAGAATGTTGAATTACATCTTTCTGAACTTTCTTGGGTGGCCCTTGCTGATGAGCTTCTAGATATTCTACGTCCGCTGAATATTAGTGCCTATAATATTGGCAATGATGAAAAAAAATCTGGAGATGTCAGGATAGCTATTCATTTGCCTCGTTTGAATTATGTTGGACCTACTGAAAAGAGAAAATTTCATTCCGTCTTAACTAATGGGGGTGTCTCAGTAGGTGAGGGTTACTCTGAAAATGCTATTGCTGTAAAACAAGGAGAACCAAGTTTTTTTGATGAACAGCCTCATGAAAGGCGGAGCAGTCGTCTTGAGAGGCTTAGGAGTCGTAAACCAGGAAAAGAAGAATTGGATTTTGGCAATGGTAAGGACATGGAGAAAGTTGTAATTCAATTTTTAGAACCTTTTATTGTTGGTAGAGCTGGAAGCAGCGGTTCTGATCATGCATCTGGTTGTTCTGTTTCATGTCCTAGTAATACTGAACATGATGAGGTATGTCAATTTGTAAGAGAAACTTCAAAAAACTATGGTGCTTACCACCTCGGTCACTTGCTGTTAGAAAAAGCTGCAAATAGGGGAATTGCATATCAAGATTCATTTTCCAAACTCCTAGAGTTGGAAAAATTGACAAGATATTGGGGACAGGATCGGACTCCTGAGTGCAGTCTTTTTCTTGCTGAACTATACTATGACCTTGGATCTTTTCCATCTAATTCTTTAAAATTTACTGAATTCATGTCTGAAGCATCCTTCCATCTTTGTAAAATAATAGAATCTGTTGCTTTGGATTTTCCTTTCCACTCGATGCATGTCGTGGGAAAGGGAAGTTGCTCATCAATTAAGAATTATCAAGAGAATAGACCATTGGTGGTTACAGACACCAATTTCTGGGAATCTAATTCTTTACCGAACCGTAAAAATTCTTTTTGGATTCGCTTCTTCTGGCTAAGTGGTAAATTATCAATCGTGGATGGTGACAAGGAAAAAGCTTATGAAGAGTTATGTATTTCCTTGTCTCTTTTGACCAACAAGGAAACAAGGAATGATTCTCATTATTCTGTCCAGATGCCACACCTAAAAATCAATACGGACTTAACTATAAACAGAATTCTCTATGAAATTAATTTGTTGAAACTTGAGTTTCTTCTTGAGAAGACTATATTTGAGATGATTGAGAAAGAAATGTATCAGGAATGCATAGATTCACTAGCTCCACTTATACTCTCTACACACCGCGTTTACCTTGACGCATTGCCGTCCCCTGCTGGTGATAAGAAAGCAGAAGGATTAGCATCTACTGAACTTTTGGCTTTAGATATATTACTTAAATCTTGTGAGAAGACGAAGCCAATGGATCTTGAGGTTTATCTGAATTCTCACCGACGAAAACTGCAGTTTCTCATGGTACTAACTGGTGTTGATGATTGTGAACTATTTGCACCGAAGATTAAGCTCAGAGCATATTATGCCTGCGACACAGTAGCAAAAGAAAATGTGGGCAAGCACTGGAACAACTTGTTAACAGAGGAAGTTAAGGCAATTTCTCAATGTGTTTTGCACTTGAAGAGCTCTATCAATGTGAGTCCTTATTTATTCCTCTGACTAAATGCTGATCTTGTTGATGACTATTTCACTGTATCTTTTGCCATATATTCATTTTAAAAACTTAAACAGCAGCTTATTTCTCCAAGATGCTAATGGAGAATGTTAAATTAGCTCTTCATTCAAGTTTTACATTTCTTATATTTCGCTATATAACATTGGAGATGTATACTTGCAGGATGGTAATATTGTTCCCTTGGGAATTATTGGTGATATTCAATCTTTGCTGGTGGCAGTTATGCGTCATATTGCAACTAATTACCTTTGTAAGGGTTCTTCTTTATCAGTCAGTGCTGATGAGACCGAACAGAAGCAAACACGCTGTTTTCTTGATGCAGTTATTGCGTTCTGCAAACTTCAACATCTTGTCCCTACTATTCCCATTAAAACTCAAGTTAGTCACAATTTCTTGGAATTTAAAACTTTGGTTGAGATGGTCATTCTCATTTCTTACATATATCAACACATTTGTTTTCTGATCTCAGGTTGAATTGATTGTAGCAATTCATGATTTGCTTGCTGAATATGGCATCTGCTGCGTGGGTGAGGATGGTGAAGAAGGAACATTTCTTAGGTTTGCGATAAAGCATCTCTTGGCCTTGGACATGAAGATGAAATCCTGCTTGAACTTTTCAAACAGGGAAGATCAACATGATAACCATCTTTTGCCTCATTGTCATTTGAAGTCAGATAGCATGGATGTGGAGATGGGCAGGATCATAGATGATGTTTATGGGGAAACTAGTGTAACATATCATGCAGATCTGGAGAAATGTAATACAGTCATAGAATGCGAAAAGCAAAGTAGTGAGGAGGAAAAGAACAAAAGAGAAAAATGGAATGAACAGCCTGCTGAGATAAAAAATGAACTTGCTGATAATGAGAGGGAGGAACTTGAGTTGACATTTGATAATGCCTTAGATCAATGCTTTTTCTGCTTATATGGTCTCAATCTTAGATCTGATTCATCCTATGATGATGATTTAGCTATGCATAGGAACACTAGTCGTGGAGACTATCAAACCAAGGAACAATGTGCAGATGTTTTTCAGTATATACTGCCCTATGCAAAGGGTTCTTCGGTTAGTGATCTCTCTCTCTCTTTCTGTGGCTATCTGTCTCTGTCTCTGTCTCTATCTCTTTCATTTGAGTTGGTTTCCTATTTATGTCTCAGAGAAGTGGACTGGTAAAACTTCGTAGGGTATTGAGAGCTATTCGCAAGCATTTCCCTCAACCACCAGAAGAAATTTTAGCTGGGAATGCAATAGATAAGTTCTTAGACGATAATGATCTGTGTGAGGAGAAACTCTCAGAGGACGCCAGGTCTGAAGGGTATCTTGAGTCCATAACCAAACTAATATTTTCAGATAGTGGAGGTGTCAAACAACACAGGGCACTGATGGTTGGAAGGTACTTGGTTTATTCAATAAACAGCTTATGTTAACTACGATCAAATTTATTAGTATGTTACTTTGTTTGTAAATATGCTAATTACATTGGTAATGCACGCAGATCGAAGCCATATTCAGATATATATTGCAACTTGTATTATTTTCTAGCTCTATCTGAAGAAATGAGCGCAACTGACAAATGGCCAGGCTTTGTGCTTACCAAGGAGGGGGAAGAATTTGTGCAGCAAAATGCAAACCTCTTCAAATATGATCTACTCTACAATCCTCTACGTTTTGAGAGTTGGCAACGACTAGCAAATATCTATGATGAGGCAAAAATTGCGATTTGTCTTTTTTCATAATAAATGCTTATATGAACTACAATTATATCTGTTTTCCCAAGATAAAGAAATTTTTTTGGCCATTCTCTAATTCTTATTGTTGGTGATTGATTAAAACAGGAGGTAGATCTGTTGCTCAATGATGGCAGTAAGCACATAAATGTAATTGGATGGAAAAAGAATGCTACTTTACCTCAGAGAGTTGAGACTAGTAGAAGGAGAAGTAGGCGCTGTCTATTAATGAGTTTGGCTTTGGCAAAGACATCAGCTCAGCAGGTTGATCTATTGTCTGCGTCACTTTTGAGAATCAGAGTTTTTAGATGATTACACTTTGACCTTTTATGCCACCTGTATATCCGGTTTGCTACTCTGCTGACAGCTGATAAAGGTGTCGTGAGATGCAGAAGCGTTGTGGCTCTTATAAATTGAAAAGTTGAGGTCAATTAAATAGTTTTAGAATTTAGTTGGATGGTTTTTCAATACCTTTTAAGTGTAGGATAATCTGTAAAACTAGATAAGTAAAATTTTTTAATGATGATTATGATACCATAAGTTTCTTAAAAGTCTTTTAAACAACAGCAACACCTAGTAAGAGTCCCGCTGAAATGTGGAGTTTGGAAAAGTCCATTAGCATGCAGCTTTACTTGTATCTAGTAGAGAGGCTATTTCAGATTCTCAAAGTCTTTTGGAAGTAGAAAATATCTTGGCATTATAATGTGACATTAACTTACTATTAGCTGCTTTCATTTACTGGTTTCACTGCTATGCATGAAGTTCATGTGTATCCTACTGAGGCAACGATGGAGTACATTGTTTCATTTTTTGAGATTAGGATGAGAGCAGGATAACTTTTGCAGTTTAGTTTCTACTATGATAAGTTTGTTTTCGGAAATTATCCTAAAAGGTAATCTTATATTGTTCTAGTGTGAGATACATGAGTTGCTGGCATTGGTATACTATGACAGCCTTCAGAATGTGGTACCCTTTTATGACCAGCGATCTGTTGTACCCTCGAAGGATACAGCATGGATGGTACATTGTGAGAATTCATTGAAGCATTTTACGAAAGCCTTCTCACACAGGTCTATATGCTACTTTCTGTATTATTATTGTCTTTACATCATTTTGTCACATGATTTATCGAATTCATTTGGGTTTGCAGACAAGATTGGTCACATGCATTTTATATGGGAAAACTGTGTGAAAAGCTAGGACACTCTCTCGAGACATCATTATCCTACTATGATAAGGCCATTGCTTTGAATCCATCTGCAGTCGATCCTGTCTATAGGATGCATGCTTCTCGCTTAAAGTTACTTTTCTCGTGTGGTAAACAGAACCTAGAGGCTCTAAAGGTTTATTCGTCTCTCTTTGTCAATGATATAAATTAATATAAATCCATTATTAACCAACTAATTCGAGTCTCGTTTTATGTGTTATGGTTCTCACTATGTGTACTTGAAATGAATGATAACATTTGTATGCGTGAAGAGTGTCAAAAAATGTGGCTTTTTATGTTTGGAGTTGGATAAGTTTTATTTCTTCTAATTTGTCTGTCTTTTATTCTCTATTATCTTCTTCATGGCAGGTCATTTCTAGATATTCGTTTAGCCAGGCAATAAACCATACGGTAATGAACCCTGTTAATGAATTGGCACCTGAAATGTGCAATTTAGCCGAAGATACAAAAAGCAGGAACTCTAACCAACTTGAGGAAAAGGGTCAGGATCCTTTGGAAGATCTGTGGCATATGCTTTACAATGATTGCCTGTCTGCCCTGGAAATTTGCATTGAAGGAGATTTGAAACATTTTCATAAGGCTAGATATATGCTTGCTCAAGGACTGTATAAAAGGGGTTTGAATGGTGATCTAGAGAGGGCAAAGGATGAACTTTCTTTTTGCTTCAAGTCTTCTCGCTCATCTTTCACCATTAATATGTGGGAGATCGATGGCATGGTTAAGAAGGGAAGGTATGGACTGTATGCCAATAGTCCTTCTTTGAGTTTTATACACCAAGAATGCCACAAACCAATATTTATGGTGAAAGTAGCTATAAGGGGGTATGACAAAAATTGGACAACAGATAAATGTGGACCCATCATAATTTCCAACAGTTCACAACTCAACAGAGAATTTGGACTCTTTCTTTAAGAGTGATTCAGACTTTTGGCTTTTGCGATCTCTTATGTCATGTTTTAATGGAAAACTTGAAATTGATATCACTAAACATGAGCAAGTCCACTGTATGATTCTGATTAACTGAGAGGATGTTAAGTTCCCAAACTTCCAATATATGTTATTTCACTGGCGTTTTTGTGAGTCTTTATAGTATATTGATTTCAAGAAAAATTATATGCTGAAGGATCTTGCGCAATTAGAAGTTTTA
Source organism: Erythroxylum echinodendron (assembly GCA_027575705.1). Lineage (NCBI taxonomy): Eukaryota > Viridiplantae > Streptophyta > Magnoliopsida > Malpighiales > Erythroxylaceae > Erythroxylum > Erythroxylum echinodendron. Next base: position 23,263,771 of record JANZXR010000001.1, on the reverse strand, counting down.
AGTGCATTTTATGTGCAACATATCTTTATTGTTTAATTTATTCCCTGCTTTTTCATATGTTAGGCGTAAAACTCCTGGTGTTTACGGGAACAAGAAAGCCCTTGAAGTTAATTTACCAGAAAGTTCGAGAAAGTTTATTACCTGTATTCGAAAATATTTATTGTTCTATTTGAAATTGTTGGAAGAGACTGGAGACATTTGTACACTTGATCGTGCCTTTATATCCCTTCGGGCTGACAAGAGGGTAAAAGCTCAACCTCCTAAAGTTGCTTTTGTTGTATGAGATTGCTGACAGCATTGACCTCATTTCTTCAGAAAATTCTTCCTTTTACAGTGTTTGGTTTTATGCTTTTCACTTCACAGAAAAAAGTCCATGCTTTGGTTAACTGATCCTAAACAAGCAGACTTTAATATGCTTATTAGAAAATGAACTCTTATTACAGTCTGTTGGGATTTGTTGGCTTGAGGGTTTGTTGGAAAGGGTTCATCCAAGCTAGGCATTGCTTGTAGATTGATTGTTTATTCTGAAGCCTTTCTGCACAGGCCTTGTTATGATAACTCATATCGAGTAAATAACTGCCTAAGCATTATCCCTAATCTTTACTCCTTGATATTGCTTTGAGCAATTTAAATTAGTTTCTGACTTCGATTTAAATTCAGTTCTCATTGTGCATCGAAGATCTTGTACCTGTGGCCCTTGGAAGGTTCATCAAAGCACTTATCTCATCCATTAATCAAGCTGAGACTGCTGGCTCTGGCATTCCAAAAAACTCTGACCAAACACTGGAGAAGATGTTTTCTTTGTTTATCGAACAGGGAAACCTATGGCCTGAGCTATTGAGCTTACCTGAGATGAGACCAGAAATATGTGAGACAAATTTATATGGGTAATTGCTTTCATCTTGTATATAGAAAGGTTCTGATTTTTTATTATCTTCATTGCAGTTCTGATGCCTCTATTTCTATAGGATTCTTAATCAGCAATTTGTTGGGTGAAGTCTTGTGAGCATTTAGAATTATGTCTGCTTTTTCATCTGAAATGAACTGCCCAATTTCTTCCCTTAAGCCCAAATACTATTTTGACAAGTATGCTAAAAGCTACTCTATAAGCTCAACCCCTAACATTTATTATCTTTCAATTCTTTCATCTGAAGTCTTATCAAACATGAAGTTCAAATTGTCATGTAACCTCATTTGCTAACATAACCTTATGATGCTTAATTTTATCGTTGTTAGTCAAAGTTCTCCCCACTTATTGCAGATATCTCCAACAATATATTGAGTCATTGGAGTGGAATTGCAAGTTCGAGACGCTTGAAACAATCAATGAGAAGATACGGAAGCGTTTCAAGAATCCCAGATTGTCCAATAGCAACTGTGTGAAGGTTTGCCAGCAAGCTTCCATTGCCTGGTGTCGATCGCTCATAATTAGCCTGGCGTTGATCACTCCTTGGCAATCTGGACAACTGGCAGAGATTCATGCCCTTAACCTGCCAGGAAGTGGCATGGAAAATAGTGATCTGCTCTTTATTGATTTGCAGATGACTGAGTTATGGAGTTCATCTTCTAATGGCTCTAGCAATTGGGAAGTTTTTGAATCAAAATGGAGCCCTATCTTGAGTAGAATCAAAAACATTATGATCAGGAAAGTTTCAGATGAAAATTACGAGTCGGCCAACTCTTTGCTTAGAAGCTCATACAATTTCTATCGTGAGAGCTCCTGTGTAATGCTCCCTTCAGGTCTGAACCTTTACTTGGTTCCATCAAGGCTGGCAACAGAGAAAGAAATAAAAACAGGAATGGATGGGGTTGAAATTCTTGACCTGAGCATCCCAAGGAAGCTTCTCTTATGGGCGTATACACTATTGTATGGCCGTTGTTCTAACATCTCAGTTGTTGTTAAACATTGTGAAGAAACCATGAAGGTCTGGAATATCCCGCTCTGCTAAATTTTTGCTAATTGATGCATAGAACTTGTTTGATTGGATTCCGCTTTGTTTTCTGCAGTCAAAAATTAAGAAGGGAGCTGGGAACTGTTCTGTGGCACCGAACGCATGCATGCCCTCTATTCCGACTTTTCATACAGGTTATTCTTTATGTTTTCTGAACTAACTTTTCTCATCGAAATTTCAAAATCCATTTCGGATTGCTTGTCAGTTAATTTCCTTCACCTTACTTGACAAGGAATAGTTTCCTTCTAATTGAAGCAATGCCTTGTCACCTTTTATTTGCATGCCAGAGTTTTATGCTTCTGCATAATCACTTTTATTAACTTCGCGTTAATATTAGGTGGTGGAAAAGACAGTGGGATTCACGGAGGCAGCGAACCAGATACTGCTCAGGCAACACTAGTGGCATCTGCCTCATTGTCCATACAGCACATTAATACATCAGCACCGCCGCCTATGGAGAGCCAGAAGGGCTTACTTACTACATCACGCACAACTCTGTGCAGCAAGAACATTGCTGAAGGCAACTCTGCGATGCAGGAAAGTGAAGACCCAAGTGCCAGTTAATTTCAAATGAACGTGCCGGGATGTAAAAAGCTTAATATGGAGATGGAGTTCCAAGTTTCAGCAACTGATCATGTAGTTCCAGAAACTATTCGTGCTCATGATCACGATCATGTTCATGTTGGAGACCATTTCAATGCTCTTGTTGCTGAAGATAGAGCCAGAAACAACATAATGTTTAATTTTAGTAGAAGTTGGTTTTTGTTAGAAAGTAGCAGCGGGTAGTTGTTAATTAGTTATATAAACAAATTATTTCGACTTTATTTCAGATTAACTTGCATATATTATTTGCATTTCTTCACAGCGAATGAATGATGTTCGATTCTTTAATTCCATTCTCAAGCTGTCTTCAATCTCTTTTTTCTTTTTTTGGTCGCATAACTACATGTTTTCTTTTCCTTGACAACTAGTTCGAGTTGTCTTCATACATTACCTCTCCCTTGGTTACATTCAAACTCTGCTTTCAATCCCTATTAGCTTCACTCTAAAGGAAAATTCATCTTTGATCGTTTTCTTGTTTTTATGGAATGAAACACTTGAGTTGAAGCAACAGAAATGATTCTTTATTCAAAAATTAAGTTCCATTTTGTAGATGTTCTCTCATCCAAGTTGTAAATATCGATCATAATGGCCTTGAAAATGAAGCAACGATACGGGGTTTTACTTATAGCTGGCCAGTTCACTTTTCCTTTTTATAGCACAAAATACTGTTGATGAATAATGTAGTAGAAATATAAAATGATGGCTTTTTACCCATCAAATTCTCTATTCTACTTATTCTATTTTTTTAAATCTTATCATTATATTTATGTGAGATTTACGTAAATGTGTGGATAAAATTTAATGAAATATGATAAGAACATCATAACCGGTACAGAAGATCTGATCCCACCTTTTCATTGGTGATTCAATTTGAGAACAAATACATACCTTTTTTTTAAGGTGAACTCTTAACTACTAATTATTGTACTTAGGTAAAACATTGGGCGATATATTTCTAATTTAGAGTCATACCTAACTTCACTTGCTCGCTGAGAGAAATTTTAAAAGCATACAAGGATCAAGTATTATATCAAGTAATATAACAATGGATCAAGGTGTTAAATTTACAAGGATTATATCTACTACCAAATTATAATTACTCTTATTATTTTAAAGATCAAAAGTGGCTTGAATTAAATTAACAAAGTTTATTAAATCTATTTTTAAAAAAAATTTATTAAATCTATGAAATAATTTATTTATAATAATCCATCAAAATTAATTATCAAATTGTTAAATTTAATGACAGAACCCTTTAAGGTATAAATTATATGCCTTTATGAAACAACTCATGCGAAGTGATTCGTGACCATAATAGTTAATAAATAAGTCTTCGAGTAAACTCCCAAAATATCACAAAGATTCTCTTTATTTTTAACCAACTAACAATCTATCTTCAATATTTATATTTCAATTTTTTATATAAGATATTAATTAAATATAACATTGTAAAAAACGTTACTATTTAACCAATTTAGGAAGTACAATAACATAACTAATCTTAACTTTAAAGATTTATTCTAACATATTTTGTACGAGAATAGTAATCTTTATAAAGGTAAATTTGAATAGGAATAAGAACGCAAATAAAACGATTTTAGAATCAAGAATTAAGAACAAATATTGAAAAATTGAATTTCTTAAAACAATTATATATGATACTAAGTAAAACTAGAAAAAAAAATTCAAATGATTTTGGATTAGATTAGAATTCTTTGAATTTTGTTGAGTTGCCTAAAGATTTATAGGCGTCTTCTTGAAGAATATAATAACAATCTCCAACAAATTTTGAAATTTTAAGAAAATAACCCTAAATTTTTTTAAAAATTAAATAATTTTATTAACTAATCCTATACATGGGCATCAATACAAAGATGATTCAAAGTTTGATCTGTTGGGAAACCGGATAGGAATCTGATCCCGATTTCAGCGGAATAATTACGAAACTTTTTTGTATTTAGATTTCCCGAAAACTAAGATCACTTTAATTCTATAAAATAATTAACACAAATCATAATAAAGCGAACAATTTAATTCGTACCTTATTCTGAAGCTTAATCTTTATCTTATCGTATCCTATGAACTGTTCCCGTAAACTGATTTGTTTTAACCACCGTAGCCGCATATCTGGCCTCTAACGGTGTCCACATAATGAATTGAGAGAATTCTGTAACTCTTACAGAGAGGGTTAAGTAAAAAGTGCTAGCTCTATAGAACTTAAGGCCTCGTTTGGTAAACAACCAATCAACTATTTTTTAACTGATTTGTTGTCTTGGTTGTTTGACTCTTCAAACAGCTCGAAAGCTATTTGAAGAGTAGAAGAAAATGCTGACTAATTTAAGATAAGCAGCCGAAGATGAAAACGCTACTGATAGCCAGCATTTTCATCCATCAGCCGAAATTCTAATTATCAAAAGTCAATTGTATCCTTTAAATTCTATTGCTAAGTTGTGTAATATGTTGCTATTTAAATTGTATTCTTAATAAGTTACAATTAAGTATCACACACATCATATTTTGTTAGTTCTAATATACAACAATTTTTGGTAAGTAGGATAACCTAATTGAAATTCCTAAATACCTACGTTTTAGGAACAATGTTTGTTCTTATAATTGCTTCATACAGTTATAGGTTAGAAATAAAATATTGACCTTAAATAAAAATAAAAATAGAAAGAGTTGCATAAATTTTTTATAAACAATACAGGTGAATATGACTTCTTTAAAATCTAAATTCTTATAAGAATATTTAACGAAATACTAAGATATATAATATTCATACCGTTATAATTTTTTTAAAGTCATGTCCTCATAAGTCATTTTACACATAAACAGCTAATTTTACCAAACATCTCTATTAAACAGCTAATGCAATCTACTGGTCAAATTAGCTAATATAATAAGCTATCAGCTAATTGTTAACAGCTGATAGAATCAACTAATAGCTAATGCAATCAACTAATTGCCAAACAAGGCCTAAGCCTATTTATAATAAGCTTTGAACGTTTTAGTAATTTAATTAAAATTAAATTCTAATTTCAATTAAACTTTAATTAGAATTAGAAATAATTCTAATTAAATACCAATTATGTCCATATAAGATTCAATATCTCATATTGATCCTTATTTATTAAATATCT
>JANZXR010000001.1:23229953-23251424 GCA_027575705.1 Erythroxylum echinodendron | reverse complement strand
AGACGTGATCATTAATCTCTCTTACTCCTCCATTAATTTGATCATAACCAGAAATCGAATTCATATACAAAATCATACGAATACATAATTCATTCATTCATTTCCAAATATGTCTGTTTTACGAAACTTTAAAATCCTTACAAGACTTAACTACATTGGTATTCATTGCCCATACAACTTGAAAGAAGGCTAAAGCCTTAGCTATCAATGATCAGTTTTAACTATTACAAAAGGCTTTTGCAGACTTGAGCTGCCTTTCATCCTGACTTAGTCGCTCTCTTGAGCTTTACCTAAGTTTAGACAGAAGTGGAGGGGGTGAGCATAAAGTTCGTAGGAAACAGGTTTATAACACAGAATAAGCAGAAAACCTTTTTACAGTTAAAACATACTATGTTTCAAATCATGCATGCATTTATCATGTCAGACAATTTATGAACATCTTAAACATATCAGAATGTTTCAGGTGGATCCAAAACAGAACGTGCTACACATTTCCTCAAAGGGTCCTATGTAGCCGTGAACAGAACGTACTAGGCAATTCTATTTTCTGGTCTTACGTAGTCATGAACAGAGGGGAGTCCTTGAAGGAGCTCCACGCCACTAGCGGGTAGGCGGGAGAAGCCTTTAGACAAGTGCATTGTCTTAACAGAGGGGACCACCACAAACCCACATAATCACAGAATTTTCATACTCTTGAAAACTAATTGTCCAAAATGGCAGTTCTTGAAGTTCTTGCTTTTCAGATCAGAAACTTGTTTTTAGAAAGTATGCTTCTTTTGCAGAAAATGTCTTGTTTGCAAAACATGCAGAAACTTGGTTTCATAAAGTATGCAACTTGAAGAAAACATTTTTGTTTGAAAACTTGCAGCAACAAATGGAATTTTATAGCATACCAGAACAGAACAAACATGTAGCACATTTATGCAGAAATCATAGTCAGTGAGAACAAACATTTTGACTTATTTCTTTATTATAAAATTGTAACCCACCATAAACTCTTTCTTGCTTCTGTAATCCGACTTATGGATGCCTTTCCTCTGGGTTTTCTTGCCTCTCTTGAACCCCTCCTTGATTTCCTTCATAAAGAACCATAACTCCTATTTAACAACAATATCCAGAATTGGCTAACTCAAAATGAACATTCTAAAATGACTTACTGCGATTCTTCACCATATAATGAGCTTCTTAACTCCAACGAAAGCTACTTCTTCCTTCTTTCTTCTTCCTCTCTTGCATACACTCGGATGTTCTCTCTTTAATCTTTACCGAAATTTCAACTTAGCTCTCAACTCTCTTTTTTTCACTTACAGCCGAAAACTCTCTTCTTCCTTCTGTTTTCTTGCCTCATTCACGCCGCTATTATGTCAATAAGACAAGTCCACCATACCTCTCCCAAAAGTCCACTTTACCCTTGGTTCTTAAGCTATATTCCGAAAATGCCCTCAATTTCTACTCATGCTTCTATTTCATAAGCTATCTTGCTTAAGTTAAATGGAAAAATTTTCAAGGGGCCAACATTTAGTCTCTAACTCAATCTCAAAGTTGCCAACCTCCATTCCTACATCAAAATAACCAATTCTTACCCTAAATTAACATTAGACATAAAAGAACAACAATGAAGATCAAACTAAACGAAAATATACAAAATAAATCCTAAAATATAACAATAATAAACTATTATGCAAGAAACACATGCCAAATACTTAGAAAAATACACAATAATGCACAATTATCAAAATCCTAGGAAATTGAAAGTGAAAAATAGTATTGAGAGCGTTTCATTTACATAGCATACATATACAAATATTGATATTTGTACACATTACAAAGATAGCATATGCACTCAATTGATATGTCCCAGGGTATGCAAGATTTTAAAATGACTATGATATGAATTGTTATGTCTTAAATTTTGATTTGATTGGATTACAATTGGTAATTTGGAACTAATTATGATTAATTGGGATATTGATAAATTAATATGTACATTTAGATTAGGATAAATGCCAAATGGTAGGTTAAATTGAGACATAAAAAATTGGAGTTACTAAGCCTATAATTGAGTGACATTTGGCATAGTTTAATCAATGACAAATGGACTAATCATTAAATGACAAATGGACCAATTATTGTGTGACAAGTGGATTAATTATTAAGAGGCATTTGGACTAATCATTTAAAGGCAAATGGTAACTTATGGAGTGGATTAGTGGCAGCTTATGAAATAGGCAAATGTCTTCCATGCTTTAAGACATATGTCTTTGTAAGTTTATGACACTTAGTACCTTGTTGAAGCAAGCTTCAGTAGCCAAGTTTCTGCTGCCTTTATTCTCCTTCTTTACCAAAATTTGCATGTAGTTTTTCTCTCTACTTTTTGTTGTCATCTTAGTCAAATTGCTGCACCAAAAACCAAAATTCTACTTTATATAAAACAGCTAAAGAACCAGATGATTGTTATCCTTGATCTTTGTCAAAAATCAATTTATTTTCATCTTGTAATTGTTCTGATTTTGCTTGCTTGGAGGGATAGGTTAGCTTGAAGTTTTAAGCTGTGTTGTAAGTATAATAAATAAGTAACAATTTGATCTTTATGGCATGTTTAATAGTATAAGAATGATGCTTGAATTGGAATGAAATGCATGTGATGTTGGTGATGATATGTGCCTGAGATTTGTTAGATAAACTTAGAATTTTTATATTTGTTCTTAGTATGGGGAAAATCGTGGATGATATAGGTTGATTCATGAATAAATTAGGTTTGGATTTGAAGTATAATAAAGGTGAATTTATGCTTAAGAAAGATGTTAATATAGTATTCATGAATTGAAAAAGAATTAGGACTATATGCATGATAATGTATGATAGTTCTAGTTTGATTTTTGATGCATGAAAGACCATGATTTGTGAGCTATCAAATGAATAAATTGTGAGATGGAATTGAAGTATAATTCAAGCCTAAATGAGGATGCATAAATGAGCATGAATATGGAAAATTGGCAGTATAAATGATGTGCCTAAGTGTTAAACATTTGTGCGGAATTGGAAGAAGTCATACAGGGCACGATCGTAGCCTTTAGTGCATGATCATGTCCTGATTGTTTAGTTTCTATCATGATCGTGACAGAGTCCCCACGATCGTAGCTAGATGCATAAGGTTTCGTCACGATTGTGGGTAAGGCTTGAACATGAAATGTTGTCTTTTAAGTGATGTTTGAAGCAATAAATGATAAGGTACTTTCATATAATGCATTTAAGGCTTGAAATGAACTAGTTTGATGATTGATTGTTGAATTTAGATTAAACAAGTTAATTGAGGTGTAAAAATAAGTGAAAACAAGACATATCCAAGTGACAATGTTTAAATGATTATGAATTGTGATTAAAGAAACATACCCCAGAAAATCATTGAGCATGAATTAAACATGACACATACATATATGTGCATGACTGAATATGTATTTGATCGATTAACTTTGTAATGTGAATTTTATGTGTATTGAATTATTTTAGATGTGTAATCTAGAGCGTACTATGAGTAACCTAAATGTTCTTATTAATATTGATTTATTTATGTTTAACTTCCAATTATTGAACTGTTAATGATCTGTATGTGACAATTTTGGACATTAATGGTCCGAGGAGTTTGATATTTAGGAATGTATTGGAAGTGTTATGATTGCATATGAATCTGAAAGTTATCTGTATTCTTAACATATTGTTGAATGTTGGACTTAGATCGGATGAACATCTGAATCTGACTGTGTATCATGGATAAATGTTATTGATAACATATTTTGTGATTTGATGCATCACATTAATATACATGACTAGATAAAGGCGCTGTGACCTAAGCAGCCAGGCTGAAAGAGTATAAAGGTTATAATTCTGCACGTAGAGCCATTAGCTTTGTGATAAGTGGGCCCAGTATCTACAATAGGTATGGGACAGTATCTAAAAGGAGCCTGATATCTACAAAAGATATAGGACAATGAAAGGTGCTCGGTTACAATAAAATAATAGCGAAGTAGAGTTTCATATACATATGCATCATTTGTATATATATGATTGTGAAATCATTTCTGAATTGTGATGATATTGAGATATGCCATATTTGTGTACATTTGATAATATGATTGAACTCTTCTAATAAGATTATATTAAATGAATGTAAACCATAATTTATTGTTGAGACGAGAAATATTGTGCATTTGATTTATATTTGAAAGGTTTAATGTTCTAAATGAGTGAGCACATCAAGGATGGTTCACTCACTGAGTTTGTAAAGCTCATCAAAATTACAACGTGGCTTTTCAGGTACAAGAGAGGAGACCTAGTTCTTAAGATACTCTAAAAGATCATTTTGGATTAAGAAATGGCTCAAAGGTCAGTCAGTTGACATATGAGGGGTTGTAGATTATATATATGTAGTTTCTTTTATCATGTAGAACTTTATATAGTTTCTTTTATCATGTAGAGCTTTATGTAAAAAGAGAAGTAAACATCTCAGATACATGTGGTGATGTAAATATTTGTTTTAAAGACTACTATGTAAATTATCTTAGTGAATGAAATGGAAAAGTTTCCTTTCAATGTTTGTAAAGTGTATGATGCCATAATAAGTGCATAAGACTGCTCTAACATGCCATTTTCATAGGGTATGTTCTTAAATTCCTCTGGATGTTTGAGTATATACTCTATAGTAGTGGGGTGTTACATCATATGCGTGAATTTTGCATATCATATTGTCTTAGTTTTGATTAGGTTAACATTGTCTGAACAAATGTCGCATATGCGTGAATTGTCAATGGAAATAATTTGATGGAATTAGTTTAGCTTTGAACATGGCCATTTAATTTGTAAAGGCATATTAACTCGTGAATTTTATGTTTTAAGTACCTTTGATTGAATATACATGTTAATTAGGATATGATATTCATTTTGCTCATAGGAAATTTGTTATATGCATTTATAATTATAAGTTAATTGAATGAGTTAGCATCATTAGTAACCTTTCATGAGGATGATTGACTAAAAAGAAATAAGATAGGCTCTGTCAATTAAAAAAAATGTGTGTTACATAAATAACTATTCCAGTAGCCTTTTTGAAACAAATATTAGGTTATGAATAGAGCTAGTAGCCAGCAAAGAATGTAATATAGCTGAGTAACTGGAGACATTCACACAAAAAATGTTTGTCTTCGCATCAAAAGGCTATAACTAACATTCCAAGTAAGCTAATTAATAAAATGTGGCCTAGTTGAGTAATCAGGGGACATTCATAATAAGGTGTTTGCCTTCAAGTTAAAAGACTTGGTTAATGTTAAAGAAAATTAAAAATTGGTGTTTTGATAAATAAATCCTACTGATATTTTAAAATAGCAAAACTTTTCATAAAGAGATACCTAGTGATAGTTATAATTTTGATTTATTGCTAATTGTAAATGTATGTATATAAGTGTTATAGGTGAATAAATATGATGTTAATTTTTTGATTAATATGTATATTCAATTCAAAGTACTTATCCATGAAATGCATAGGTTAGTAAGTCAACACAAATCGATAGATTGATGTTTGCTGTTGAATTGATTCCATAAAGTTTGAAGTCATTGTCTCATTATTACATGTTGTATCAATGTATGCTTGTACTTTTTATGTTTGGTTTATTTGCTTATGTTTTTATTTTTGCTTGAGGACAAGCAAAATTTTAAGTGTAGAGATATTGATAAGTGTAGTTTATACTATTTTGATAAGGGTTTTAGTGTGTTTTTAGGTGTTTATTAGATAATTATCATATATATAGGCTTAAAATTGTGTTAATGCGTGTGTTTTTATGTATTCTAAGCTTTTGTTTGGTATAAAGCAAGAATTGGATCTTAATTTTATGTTTCATGAGGTTTTTAATGTATTTGTGAGTGTATGGAAACAAGAAATTGAAGAAAGGAAAAGAATTCAGATGAAATGCAACACAAAATGAAGATTCAAAGAACGAAAGTGATGCACAGTCATGCTTCATCTTGTGCTCATCTCTTAGGCCGTGAAAATTTGCTATTTTCAGCAACTTTGGTGATGCAAGGTTTGTGCACGACCGTGTGTAAGACCGTGCATATGTCAAACAACAATTCCAGCAAATTTCATCTTTCCCATCAAGCAAGTTTCTTCGGTCTTTTCAAATTTTGGGGCTATTTTTGGAACCAAATTAAGTGGAGAAATTGTAGAAACAACCTTAAGAAACTATTATTTAGGAACATGAAAGACACAAAAAAAATGCAGCCTTCATTCTTGTAAAAGGGGATCAAACAAGGAAGATCAAAAAGGACTTCTAAATTTTTAGTTTTCCAAATCAAGATCTGAATAACATTTTTCTTTCTTTCCCTTTTGTTTTTTCCTCATACATGATGAGTAAACTGAATTTCTAGATATCTATTACGTTCATGATGTTCTAATTGCCAAATTAGGGTTTATTCCAATTTTATTTTGTTAACTTGATTATTATTGATTCAATACAAAATTTTGGTGTTGTGATAATTGTACATTTCATACTTTGACAATAAATCAAGAGAGTGAGTCCAAAGTAATCTGATTTATCAATGAAAGTTGGTAGTTTAATAAGTTACGTAATTATCAAATCAATCATCATTCAAAGAGAGATCTTATATGAGAACTTGGTTATCTAATAGATAACGTCAGATTTAGTGAAAACATTAGGAAGGTTTTATGAATCGAGAAGTCGCAAAATCTAAAATTTTCAATATTCAATTATGGTTAATCAATAAGGATTAATTGATTGGGTATTAAGAGAGAGTAATCAATCCTGTAGAAAATCCAAGATCGACATATGATTGGTTCAATAATAGTTCAGGGAGAAAAATAATGAAAGAATAAATCCTAATCATTCCTCCTTGATCAACCTTACATTAATTTGGCAGCTCACTTATTATTTGTTATTTGCTTGATTTTATTTAGTTACTTTAATTTCTGTTATTATTATTCACTCATATCATATTTTATTACCTTATACAAAGTTAGTTTCAATTCGTTTTAGCTAGTTCCTCGTAGGATCGATACATTTCGATACTACAAATTACAATTCGTATATTTGAGGGTATTGAGAGTTTTATTATATGTAAATCTTGCTCAACACTAGCTAAAGAGGAGGGACTATTAACATCAATTTTAAGTAAGTAAATACTAAATTATTTGAGTATCAACTTCATATATAATTGTGTTGACTGTAATGCATATGAATTATTTTACAAATAATCATTAGTGTCTATATAATATTTTAAATAAAAGTAAAATTATTGCTCATATGTACACTCTGTTAACTCTATAATTTATTTTAAATTTATTATTAATAGTTAAATTGTTCCTAATTGATTTTCTATTGAGATTGGACATTAATATAGCGTATAGACTAGCACATGTTATGTTTCTTGCTTATAAAAGAAGTAATCAATCTCATTAACTAAAGTATGGAGATACCTAAATAAACATGTGGGTCTTTACTATAGAACAAGTTCACTAAACTAGCCCCATATAAGAATTTTATTTGAAATGTTATTTATATATCTATAGAAATTCTCATTGTAAGATATATAAATGATCATTTGACTTAAGATTTTTAAAGTATTCCATATAGGAATTGCTATATTTTGATACTACTTAAGAATTCTTGGAGTTTTTAAGAATTAGTCAAATTGTAAAGGATAAGCGTGACTTCATAATAATAGAAGTTTAGTAAAACATTCAAAAACTCGTTTTCTCTTGTAAAATTTGTCCTACATTTTTAAAACCATTTGATTTATTGAATCAACTTAGAATTAGAATGTTCAACAATAAAAGATTTCTTAATAAAAATTCAGTCGTTTGGAGTTAAAACTCTTACTATAATAATTATAGTTCTATCAACAATATTTTTTAAAAATAAGTAATTATCATTATTATCTATGAAAAGTTACACAATTTAACAAATAATGAAAAGATGATAAAATTCCAGTAGCTACGTGTGGTACTTGGATAGAATTGTACGGTTGCTATGGCCATGTGGAGGAAAAAGAAGCAATATACAACGTTGTCCCATTCAATGGCAACTCATTTTTGAACAACATTAGTCTCAACATTAATGAAAGGACAAGGTGTCATGGAAATTCACCACAACCGCCGTATTTACTGTTTACAAACATATCATGTAGAGCAATCTTTCAGGACATCATGATAGGGGCCCCCTGGACCAGAATTGTGTGGTGCAAATATTTGTTTCCTTGTGCTAATATACCGGGGATGCTTGGAACATGACACTTGAAGATGCAATTTAGTTGGTTCGCCAGCACAATGGCAAGAGATCCTAAGATGGAGTTCAGGGATTAGACCCATCGGTAAGGCTAGCAAATGGTGCTTCTACTTAATATTATGAACAATTGTATGTTATTGGTGAAATTTGGAAGGTGAGGTGAGCCTTACTAGTTACTCCTTTGTAATTATATGGTCATAGGTTCAATTTAATGAGGCACACTCAAAAAGATGAGATTCTAAATAATTATTTTCAAAGAGAAATTTCAAGGCACCACTTATATTGAGAGTAAATGGAATGTTTAGTGCAATGGTCAGTTTATGTTGTAGAAAATAAGACTCTTCCATAATCAATAATAGCATGATAGATTTACAATCAGGATGCATTTTTCTGTTGCTGTTGCAAACAAATTGATGCTTAATTTAATTTCAAATTTTCATTAAAAAAAAAGTGAGACGACATGCACATACAAAATATGAGGTGTCATTAGTTTTCAAAGGCAACCTTAATGCGATTCTAGTAAAAAAAAAAAAAAAAAGGCAACTTTAATGTTGTTAATTTTCAAAATGTGAGGTGGAATGAGGCATCCAAGCACATTACTATACTAGGCAATGCCAATGCCAATGCCATGCCATGCCGTGACAACTAAATGAAGACAAAAGAGTCCCTCCAGTTTCTTTTCTTGGTCAAAGCTCAACAAGATTATTGAAGACGTTAGACGCTCCTCAGGAAAGACAATATATTTAAAAAAATGGACAGAAGAAAAGAGCGGACAATTGAACACGTGGCAGTCTGTGGTAATTCGACCGTTGCGCGAGGGAGCCTTTACCCTTATTGAAGGGGTCGCCTTCGTCTCCCTTGTTGTCTCTCTCACTCTTTGCCTTTGTGTGATTTTAATCGGTCTTCTTCCTACTCATTCAAATTTCCATGGCGATTGCTACAGAGACTCAATCTCAAACCCACCCACCAGAGGAGAAGGTTCATTCAAATATCCGTCTTCATCTCCCATCTTCTTTTCCGAATTTTTCTTCTTTTATTTTATGGGATTCTTTTAAGCAAAGTTTGTTCTCTTCATTGCCTCCTTGCGCCATTTTTTAAATACTTTGCAGAGGGATAATTCTATTTGAGTTTGGTTCTTGAGAAAGAAGCAATTATTCAAATAAAGACAAAGGGCAAAACATGGAAATGCAAAATCATGTATACTTTCCGTAGGACCTATTTAATTATATGAGATTGTTGTGAGGTACTATCGTTTTGTAGATCTTTAATCATTGAATTTCATATCTGCGATTTGGGCTAGGGTTCTGTAGATCTTAATCTGCATAACATTTTATTTCAAATAAATCTAGGGTTTATTTCCCCCTTTCTCATGTGGCCTTCTTTTCTTTTGTACAGGCTGCTTCTGAGGCATCAGCCACAGAGAAAAGAAGATGGACGCTCAATGACTTCGACATAGGAAAGCCTCTCGGGCGTGGAAAGTTCGGCCATGTTTACTTGGCCCGCGAGAAACGGGTCTGTTTTCCAGGATTAGCTCATTTGTCTTTGTTTGCCCAATGTGGGAATTCCATTTACATTTCCATGTTTAGCTGATTTCTTTTTCTTGGAAAAAAAGAATATCATTGCAATGCTCGAAGAGCAACAAGTTTAGACAACTCTAGGATAAGTTATACAAAGGAGAAATCTGAGATCACAATAGTAGAGAACCACATTGGAAATTATAAGTTGCTATAGTCTCCACTTGCTTAGCTGATTTATTGGTTGTAGTTCTCTTTAATTTTTGGTAGTGAAATCAAACTGTTTTTTCTTTCTCTATGGAAATTTTTGAGAAAGCGGTATCGTTACTCATCTGACCAACTGATTCTGTTTCTGGATTAAAACAGAGTAATCACATTGTGGCCCTAAAGGTACTTTTTAAGAGCCAGTTGCAGCAGTCACAGGTTGAGCATCAATTGCGTCGGGAAGTTGAAATTCAGAGTCATCTTCGACATCCCAATATACTTCGACTTTATGGTTACTTTTATGACCAGGTTAGTCAGTAGGATCCTCTCCACTTTGACCTTTAAACATGTTGGCAAATTTCTGACAATCAGAGTAACTGTGTTCTTTAAATCTCATTGTTGCAGAAACGAGTTTATTTGATATTAGAATATGCTGCCAAAGGTGAACTCTACAAAGAACTGCAGAAGTGTAAATACTTTAGTGAAAGACGAGCAGCTACTGTGAGTTCTTTTGATCTATAGCTTTTTGTTGAATTCAGATTATTTGTCAGCACGATGATTTTCATATGAAGACAAACAGATTATAGAGTATATGAAATCTATACCCTTCAGATGCTATCTCAATGGTCGATTATATTTAATGCATCTCTGAATGTAACTCAATGATAATTCTCCTCCCGATGATATAATAACTGGCTATTGCATTACAGCTGCAAAATTTTTCACTCTGCTATTATAAATTTTCTAACTTATTGTTCATAAATTTTTGTATTGATATTGTTTTATTGGCAGTATGTTGCATCCTTAGCTCGGGCATTGATTTATTGCCACGGAAAACATGTGATACATAGAGATATTAAGCCAGAGAACCTATTAATAGGTGCACAGGTAATTTGTGGCAATGTTATGTTCATTTGTTGGACACCTAATAGACATCTGTGCTTGTGATGCTCAGGATGTTTTTTTCTTCTTTTTTCACAGGGGGAACTCAAGATTGCAGATTTTGGTTGGTCGGTGCACACATTTAATCGTAGGCGTACAATGTGTGGTACACTAGATTATCTCCCGCCAGAGATGGGTATGCATAAAAACTATCAATGTTCAAGCATATGAATGGTCGAAGTGAATTGTTGATCATATTTTTGTGTTTCTAAGTTCGCTTTGGAATGCTCTCATTACTTTGATATTTTTCCTGCAGTGGAAAGTGTAGAGCATGATGCTAGCGTTGATATCTGGAGCCTTGGTGTTCTATGCTATGAGTTCCTGTATGGGGTCCCTCCCTTTGAAGCTAAGGAACACTCGGACACATATAGAAGGTAAGCATGAATTTCAAAATGGATTGAATCAATAATCTTATCAAACTTTGAAACACGGAGCTTTGTTCTTTGGAAGCTCCTCACATATGGAAAACGGGTGGTTGTAATTTGCTTTCATACATCTAATATGCTTTTTGTGGCGCTATATTGTTGATTTCATCTTCATAATAACAGGATTGTGCAAGTGGATCTAAAGTTTCCTCCCAAACCCATTGTTTCTTCTGCTGCAAAGGACCTCATAAGTCAGGTAGAATTTCATTATTTAACTCGCATTTCACATTTTTAAAATTTTTTATTTTAATATTCAGATCCTGAGATTCTAAAAATTGCTGAGTTTCTTACCTTTTTCCTTTTGAATAGATGCTTGTCAAGGATTCTTCACATCGTCTGCCATTGCATAAGCTCCTTGAGCATCCCTGGATTGTTCAGAATGCTGATCCATCTGGGGTCTATAGGTGTTGATTGTTCTCGGCAGCTTGTGCACGTCTTCCAGATTCCAAAATATGTTGTTGAAAAATGCTTCGAGAAGAGGTTCCATAGCTATCTCTTCTGAGACTAATAGGTGTTGGTTGATCTTGTCGGCTTGTGCACTATGTCTTCAAGTTGAAAGATGCTTGGTGGTGGTCCAGCCATAGCCTGGTAGAACTGATTTGCATAAATGTCGTAGAAAATTTTAAAGTATAAATTTCAGGTCTTAAGTCATTTTTCTCACAGGAGCTCTAGCGTGCAAGTTGTTTCTGGTTGTAAAAACTGGCGAGAGAGGCTAGAGGGAGTGAGAATGTGCAATGGATATGGGAAAAAATGGTTCTTTTGAAGAGACAGACAATTCGTGAATTTGCAGTGCCTTGTTAGATTATGAAGTTCCGTAATTAAATTGTCATCCCGGTGCCTGTTAACAAAATGGGCACTATGCAAAAATACATCTTTGTTTTCCCTTCCACTATATTAATTAAACAACATAAAGTATTAACTAGATTAACTGAACAGCATAAATTGTTAATTACAGCTTCATCTTCCTTTGGCATAACAATCTCAAATGAACATTCAAAAAATGTGGATATTGAAAATGCTCGAGTAAAACTTTATTTATATAAATTATTTTATTTAAATTGATGGAAATGAAAATTAAAATAGTAATATTTAACTTTAAAACATTTTTATTTCTATCATAAATAATATTTTTTTAATTTATTAAGATAAATGACGCATGCATCTGTAAGTATATGGACGTTCAAGTAATGTAATCAATGCCAAAATTTGATCGTTTTTTGAACTATAATTACTCAAAAACTTGTCTTCTTGACATTCAAAAAGAGTTATTTATGTTGAGCCTTTCCAAAACCATTAGAACTTTAAAACAAAACAATATGAATATATATTATTGCATTTGTTATTTTATTGCTTTAATATGTGCATTTCGTTTTTTTTATTTTTTTTGGATCTCTCAAAATGTCAAGCCTTAATAAAATGATTACTTTATGGGAAGTCCACAAATACAGCAATAGAAATGATTAGTTTCGTATTTTGCAGAAAGGTATATAATTTATGTTTTTATCTATAAAAAGGATAAAATCTATATAATTTGAACAGCTCTAACCTTACGTATGCTCTTAATAAAGATGTATATAAATTTAAACATTCTCTACCTTTTAACCATTTCTTTTGCTTATTCAAGTTCAACTTGTGTATTTATAATTCTTCTAATCATATTATTTTAATGGTTCTCTATGTCAATTTGTCTGTTTAGTGTCAATAAGTTCTCTCAGACATATGATCCATTAAGGTCTGCATTTATCAAAAAGTGATTTTGCATGCAACTAATTTAGTCTTTACAATATAAAGAAATAAATTTTGTTGAGATACTCTTTCTTTACATTTTTGTTTCTTATGTTATTTAAGGCATATCTTATTGATGACTATTCTATTTTCATTCGTTAATCTTAATTGAAAATGCCACACATGTTTTTTTTTGGAAATTTAAAAAATTTAGTAAGGAAAATAGTAGTGTACATCTTTGAATAGAGCCTCTCCCATGTGAGAAAAAAATAACTAGGAATACTAAACACACAGTTGAGACGAAACAACGACGTTCAAAAAACTAAATGAGAATATGTACGATGCCGTTTAACGATTAGGGTATAACCACTCTCTTTTTTCTCGAAGCTTTAGATAATTACTCGATTTGGGAAGGAGGAAGATAAGGCTCTGAAGGTGCGACTTTGTGGTGGCGACACGGTGGTTCCTAATGCTTGTTTCTCCGCACAAAAGGAGATCTCAACTCAAGTATGCATACTCATATCGAAATAACTTCAACCTTAATGATCATGTGAATCTCCACATAATACTTGTCTAGCGGAGTTGTAATCAATTATTCCCTAATGTTGGCAATAGAGAGTTCTCTAAGAGAGAATAGAGAGTTAGATCTCTCTTTAAACCTCCTATTATTCCTCTCATTTCAAACTACTTAAATACATGTAGCTACAGCGACCATAAAAATATCCCTATCATATTTAGAGATATGTAGATGAGATATCGCCTCTAAGATATCTGTGAATTTGCAATAATTAAAACCAGGGCCACATAGACTAGAGATTTTAGCCCAAACCTCCTTAGAGAAAACACAGTCGAAGAAGAGATGATCCCTAGTTTCATCCTCTAGGTTGTTACTGAGCCTGTTCAACATAGTTAGCCAAAGGAGAAAACTAACATTTGGTCTAAGAACCTTGCTCCAAATCAGGGAATACCATCCTACTCTTATAACAGCCCCATCCCTTAACTTTTTAGCTTCCCTTATAGTAATTTCTGAAACAGGAATCTCATCCCATAAGTATATATCATTCCTAGCTCTCTTAGGAATCCTTCACAATAAAGATCTTGCCAACTAATTATTAATTAATGCCCCTTGACCTGTCCAGTTATCATACCATAGAGAAATTCTTTCCCCTGCTCCTATTTGACGAGTTATGTACTGCTGAACTTCTTCCTTCAATATGAGAATTTAGTTGAAGAATCAAGAGTAACTGTCTTTGATTCTCAAAGCCCAAAGACTCTCACCTTTTAATATATAGATGTGCATCCATTTGTTCCACAATAATTGTTTTTCACTTACGATTCTTCAAATTCTCTTGGACATACGGTAAGGTGTTTTCTGGCTTATTGACTCCAAACCTAACCCATTCCAACTTACTTTTGCAATTCTTTCTCAATATTTCTTTTTCTCCATAAAACCTGTTTCATCAGCTTTTCAATAGTTTTAATAAGCTCTTTGGAGAGGAATAGTAGGAATATCGGTAAGTTTGCATTGACATAATTATTGACTTCAGGAACTAAAGCTTCCCTCCATAAGACAAGGTTTTATTAGTCCATGACTCCAATTTTTTTTTGAAGTTTTTCTATTAAAGGGATACATTCATAATATTTAAGCCTCTTGGATAAGATAGGAATGCCAAAATATAGAAGAGAATGATCTTTAATTTCCATTTTAGTAGCTTGTGACAAGGAATTAGAAAGGTGAGTAGCACTTTTGGAGAGTATGAAATAACTCAGTTTAGACAACTCCTTAAAAGTGTTGAGAGTACTTATCAGTAAGAAGACTGAATGAACATTAGCTTTGGTTAGAAGGATAAGATCATCTGTAAAATATAAGTTAATTAGAAAAAGCTTCTTACATTTCTTTGAAACATTAGCCACACATGTTGAGATGTGAACATCTCAAAGTGTGAAGTCTTTTTTTTTTTTTTCTTTGATAAGATCCAATGCTATTTCATACATCCTTATATACTATAAAACATTTTTAATTGACTCTCCTCATAGGTGAAGATGAGTTGGATTTTAGATTGAGTTTTAATAAATAAATCCTATGATATAGTTGTAATGGCCTAATTTTTATATTCAATATGAGGATAATATATTTTATGATCAATCTTTTGAATTTTTAATTAAATAATATACTATTTTATGAACTTAACATCTCATTTTCAAATGTTAGTTCTGATAACGAAAACTTTACGTGAAAAATTAATGGCCAACAAAATATACTCATCATAACTCATAATCCTAACATACTAACTCACAATCCATACGCATAACCCATTAACTCAAATACCCGTACCTATAACCCAATTTATTTCAAAATAATCGCTCTTCAGTTTCCTCTCTTCTGTATCGTCGTCTCACGTCTAGGAAGTATCATTTTCTGCGTCTCTGCGTCTGCAACTAGCAGTATTTTCTGCGTCTCCTCCTCTGTATCTTCGTTCTTTGAAAGGTATGCGTTCTTTCAAGGCTATTAAACAAACAAATAAATAGCCTTGAAATCAAACCAGCAAACGTACCTAACTTCCCAGACGACTAGCCTTGAAAGAAGAGGAAACGCAAATATTTACTGCCTCCAATTGCAAACGCAAAGAAGGGAGCTTCAGTCATAGATGCAAAGAGAAGAAGACGCAAAAATGGTACTTTTCAAGCGTGAGATGACGACACAGCTGAAATTGAAGAGTGGTTATTTTGAAATAAATTGGATTATGAATAGTTACTTAATGATTATGATTTATAAACATAAATGATCATTATGGACAAAAAAAATAACCACTTAATTTTAAGAATTGTTAAAATTGTGAAATAGTAATCACATAATTGAAAAAATTAGATATTTTTAAATCCATTATCCATAAATGTGTCCAAACAACTACCGCCTCTCGGTTGGTGTCACAAAAGGTTCAATTTCTGTTTATTTAAAACCTCAGAGCTACGCAATAGTTCGTATGGTAAATTAATTGCAGCGCTGCGAAAGAATACGACGGCTAAATCACGGCAGTCTTAATAAGATACGTTGTCAAGGTCTCTAATAGCTGTAGTTGTGCAACAAACAGGAGACCGATGTAAACAACATTCTTTTGCTTAAATAAAGTAACTTGAATTTAGAAGCCAGCAATGAAAGTCCGAGACAGTATCCAAAAATGAGTAAATCTAACAAATTGAAAATAACACAACATATTAGCATCCTACTTTTTCTCTTCCTTCTCAGCCTCTGCAGCCTTTTTCATCCTGGCGCCAATGTGTCTCTTATTCATGCGTTCTACCCGCAGCTTATCATAAGCCTTGAACGATTTTAACTCCTCAGTAACCTTAATGAGCTCCACAGCTGATTTTTCACGCAATATAGGCATGTACTGCCCTTGGACTTGTGTTGCCGTGGCCAGCTCCTCAGGGGCAGAATCCCCAGCCTGTGATCAAGAAACATTTATAATGAAATTGTTGACCAAGAGAACACAATATACATGGTTACGGAGCTCTTAAAAATAGATATTACCTTAGATTTGCGAGCACGTCTTGGGAAAATAACTAATTTGGCCTTGTAGGTCTTAAGCCTCTGAACATTGTGCTGCAACCCCTCCAGCGAGCGGTTCTTCCTTCGATGATCAACAGCTATTCCAATTGTTGGGGCAAGCTTCTTTGGAATACCAGCAGCCTGGTAAGGTTAACAGATGTTAACTTACATCACCACAAACACATACAAGTATGAAAATAAGCTTTGAGCTTGCAAACCTTAAGTTCTTCAAGAGAAAACCCTCTACCAGCTCTAACTTTCATGTTATACTTCAAGGTTTGTCCATGAACCATGGGTCGAAGAGGTCCAGCTGTAGGTCGCGGAAAGATCTTGACAGCCTTCTTTTGACGAGCTGGTAAGTTTCATACATAGATCAGAAAAAAATCGCAATCTGGAATAACATTTTCAATCATTATTATTAAAATTGCACTAATCCAAGAAATTGCAACCAAGTATTTCCATTCAGTTGATCATACGCTTGTGCTACTGCATACAACATGGATACAAGGACAATAAGAGGAAAGAAATGAACAAAACAATTTGAAATACTTGCCAATACGTCTCCTCGTCTTTCGTGCTGGTTGATTAAACCATGTCTTCACATAGTTTTGCCAGTGTTTCTTGAAGTGCCCATTAGGTACAACATTGTTGTGCTTAACCATGTCTTACCTGTAAAGCCATAAAGACATATCACATATCTGTTGTCCTTCTACAGTAACATCAAACTTTGGACAGAATAAACATTTATTGACTTAAATCATTCTTCAAGAGAAGAACAAAGGGCTGAGTCATTATGCAAATTTCCCATCTATTAACTCAGAAATCATAAATAAATTCAAAAAATAGAACAAAACAGAACAAAAGCTAACTCAGTAGTAATAGACAGAATAAAAATCTAAAGACAATCAATATCAAAGAATATATTATAAATGCATACAAATGCTAACTAAACTAACACGATAGTCCAGTGTTAGCACACAAGACCGACATATATAGCGTTTCTATTAAGTCAGTCGTTTCAGTAACAAAATCACATAAATCGAAACTTCATTAGCAAAATGTTCCAAAGTAAGTAAACATCGAATGTAGTAAATGCTAAATAGAAAGATTCAAAGGCATAAACTATGTATTCCTGGTCATTTCCTACAATTACTTGTACACAGAATGGAGGGTTGGCTAATCTTTTGACACCCACTAAAACCGATCCACTTCGAAGAATAATCCTTCCATGATAGATTGCAATCGAATTCGCGTGCACAAACCAAACTTCATTTACCAATATCCTAGTATTCTCTTGTTTTAGTTCAGAACGACCCACATTCCCGCACTTCCAAAATCCATAGATTAAAAAAAGAAAAAGAGGGGTTCAACAAAGCCCATAGATTAACTCCCATCTATGTACCAGTCTAACACATTACTACTATGGGTTGTCTAACATAACTGACGGACAGCAGATAGTTAACGAAACTACCGGACAAGAATTACGCGTAAGAAAGGGGAACTTGCCTCAAAACAGAGACGAGGGATTTCAAGAGTTCTGGAGGAAGCGGCCATGCATCATATGCTGTGACTAAATATACTAGGTTACCTAGGGTTGTGACGCGTCGTGTTTTTTGGGATCCTCTACTAATGATAGACTACGGGCTTCCGCCAGTTTTAGCCCAATCTCATTTATATACTTCTGTCCAGTCCCGTACAAATTGGCAAAAAGGTCACTTTTGACCCAAAATTTTCACCAATACACAAGTTTAACTGAAATATTTAGATGTTAACAATTCTAATCTTAACATTTAAAAATATTACATTATAACCCATCTATAACAAAAAATACGAATGAGTCTATTAAGTGTCAAGTCAATGCTGACCTGACTGTTCGAAATTATTATTTTATTTAAATAATAGGGCCCTTAGCCACATCATCGTTGATAGGATAAGTGAGACCCACTTTTTAATTAAATTTAAAATTTAATTTTTAATAAACAAGTGGGACCCACCATATTATCGTTAACCTTAACGATTACTTTTGTTAAAAGTGGCTCTAATCCATCATTTTTGTTAAGTAGAGGGATTAGAAGGTTTCATCGTTTTGTTTATCCATGGCTTTGTTTACCCATCCTTCGACTCTCCTCAATTTGTTCTCCGTGTAGAATTCGCTGTAGTAAGCTAATTAAAATTTTCAGACAGTCAACAGCAATTAAATTTATTAGCTTTGAGAATTCGAAACATCAAGACTCATGTGAATATTGAAACCAAATCCAGATGAGGTTATACCTTTTTACAAGAGGGCAACTGGTAGTGTCGGGAAGAGCACCTTAAGTGCCGCACCTCTCCCGGTATCTATACTCTCGCGAGACTGAACAACCCTTTTGATGCGCTAACACTGCTTTATGAGACCTCTCTTTCTCTATCTCTAGTAGAGGACATCTCCTTTTAGGGTTTTAGGCAAATGAGTCTCTTCCATCTTCGAGTTATACTGTATATCCATATATATAATAAAACCCTAAGGCCCAAAGCCCAAACCCTAAGACCCAAAGCCCAAAGCCCAAATTCGATTAAGGCCCAATGAATGTTCAGTCTGCTTAGTGTGCGACCTTGTAGGCTTATTTAATATTAGCTAGAGGCCCAAACTTTTTTTAGGCCCACAAGTTATAAACAGTCTCTAACAAGACATAATAACTTCCTAATATTAAATAAGGTCGGAATACGACTCTACCTGATCACAACTGATCAATTAGAGTACATTCTATAATTGGTTCTCAAGACATACACTATCACAAGCATCATCGTTCGTAAGTGAGTCATTGTCAATTTGGGAGAGAATCCGCCGTAGCAAGCATCGTTGTTCATAGGTGACTCATCGTCTGACCCTCCTCATTTTTTCACCTTACCTCATTTCATTCTCCGTGTGGAATCCGTCACTAGCTATTTGGGAGAGAATCTGTCGTAGCAAGCATCCTGGTTCATAAGTGAGTGTCTTAGTTTTTTTTATCATAAGCGAGCTTTTCATTGATAGGAAAATAACGTAACAGTTGTCTAATTTACTTGATTTTGATATGACTATTGCTGCTTCGTATAGAGAAGATGGAAAAACTTGGTGGCTATGCAATGTGATTGAATTACTAACTTTGAGAAAATAAGCATTGCGTTAATATTGAGAAATTAGGATGAGATATGATTTTGTGCATGGGTAACTATTATCATACTTGAACTAACAATTGCTTTGTTTATGGGTATTTGGCCACTCTTAACTATTGATTTTGCTTGTAATAAGTATGTTTCGTGTTGTTATGTACCCTATTGTAAAAATGTATAGAATGGTATACTGATTTTGCTTTTAAATGCTTGTTGTAAGATAGTGTTCATTTTGTTTTATGGTCTCCAGTAATAAACTAGCTTTGCTATTATATGATGATAATAGAGAGAGACATCATGAAATTTTTCTGGTTTCAATTGTAAATGGAATCTATTGTAGAAGAAATTTGTTAATTGATATTTTGCTCTTGCACTTCTTTAATCATCAGGAAGGACTGAAATGAGTAAAGGAGTTGCATTTTTAGAGATTCGTTTTAGGGTTTCAAGCATATGAGGTTTTAGTGAGATGATAAGAGACTCATGTGAGATGTTGACGTGGCAATCTTTTAGGATTACAATTGATATGATAACTTGAGGCAATGTCATGTATAAACACATTTAATTAACATTTTCATTATTTTGGATTGACAGAACTTGTTAGACCTCGTTTCCGAAGTCTAACTCCTACTTGTCTCTAATATAACATATGTTGGGCCCCGTTTTCAGAGTCCAACTCAGAGGTCATATTCGAAATACACATATATTATCCTAACATTTAATTGAAAATCTCATGATACTCTTTAATACAATTAAGACAACTGATTGTCATAAATCTCAACAACCTTATCTTCATTAACATTATAAATACAAGAGTTTTACAAAGCCATAAAGACATTTCTAACCCCAATACATTCATATCTCAATATCCCGAAATACATAACATACTGAAACTTATTATAATACTCAATTGTATCTAAAATTCTCGTCGTTACAAAATCTAACTTAAAAATACAACTTGAATCGAAGCCTTGACTCTCTTCACTTCATCTCTTAATCATTACCTGTGGGTAGGGACAGAAGGGGGTGAGCTTGACAGCTTGTGGGTAACAGTTTATAATAAAAGATAAGCAAAAACTTTGAAATCGTTTTACTTGTCATCCAAAATTTTTTTCATTGAATTCATAGAGCATACTTTTCTCAAAATTCTTGTAAAAAATTTACAATATTGCAAATCATGTATGCATTCATCATGTCAGACAATTCATGAGCACTTAAGCACATCAGAATAGTTCGGGTGGATCCAAAACAAAACGTACTACACATTTTCCTTAAGGGTCCTGTGTAGCCATGAACAGAGTATACTAGCGCAATTCCAATTTATGGTCTTGCGTAGCCGTAAACTTATGGGAGTCCATAAAGGAGCTCCATGCCACTAGCGGGCAGGCGGGAGAAGCCTTTAGACAAGTGCAGTTGACTTAACTTAGGGGACCATCACAAACCCACATAACACATAATTAATGACTTGTAAAATTGTTGCCCAAAAATGGCAATTCTTGAAATTCTTGCTTTTCAATAGCCATGAAGCATTTCGAAAACATGTTTTCATAAACTTGGATCTTTAAAAAAAAAACATTTTCAAAATGTTTTCATAAATCATCAACATGATTCATTTAGCAAACATATAACAATTTCTCAATGCATTCAAGAAACAACAAATGCCACACTTATGATGCAATTAAAATCATCAA
>JANZXR010000001.1:23196038-23219604 GCA_027575705.1 Erythroxylum echinodendron | reverse complement strand
GGTTTAGTGAAGTGATGTGACACGCCACCCTCGCGGGGCACGGATTCGGATATCACCGTTGATGTCGGGTCCGGGTCTAGTCAGGAGTTGGGGTGTTACACGCGTACTGCAGCGAGGAATAGGAGGGGGTGCATAGATACAGCTACTTCTTGACCCTCCACATCCCTAGTAGTCCTGAAGCTAGTAATAGAAGTAGCAGAGGAGGAATTGAGTGCACCAGCAGAGGTCGACCGATTTCAACAAATCCTCAATTAGATGGCCTCTAAGTAATAGAAAATGACATCCTAAATCAATGAGCTTAGCACTCAAATGCGGCAAGTTCACGAGGAGTAGTGCAGCCTGAAGAAGGGGTCCCTCAATTTCTGTCGAAGGAATAATTTTGAAGCTCCTTCGCCAACACCATTGCCACCATCATCTCAATAAGCTTTTCTTACCCCTTTTACTTTTAATTTGTGTTATTTTCTTTTGATGTGTTTCAAGTCATTTTCTTTTGTTTAGTTTATTGTCATTTTTATTTAGTTCAATGTCATTTGTTTGTTTCAATTTCTTTTGTTAGTTTGAGGTTATTTTCCCTTATTTGGTGGTTGACTTGTCACATTGAGGACAATGTGATCTTTAAGTGGAGGGACGTGACATTGACGTTCTTAATTGCATTGTTTGTTAAATAGGATGCATGTTTAGGCATATTATGTGCTTTATGTCAGCAATAGAACCGTATTTGAATCATTCTGATGGATATTGCCACGAGATTCTATCATGCTAGTTGGAATTAGATTGAAAGCATGCTTGAACTTAGATTAGGCCACTGAAGTAGAAAGTGAACCATATAGAGTGATGAAAAGTAGTTGGTTACATAAGCTTAGTCATAAATTGATATTTAAGCAATGAGGTAGTGTAGAGATGCATAATGAGTTTTCATTTAAGCAAAGTGAAGATTGAGCCATATGACTCCATCCATAGTCATTCTATTTCTTTGTTAAGTGATACATGCTTAGGTTATTACCTTTAAAAATTGCTTTGAATCTGTTTGAGGCTACTGGATGCAAGCTTCATAGAGATGATTAAGGCCCTTTTGGTGTTAATCCTTGGCTTAAATGACCTACTCTTTGGATTATCCCTTACTACTCCCATTGAGCCATAACCTTTTGTTTCTTGAAAACACCAAAAATTTTAAAGCTCAGAATCTCATTAACCTACCCATTCATAAGTTTAGTAGAGTATTAAGTAATACATTAGTTGAGATCATTGTGAAAAGTTTACTGAGATGAGTTGAGTATATTTATGCCTTTATATTACAGTGTATATAGTGTTGTTTTGATTCATAATTCTTCCATATATTAAGAAAAAGAAAGAAAAATGAAAAATGAAAAAATGTCGTGCAGCATAAATATGTGCAGAATAGTAGTTACATTTGTATATCTCGGAGTTATGCTTTATTATCCCTTTTTATCCATTTTTTACTTTATGAATGCTTGTGCTTAACCTTTTTTCCCTTTTTACCCAGCTTAACCCTTACCACATTACAACCCTAAACAAGTCATTTTGATTTATTTATGTATGAAATTATTATAGAGGAGCATTGCTGTATTACTAAGCCTATAGTAGTGTAGTTTCCTATAGGAAGTTTGAGCGAAACACCAACCATCAAACACTTGAGAGAAATGAGTGAAAACTATGAGGAAGATTCATTTTGCGTCTTTACTTCTCTTTGAGTGATGGTGTCAATTGTTGAGATTGCTTATGTACACCAATGAAAAAGTAGCCACGATATATGTATTAACTTGATATTTGAGTTGGCTTAAATTTGAGGAATTGTATTCATTTATCTTTGTGAAAATGAAGTGATAGAAATGATTGGATGCATTTATTTTGCTTGAGGACAAGCAAAGATTTAAGTGTTAGGATGTTGATAGTTGTGCATTATTCAATGTTTTTCTAACTAATTGGAATGCGTTTCTTGCATAATTATAGATTATTGTTGTAGTTTAAAATTCATTTTGTATGATAGTTTGATTTCCATTGTTTTTCTTTTATGTTTAATGTTAATTTAGGGTAATAATTGATTATTTTTATGTAGGAAGGAAGATTGAGCAACTTGGAGATTGAGCTAGAGATCAAAAAGGAGAAGAGACTAGGAGACTCTCTGTTGCCAATTCCCACGATTAAGGGAAGAATTATAATCCGAGTCATTATGCGAGGCTTTATAAAAGTTATTCTGGACTATTAAAGGGGAATTAAGCCTCCATGATCAAGATAGAAGAAAACTCTTTTGTAGAAAGAGACTCCTTGAGTAAAGAACACAAGTTTTGAGCCTTGAGGTAAGATTGAAGTCAAGGACTATCATCAAGATCAAGGAAAATAGCACATCAATATCTAAATTCTAGATTTTGGAAAAGAATAGAAGAAGTTTCTTTTATTCAATTTTTTGTGTTTTTCTTTCTTCTAATCTTTGTAAGATGGATTATTTGTGTGTTGATGATGTTATGGAGACTATGAGTGGCTGATTTAGTTTTAGAGATTACTTTTGAACTAATTTATTGAAACTCCTATTTTATTGAATTGAATGAAAGTGTCTTTGATGATTGTTGATTTTATTTGTTATATTGCAACAAATCGAGAGAGTAAGATTATTTATGTAGGATTATACAACGAGAGTTGGCAACCTATAGACTTACAATCATTACGTCAATTTATTAGTTAGAAGAGATCTCGACGAATTCAATTAATCACCCATAGGATAGTTTAATAACTAGTTGAATTGGTGGAGTCATTGGATAAGTTGAGAGATCACTCAATTGAATCCATTTAATTTGATTAGGGACAATTAATTATACCTTGAGAGAGGGTAGTTAATACATTATGAAATCTTAGGCGAGACACAATTCGATTGATAAAATCAGAGGGAGACAAAATAGGGAAAAAGTAATCTCTAGTCTTTAGATTCTTGACAATTTTTCTGCATTTTGGTATTGTTTAGTGTTCATTATTAGTCTTTTAATTTAAATTTAATTTTCTTGATTATTTTTATTAAACAGTTTTGTTTCTTAAACAAAGTCTGGTCTGAATTAAGTGGTGTTTGGGCATCAATCCCTGTGGAATCGATATCTGCTTTCTAACTACAAGTCACGACTTATATATTTGTAGTTTTTGAGCGTAAAATGAGTATATTGTTTTTACATAATTACACTCAATAGGAGATGTAAGTTTTTCAAATGGTACAATGAAGAATTTAGTGAGAGAGTCGTTGAAGTGATTTAAAATTTAAGGAATGATTTATCAATGTCAAAGGAAGAGGTTAAAAGAAGCACAACAAAGGAGTTTGAAGAACAAATGAATCTTTTGAAGGAGGAAATACGTTTATTGAGAAAGAGAACAAACAAATTAAGTGTATGTTAATGAACATTGTAATTGTAATAGGATTACTTATGGTTGTACTTTTTATTTGTAAATATGTTATGAGGATATTGCATTGAATTTGAACAATGTAATGGATGATATTAATTTCATATAGGTTATGAAAAATTTCATCTTGAATAACTAACTAATAAATAGTGGTTATGTTATATAACAAATCATAATGAATACGTTGTATATGAATAATAAAATTTGGAAATGAACTATGTAGCTTAATTGAAAAAACAAATTTACTATATATAACCAATATATAATGGATAAGTTGTAGTATAACAATTCACAATTCATATACTGAATATGTTGTATATGAATAATAAAATTGGTATATGAATTAATAAACAATGAATGGTTTGCATATATTGTCAAATATGAAAAAAGGCAATGTAAGAGAGAGAGAGGTTGTGTAGGAAATCATATTAATTAACAAAATATTTACATTGTATTTACATTCATATATGTGCAACACAAAAAATGTATACATTGTATGTATAAAACTAATCGATGTTTGCTTCATTTGTACTACATTGCGTAAGATCAGGTTATGATAATAAAGTCAATGAGGTTCTCCTTGTACTTACTTTAGCTTGTAAATGTTGTGAAGTAATACTAGGATGTCCTTTAAATCATAAATCCCTTGGTTGAAATGATAATTGAAACTTGTGTAGGTTAACATCTCTAAATTAGTTTATATAGGCATCTTCAAGTGTACCAACCTACAAAATGGAAGAAAAAAATATTACAAACACACTTTGTAATTATTACAAGTTAGACAAATTGATAAAAAAACTTACAATATTGCTTGGTTGAGTCAGTCCAACATTATCATTAACCAAATTCCCATCGCTTAATTGTAGTTATAATGAAAAATATGTTTGTCAGTAATTAGTTCAAACAATAAGTAATATAAAATTGAAAACTGTATACTTATGAAGATCCCTCTTTTCTAACCTAATTTACATAATTATAAACATTAGTATGTTTATAAAATTGTATTCATATGATTGAATTTACGTGTACACACCTGTGAAGAAGCCTCATCATTTTGACTTAATGTATTGTTATTGCATTTTCTAAAGTTATAACCTTAAAGACCACATTTTTGGCATTTATGCATTTACCCTTTCTGACTCATTTTATTTGGATTTTTCATCTTCTTCGACTCATCTTGCAATTTTTGGTCTACCAGGCATAACCCTTTTAGGTGGAGGATGTAGCAACTCAATGTCACTTGAACGCCAAAAAATTTCTCCTCGTATTGATTGTAACCCATTTTCATACAAACTTAAGAAGTGACCCTTTCAATAACACAAATCAACGAATGTTTTAACCCTTTGTCTTGAGTGATGGATTGCACTAATTTCATGCTTGCATGGGTATCCATATAGGTCCCATGCCTGAAAACTACATCTATATTGTCTACCGATCCTGACAATATGCTTCTTTTCACCCTTTGAAACTTCAAAACCACCAACTCCATTCCATACCATTCTCCATTGTATTGCTTATTTCTTGTTTTTCTCCAACTTCTTTATTATGTTTGGTGCTATATCATGCTTTCACCTAAGAAAAAATTGGTTTCTCTTAGCATGCCTGCTCATAACTATCATTCTAATATTCTCCAACCTACTAATCACGGCCCTCTCCCTAGCTGGTAAAATTCGCCCATTGAAGGTTTTGCTCATGTTTTTTTCAACAATGGGACATTTACTTTGAAAAGCTTGATAACATTTGGCCAACCTCTCTTTCGGATACTCAAGCAACGCTGCAACACAATTAGGGCTTATTCTATCAAGTCTCTTTAGTTGTTTATCAAAATCTTGAACATACATTGACCAAGCACAATTCTAAAACTGCTTTCTTAGGTCCTTTCCCTTCTAATTCGCAGAACAATTGTAATATATATGTCTTGCACACTTATGGTGATCTAAATTGGGCAAAGTGTCCTCAACCATCTTGACTAATCCCTACAATAAATACAAAAGATATCATATCATATTTCCTATAATTACCTTCAATCCTAAATATGTTTATACACCTTTTGCATATCAGATATAACTATAATTCCTTAACCATCTTCTAATTCTAAATCAAATGATAACAAATTTATAAACCAAGTCCATGAATTTGTGTTTTCCACTTTGAAAATTGCCTAGGTCAATGGAAACATTCCATCATCACCATCTCTACCAACTGCACTTAATAATTGCCCTTGAAATTATGTCTTTAGGAAGCATCCATCAATCCTAAAAATTGTTCTCAAATGCTTCCATCCTCGTTTCATAGCATCAAAACAAATATACAATCGTTTGAATTGTAACAAAATATAAGATAATATAAAGAACTATTAATATACTACATAACACGACATAATGTAGTACAATATAAACTTTATAACATAACTTACCTATAGCAATGAGCTCTTTTCATTTCTTGATAATTGTAACTCAATTGTTAACCTAGGATTGCTTACCTTCAACTCTTGTATATATCCTTGCAACTTTGCATATTCAGTAATAGAATCCATTGCTCTTTCTTTCCTTAATCTCCTCTTCGCTCTTCTACATATGCTTGAATTTTAAAAAAAATATTTAGCTTCTCTCTACATTCTTCCACCATTTTCTTCGTTGTTATACTGAACTTCTCCAAATTTCTATCTTTGAAGTGTCTCATCAAGAATTTTGTAAAAACCAATTTAGGTTTACTTATAGTGAAGCAACTGTGATTAGGATTATATGTTTTCACCCTCTAACATCGCTTATTCTTAATATATGTAGCATAAAAAAATCCATTGGCATCCACCTAGACAAACATACCTAATCCGAGTACTCTCACATTTTTTCAAAATAACATTGTATCATGTACATACTACATAATTGACAAAAAAAATCTTTAAATTCTTTTGCAGTCCCATACTCTATTCCCAACCTCCACTCGTGTCCAGCCTCTATATGATTATCCCTAAAAGATGAGCTGGGTCTATGTAAATCTTCACTATCTCCTCTCTACTAGGATATTCATTGGTGCTAATAGGACTACCACAATCCTTTGAATCAATTTTGATTGGATGATGGTCGTGTGGAATGTCAAAATAAAAGTTCTATCCAAAGTATCCACTATATTTCTCCATACTCACATTTGTTTGTGCACCTTCTCCCTCTGAGTTCTCGTCCATTTGCGCACCTTCTCCCTCCAAATTCTTTTCCATTTGTGCACCTTTTCCATCCAAATTCTCTTCTATTTTTGCAACTTCTCCCTCTACATTCTCATCCCCTTATGGACCATACCCCTTCATGTTCTCATCATTATCATCAATAGCATGGATATGTATATCTACATGATGAGTTACATATACATCCATAATCCTATGTTTTTGCATTAGGTTTGCTAACCTAATACAACTTTCATTTGAGTCGATAACTTTTAATGTGTCCTTAACGTTAACAATATGTCTTATCAATTTTATCATACCCTAACTCCATTCCCATCTTATTTATTCGTCTGTTATCAATAAAGTCAACTCAACTTTGTCAAATGTAGTAACATCACCACTAACATATGTCAATTCAGGCTCTACTATAAAATTTCAACCATGAAAAAGACTTATATTTCCATATTGAGCCATTAAAACCTATAAACATAAGCAAACACATAAGTTTAAATGAAAAAGGCAATGCACTGATTAAAAAAAAAGTTAATGAACATAAAATATAAAATCAATGCAGACAAAACTATGAAATTCAACTTCCACCAATGCAATCAAATCTGGTTTTAGATATGACTCTGGTTTCCACTAGAAATTCAATTTCTACCAGTATATAACTCTAGTTTGAAACTATCAAATTCAATTATTAAATACAAATTTTCACCTCAATACACGCTTGAATACATTAATTATGTGATACAAATAATCAATATGTGTACATATATGTTGCCAGAAGCAGAGTAAAATGATCCAATACACTTTAGAAGAAATTAAATGATCCACCAAAAAATATTTTCCCTAAAAGACTATATAAGATACTATTTCAATACTTGTAAGAGGATGATGAAACTTGTTTACATGTCCTCATTTTTAATAACTACCTATTGCCATGTTTATGAAATGAGAAAATAGAATGGAATTGTTATATAAGTTTCTTCCTTCTTGAAGAGTCTCTATTGTCGAATTGCAAAAGCTTTCTCCCTAGCAATCCACAATTCAATAATGATTAGTAGTCCATTTTTAGCAAATATTGTAGTATAGACAGATAAAAACATAGAATTTTTGATGCAATTTTCAAAATCTAAAGCCAAAAATTCAAAAAGAAACTATAAATTTTGGGCTAAGTTCATTTATTATTTACCTTAAAGAATTCGCAGCTATAGATTTTTGTTTCAACACCAATCTCCTTACCCTTTCAATGTAATTGTATAAAGTATGGTGGAAAGCTAATGGGATCCACCAATAAAGTCATATCTTTACATTTAAGTGGCACTCTTAGTTAATAAAGTCCTGTCCTTACATTTATGTGGCACTCTTAGTCAAATGCTTAAGCCTTACTAATTAAGCTTTATCTTAAACATTTACTATGATCCCAATTCAAGTTTAGAAGAGTAAAATTGGCTTGATTAGTCTAATCTAGTATGTATTAAGTAGCCTAAACTATTTTGAGTTTTAGTGCTTATATAGCCTAAACTATTTCAATAAATTCATATTTCTGACATTTCAGCATCTGTAAAGTTGTAAATTAAGCAAAAACATATACATCTACTGCACTTTAATTTTGCATATTGGCATATCCATCAATTTTCTACGATATAATTATCAAATTTCTAGTAATATATTCAATTACATGCAAATGTTTAATTGGTCTTATAGTATATGATTCCTTGAGTATTATTTAATACAAATACAAATTGCAAAGGTTGGATTCTCTAAGTAAAAGAAGAATCAAGATGCATTTCATAATTGTCAATGTTAAAGAAAATTCCCGTTGGAAGAGCCAAAAATGAATTAAAGAATGGATGGATGGACAGTAGATGAACATCAAGGGCATCAACTTTTATAACTACCTATCACCTTCTTCCATTTGCAAAAAGCTTACATGAAAATATTTCCCTTAAAAGACTTATATGTTAGACTACTAGGTTACCCAAAACTTGCGAACCTAAACAGTTTGGAACTAAATACAAGTGTGATGCTGAGTGATGTTTGAAACTCTAACTAGAGCTAACAAATAAACATAAAAATCACATCAATAAGGGGACCACAATGGGGACCAAAAATATTTTTGCTAAAATAAGTAGATAAAATTTTAAAACCGTCTTTATCATAAAATATTCATTTACTATTATATTTTAATCACTAAAAATAATTTCATTATTTGGAATTTAAGAATTGACATTTACAAAAGTATTTCATAAATAAAATTTTAAAATTTATGTAATTTATATATTTTAAATTTACTAAATAATTATAACATTTTTAAAAGATAAGAATTTAATCATTTATAAAAATTTGAAATAAATTCTTAATGGTTGATATAAAATAATTAAATAGTATATTAAGCTAACAGTAAATCATATTATAAAAAGAAAAATAAAAAGAAATAATTTTATTATTTTTATTAAGTTATAAGTTGGAAAATTTTAAATTTAAAAACAAATTCCAATAGACATGTTTTTTCTTTAAAAACAAAAAAGTAGAAAAGATAGTAATAGCAAAACTCCAATAGGCTTAAGTTAGATATGAGCGAAGGAGACCGACAAACATGTTCTTGATAGAAGATTAAAGAAAAGAACATACTTGGCTAAGCCAATTACTCACATAGAAATAAAGGAAGTGGTCAAATCCTTTAATCACAACAAGGCACCTTTGCCTGATGGAACGAATAAATTCTTCCTCCGACATACCCAGCCAATGATTGGTAATATGGTCAACGAATCAATGATAGAATTCTTCGTCCGTGGGAAATGTTGCAAGATATCAACAGAACTCATATAAGTCTAATCCCGAAACCTCAATCCCCGAGCACTTTCACGAATTACAGGCTTATATCCTTATGAAATACATTTATAAGATTATTTCTAAACTGATTGAAAGCAGACTGAAGGAATACCTTCCAAACATCATTGATCATTATCAAAGAGCTTTATTAAAGGGTAGCCAAATAGGAGACAATGTTCTTTTGGCCCAGTAACTTTTCAATGATTATTTAAGGAAGCAGTCTCCAAAGAATTTCGCTCTAAAGATTATCTACGTAAAGCATTTGAATCAAATGAAGCTGCCTTTTTTTTTTTAGGTAATTCGACCTTCGCTTAACTAATCCTGAGACCTATGAGCCACCCATTCAGACTCATGATAGGTAAATTCAGGTCTGATTCTAGAGAATAGTAGGGATACCTACTCCAAAAGATGGGTCACCAACAGAAAGATTACATCACCTTAAATAAAGGCTGCTCCTCTCCTAGTTCGAACCCACAACTTCCACACAATCTTCTCCCCTTTTTTACCACTAGGCTACCCCATGAGGGGCACAAATGAAGCTTCTTTATCCACACTTTGAGATCAATTAAGTTTCCTAAATATTTATTAATTGGGTGGAAACAATGCATAACAACTAGGGCCTACACTATACTCATCAATGGAGAGCCAACGAGGTTAATCAAGGCAGCCAAAGGCTTAACGAGAAGAAACCCTATGTCTCCTTACCTCTTTATTTTGGGAATGGAAGTATTAACTAGGTCAATAAGACTAACTACTAGCTAGGAAAGGAACTTCAAATACCATTCTAAATGATAGAATCTCAAACGATTCATTTTGCTATTTATAGATGATATCATACTTTTATCTAAGGCTGAATCTCTAGCCTGAAAAGTATGAAGCCCCTGATCACTTACCTAGGCATCCCCATCCATAAGAAGAACTTCATTCAGTGACTATTGCTTTCTTCTGGAGAAACTTCAAAGAAGACTCATAAGCTAGAAGAATACTTGCTTATCTCATATTGGGAGAGTTCAACTTCTATTAAGTGATTAACAAACTATAAATACATTAATCCTCTCATTTGGTTAGTCCTTTGAGCATAATTAAATCTTTGGAAAGGATGATGAAAAGGTTATTATAGTTAGGTGACTACTCTAAGCAAAGCCTAGCCAAAGCAAGCTAGAAAGGAATTTGCTTGCCTAAGAGACAGAAGAATCTGACTATTCAAAGGTATTCAAATTATCCTTTGATTAGGAAGTACATTATATCTATCAGACAGATTAACAAAATGCCCCTGTTGAAAAGGGTATGGAAGTTGACGCATGACAGGAAAGCTTTAGGGTCTAGCTAGATGGCTTCATGTGTACTACATAAAGTAAGATAGTTTCTAGATCCTCACCCCTAAAGCTAATGCCTCTTGGACTTTTTCATAACCCTTGAAGCTCTGGATACTTATCAGAGCTTCCATTAAAACCAGGGCTGTTAATGGGAACTCCAAAAGCTTCTAGGAAGACCATTGGCTAAACATTGGTCCTCTAAGGAACAATCGTGAACTAAATTCCTTACACAGCCTAATCTAAAGCAATGCCATATTTAAAGATGTGATAAATATAACAACTAACTTTATTAAGAGTTAATAGCCCACTAACCACATCAATTTTTAACATACGACTCAACTTAAATGAGCAGGACAAAGTAATATAGTCTTTTAATTCATATAAAAAGTTCACTAATGATTCTTGTAAACTCTTTCTGAGATTGTCCGCTCCAAGGATCAAATGGATGAAGTTAATATGGTTCCCTCAGCATAATTCTAGAGCTACCTTTATAATATGGCTTGCATTAGAAGGTAAAGTCCCTACAAGTGATATAATCATTTAATTCCTTGATATTCCCTCCATCTACTCGATATGTAACCAAAAAGAGGAGAAAATTGACCGCCTATTTTTTAAATACAGCTACATTGAACAAAATTTAAGATCAATCATCCAACTTTGCAACGTCCCCCATCCTCACTTAGCTATCATCATACAATGGATTGGGCATGCAAACTATGTAGCGCCTTTAAAAGAGATCATATAGCTCCTAAATTAGCATTAGAGAACACTGTGCACCAGATTTGGAGGGAGCACTACCTAAGGATCTTCTAGCGAACATCCAAGCCATTCAACATCACTTTACAAGAGCTCGCGGATAGCATGAGATAGTAATCGTTCACTCACCAATTACAGTACAAGTTCAACCTCCTCCACTTTAGCGTGGAGACTTTCAAGAGAATCATCCATATTCACAATGAACTCGAGATCTCAATCTCTTGGCCAGTTGGTGTTCTATACTTAAAAACTAAACAAACCTTAACGAAGTTGTGTAAGTAAAGTTAACCCTTATTTTTGTACCATATCATCGACATTGTTAGTTTATGCTATTGCAGCCAATCAACTGGATGCAAATTCATGTATAACATTATTTGAATTAATGAAGTTTTTATTTATCTTTATGTATTAATTTAATTAATATTTTATGTTTTAATATTAAAGGTAAAATTCTTGAAATAATTACTATGCGATTGAAATTATGATGAGATCATAATAATGAGATTCAGTTTACACTTATGTATTATTCTTCCTAAATGTTCCTAGTTGTAGTTTCATCAAGACAAAATATTGTTGAAACAGTAAAACTAGCACGTATTATGTTTCTTTCTTATGAAGAACGTAATTGATCTCATAAATTAAAGTATAGAGATACTTAAAATAATGTGTGGGTGATTATTAGAGAATAACTCACTGAACTGACCCGATTATAAGAATCCCTGATAGAATATTACTTATGTGTCTATGGATTATCTCATAATGATAGTTATATAATTGATCCTCAAACTTGAGATCATGGTTATGAATACTGGTACGTACTAGACCAAGACTGGTATGAAACAAGGAGTTGGTGGTACCGGGTTTAAACACCAGTAGGTACCTATCTATTTCAGATGGTACTGGGCAGTATTCAAAATACCGGCCAAATACTGGTTGGTATCGAAAATTTAAAAAAATATGGGGACTTTTTTGCAAAATTTTCAAAAATTTTTAAAATCTCTTTCCCTCCCTCCTACCTCTCTTTCCCCCCTTTTTTTCAAGTTTTTTAATTGGTTATTTTATTATTTCAACATTTATAATTATTGTGATTTTTAAATTTTTGTTTTTAAAATAATAATAAATATTTTTATTACTAATAATAATTATAAATTAAATAAAAATTAAAAAAATTATTTTAAATATTTTATATAATATTAATTAATAAAATATTAATAAAATATTTTATTTTTTTAAATAAATAATTTAAAATTTTTTATTTACAAACTAATATTTATTTATATATTTTAAATTATTAAATCAAAATTTATTTGAAATTTATATATTTTAAAAATATATTTACATTTAATTATATTTATTAATAATTATTAAATTAATTTTATAAATTAAATTAAAATTGTGATTATTATTTATTATTATGATTTTTGGAGACAGAGTAGAACTATATAATATGATAATGGACTATTTTGTAATTTTAAAAAAATTCAAGGACTATTTCATAAATTTAAAAAATTATCCGAAACGGTACCCAGTATTAACCGGTACCGGTACAGTACCGTATTGGAACTCAATCCGATACCAAGTCTGATATGATATTCGTAACATTGCTTGAGATTTTCAAGGTATCTTGTATGCGAATTACTGTGTTTTGATGCTACTTATAAATCGTCCTATGATAATTCAGTCGGTAGTAATTGGATACAGTATGAACCATATAGAGATAGTTGAATAAGTCAATATAGGATTCATCACTCTAAAGTAATTAGAGAGAATATTCTACTATTCTTAATTAGTAATGATTTATGGAATTCTCTGGCCAGAGTTAATTGACATTTGAAAATGTGTTTTCAAATTTCAGTTATAAATCAATTACTAATTAACAAGAATGAACATGATTAGATGATAAGAATAAACACTGTATCCATACCCTATCCAATTAAAATATTAAATGACGAAAGGATTAAATTATACATCATAGCCATGTGCAGACAAGTTAAGTCAATCACTTTGATATTCCAAATATTTGGGTAATTATGACATATTGCTAGATGTCAATTATGATTTATGATTTATGATTATGAATTGTTTGATTGTAAAAAGAAAGATAAATTAAAAGAATTTTTAATTTATCTAATTATATGACTTAGAATTGTAATTTATAATCATTGCCAATTTATTAGGAACCTATCGGTCACAAATCAAAGAGCTATTTATGAAAGAAAAATCAATTTAATTAAGTTGGACTTAATTATAAAGTTTGAGAAACTTTGGGATCAAGTATGAGATATTTGATTTTATTAAAATTAAGTTAATGATAATTAGAATTTGATTTTAATTACAATTAAAGAAATTTAATTTTAATTACAGACCCTCATGATTTTTTATTCAAAAAGGGAAGAACATTTCAGAAGCTAGCATTTTGTCTTCTTCCTTTCAAAATCAGTCCTGAGAATTGCTCTGTGGATACCATCAGAGGCTGGACAATTGATCAGCTTGTAATTGATCAATCGAAAAGGTTTCAAAAGTTTTTTAATAGGAAGACGAACAAGGTACAATTTCTAATTCATTTTCATTTTATTCAAGTTTATTCAATTATTAGGATCTGCTTGAAATATGAAAAATGTTTTGTTTTCTGCTGCGTATTTGATTTAATTTCGATTGGATTCCAACAATGGTATCAAAGCCTCATTTAATTGTTTAACTTGGACTCGTTGCTTGATTCTTGTTGATTTAGAATAAAAATTAAGGTTTTTATGCTACTGTTTGTCTTTCTCCCATACTGTTCTTTTGTCTTTTCTCTACAAATGTTCCTCGTTTGTTATGATATTTGTTATGTTTATTCATGGATATTATTCTGAATAATAAAGCATGAATAATACATATGCTTGTTTCTTATTTTTGCATTTGGATTTGTTCATTGCCTATATCTTGCCATCATTGTTTATTTTACGCTTTTGAGATTGCATCTGATGCCCAAATAAGTATTCAAGAACATATTGGTTTACGTTTGCTTGTTTTATATCTATTCACGCATGTTCCCTATTTTGCCTCTATGAGTTGCTCATTAAAGATCTGAAAGATCGGCTATCTACATGCTTCTGTTTTTTTGACTACCTTGGGTTTGGTTAATATTGACTAAGTGGCTTAAAAGCCACTTAAGGTATGTCTCACCAGCGGCGTCGAGTGGCGACACCATTGATTGCTGTCGCCATCATGAGAGACGATGGGTGAAGATCACCTAATTCCGTAGTTAGCGTGGAGGTGGTGGCAAAGAGGAGGGAAACAACAGTGGCGTGGATAGCATAGGCGATGGCAGACGCAGAAGACAACGACAGTGAGCAACTCGGCAGTGAGGATTCACCAGTGTGGATGGTTCCCGACGGTTGTAAACTCGAGAGTTGGAGCGACGTGGGTACAAGTGTTGCAAATGTTACTCGACAGTTGGGTAAACGTGGAAACAAGAGGGAGTGGGGGTGTCGTTTTTCTGAAAAACATGGAAACATGGGGAGGTAGTTACAGACGGAGTTGGACGCTTCTGGAGAAGACAATGGGCACATGTGGGCATCCTCGAAGATCACCTATAGGAGAGGTGATTGGCGTGTGCACCTTTTGACCACGGGGTGCGTGCATCATCTGGCTCGTGCACTGCACGCACTAGATACCCTCCCATTCCCTTTTTATTTTTTTAAAACCTTAAATTTTCAATTTAATTAATTTAATAGAGATTGAATTAATTTATGCTCCTAATAAGTTTTAAAAGTGTTGTACTATAATTTTGAAAATTATTTTCAAAAGGAATTTTTATTCAGAAAAATTTTGGAATTTAATTTAATTTTTCAAGAGTTGAATTATTAATTTAATTTTATCAGCCAATCAATAATTATAATCAAGTAAAAGTTTTAATAGATTATGTTTTAAATTATAAATATAATGAGATTATATTATTCTGATCAGATCGAATTTTTTTTTCAAATGTTAAATCCTTTAATATAATATTAAGTACATGTTAGGAAAGTGATAGTTGCCTTCTATCGTTTGAGAAGAAAACCATAATTCTATTTATTGCTTGACTTGTTAAGTAAACTTAAGGTCACTTTAACCCAAATATGTTTTATCTTAAATTAATGTGTCCTAGTTAACTAAATTTGTGTGATTTGGATAAGTAGACTCATGATCATATAGATTTAGAGGCAGGGTTAGGAATAATATATGTGATAAATTTTGACAAAAGTTGTTACTTAACGGTTCTAGGAGTCATATAAAATGCGATTGAAAAGTAGTTTTTCTACCTAATTTAATTTTAGTTAGTTTATTGAGCAAACTCAAAATCAATTAATTTTAAATAAGATCCTAGCCTATTAGGAAATTATTTGATAATTTTTTGATATAATAGTGAGGGCCATTATTTTTAATAAAACAGTAGGAGTAATCAAATAATTTTAAAATCCTTATTTTATTTGATTTTGGATATAAACTAATATTTGCTCCTTTTATGTTTTTTTGATTGTTGAATTTGAACATGAATACCAACCTGACATTGAAGAGCATCACAAGCTGACTGGACCCAACTTTTCAGAATGATTACGAAACTTAAGAAAAGTTCTTAGGCAAGAAAAGAAGTTATATATTCTTGATACTCCTGCTCCATCAGAACCTTGTTTAAATGAAACTGATAAAGATTGGGAGAAATATCATCGTTATATTAATGACGTTGAACAAGCTATGTGTGATGTTAGCTTGCATGTCTCCTGAGCTTTAGAGGCAGCATGAGAACATAGATGCACCTATTATAATACTAGATCTTAAGGATTTATTTGGTGCACAAAGTAGGATGGAGAGATATCAAATCTCCAAGGCACTGTTTCAATGTAAGATGACATAAGGATCTTTAGTCAACCTTCATGTTCTGAAGATGATTGGGTATATTGAAAATTTGGCCCAATTAGGTTTTGTCATGGACCACGAGTTAGCATTGATCTGGTGTTACAGTCTCTAAGTTCGAACTTTTCACAATTCTTTATGAAATTTAACATGAACTAGAAGGACATGACATTACCTGAACTGTTGAACATGCTCAAGATTATGGAAGGATGCCTTAAGAAGGAACCTAGTTCTGTACTTGTTATCGGTTCTTTTAAAAGTAAGAAA
Organism: Erythroxylum echinodendron; assembly: GCA_027575705.1. Lineage (NCBI taxonomy): Eukaryota > Viridiplantae > Streptophyta > Magnoliopsida > Malpighiales > Erythroxylaceae > Erythroxylum > Erythroxylum echinodendron. The sequence goes on along the minus strand of JANZXR010000001.1, from coordinate 23,202,987 downwards.
AGGGATTTAAAAAGAATAAAAACAAGAAACAGAAGGCTTCTACTAATGTAGTAAAGGCCAAAGGAGGTGTCAAGAAGAAGAGCAATGACAAATGCACATGTTTTCATTGTGGAGTCAACGGACATTGGAAGAGAAATTGCCCATCTTATCTTACTGGCCTGAAACATAAGAAGCTTAAGGAAACAGTCTCTTCAGGTATTTTTATGATTGAGATCAATCTTTCTACTTCTATTCCACTTTCTTAGGTATTAGATATAGGTTGTAGTTCTCACATATGTAATAGCATGCAGATATTAACAAGGACTAGATCATTTAAGAAAGGCGAAGTGGATATGTGAATTGGCAATAGAGCAAAAGTTGCTACATTAGCTGTAGGAACTTGTAGTTTAACTTTGCCTTCTGGCCTTGTATTAGAACTTAATAATTATTATTATCTTCCTGTTATTACAGAAGACATCATTTCTATTTCTTATTTGGATTTGAATGGATTTGTCTTTGTAATTAAGGATAACGGTTGTTCTTTTCATAAAGATGATGTTAATTATGGATTTGGATTACTTACAAATGATTTGTATGAGCTAGATCTTGAAAGGCCAATTCTTAATATAAATATTAAGAAAAGAAAATTAACCAAACTCCATCTTATTTATGACATTGTAGGTTAGGTCATATCAATGAAACTAGAATCATAAAATTACATAAAGAAGGATATTTGGATTCTTTTGATTATGAATCATATGAAACTTGTGAATCTTGTTTATCGGGAAAGATGACCAAACTACCCTTTAAGGGAAAAGGACAACATGCTAGTACGTTACTAGAATTAATACATTCAGATGTATGTGGACTTATGTCCACAAATGCTAAAGGTGGATTCTCATATTTCATTATGTTCACAAATGACCATTCTAGATATGGTTATGTGTACTTGATGAAACAAAAGTTTGAATCAATTGAAAAGTTCAAAGAATTTAGACTAGAGGTTGAGAAACAAACCGGTAAAAGTATTAACACACTTAGGTCAGATTGAGGTGGTGAATACTTAGACCATGAGTTTCTTGGTTACTAAAAAGAGAATGGGATTCTCTCACAATGGTCTCCTCTTGCTACTCTGCAATGTAATGGAGATTTTGAGAGGAGAAATCGTACACTATTAGATATGGTACGTTCCATAATGAGTCATGCAATCCTTCCTATGTCTTTTTGGGGACACGCAATTAAAACAGCAATATATCTTCTAAATAGAGTTTCATCTAAATTGGTTGATAAGGCATCGTATAAGATAAGGACTGGTAGAAGACCTAGATTATCACACTTAAATATTGGGGCATGTGAAGCTTATGTGACGCCTGTTATATTTGATAAGCTTTAAGTTAAATTAGATAAATACAAATTTATGGGGTATCCGAAAGATAGTTTTAGTTATCAATTTTATCATCCTATTGAGCAAAAGGAGTTTGTCTCAAGACATGCTATATTTTTAGAAAGAGAATTTATTCTCAAAGAAAGTAGTAGGAGTGGTGTTAAACTTAGAGAAGTTCAAGAGCCACAAATTCACTTCGAAATAGAACAAAAACATTGAGTTGATACATATGATGTACAAAGGAGAGTTTAGGAGATACATTAGTCTGAGGCAAACTAATAGAATACGTTGTCCTCCTATTGGATTAGATCTACATATTGAGTAGGGAAATATAATGTATCGCTCATACATGATGAGCCTACTACTTTTAAAGAAGCAATGTCTGACATTTATTCTTTAAAATGGCAAGAAGCTATGAGATCTAAAATGGAATCCTTGCATACTAACTAAGTATGGACTTTGATTGATGCACCTACTGGTATTGTACCCTATTGGATGCAAGTTGGTTTTTAAAAGAAAAACTGATAATGTACATATGCACAAAGCAAGGTTAGTGGCTAATGGTTATAAACAAAAACAAGGGGTTGATTTTGATGAAACCTTTTCGCCAGTAGCTATGTTAAAATCCATCAGGATCTTGTTAGTTATAGCAGCATATCATGATTATGAAATCTGCAGATGGATGTCAAAATTGCATTTCTCAATGGGAATTTGCAGGAGGATGTGCATATGACATAACCTGAAGGTTTTGAATCCAAGAGTTTCTTAATCAACTATGCAAGTTTTAAAGGTCCATTTATGGACTTAAGCAAGCGTCACGAAGTTGGAACATTCATTTTGATGAGACAATCAAAGAGTTTGATTTTATCAAAAATGTGAATGAGCCATTTTTATATAAGAAGGCTAGTAAGAGTATAATCATTTTTCTTAATACTATATATTGATGACATATTGCTAATTAGAAATGACATACCTATGCTATAATCTGTAAAAATCTGGTTGTCCATATAACTTCTTTATGAAGGATATGGAAGAAGCAACCCATATTCTGGGAACAAAGATCTGTAGAGCTAGATCAAAGAGCTTGCTTGGATTGTCCAAATCTACGTACATAGATAAAGTGCTAAAAAAGTTTAGCATAGAGAATTCCAAGAGGGGATCCTTACCCATATCGCATAAGATTTCTCTGTCACAGAGTATGTATGTAAAGAAATAAGAGGAGAGAGATAAAATGGAATGTATTCCATATGTTTCGACAATTAGATCAATCATGTATGTGATGCTATGTACTAGACCAGATGCTTCTTATACTTTGAGTATAGCAAGCAGGTTTCAGTCTAATCCTGTTGAAGGTCATTGAACAGTTGTGAAAAATATCTTAAAGTACCTGAGAAGAACAAAAGATGTTTTCTTGGTCTATGAAGGAAATGAACTGAGAGTTCAAGGATATTCAGATGCTAGTTTTTAGTCGAATCCTGATGATAGTAGATCATAGTTAGGGTATATCTTTATTTTAAATAGTGGTGCAGTAAGTTGGAAGAGTTCCAAACAACCAACCATTGCAGATTCAACGACCGAAGTAGAGTACATTTCAGTGTCAGAGGTGACAAAAGAAGCAGTTTAGATCAAGAAGTTTATCACTAAACTTAGAGTGGTTCCAAGCATTATTGAGCCTATAGTATTGTATTGTGATAACAACGGTGCTATTGAACAAGCAAAGGAACCTAGGTCTCATCAACGGTCTAAATATGTACTCAGGAACTTTCACTTGATTAGAGAGATAGTGGAACGGAAATACATAGCATTAGAGCGAGTTCTCACTGAAGAGAATCTAGCAGATCCTCTTACTAAGTCATTGTCTCAAAAGAGACATGATCGACATATGGATGAATATGATATTAGATTCATAGGGGATTGACTTTAGTATAAGTGGAAGATTGTTAGTTTATACCCTTGCAGCCAATCAATTGGATGCAAATTAATATATAACATTATTTTAATTAATGAAAAGACTTTATTTATCTTTATGTATTAATTTAATTAATATTTTATATTTTAATACTAAAGGTAAAATCCTTGGAATAATTACTGTATAATTGAAATTATAATGAGATCATAATAATGAGATTCAAATTACACTTATATATTATTCCTAAATATTCCTAGTTGTAGTTTCATCAAGACGGGATATTGTTGAAACGGTAAAACTAACACACGTTATATTTCTTTCTTATTAAGAAAGTAATTGATCTCATAAATTAAAGTATGGAGATACTTAAACTAATGTATGATCGATTATTAGAGAATAAGTCACTAAACTGACCCAATTATGAGAACTACGGATGGAATATTACTTATGTGTGTATGGATTATCTCATAATGATGGTTGTATAATTAATCCTCAAACTTAAGAGTATCAAGGTATCTTGTGTGCGAATTACTGTGGTTTGATGCTACTTATGAATCTTCTTAGGATAATTCAGTCTGTAATAATTGAATACAGTGTGAACCATATGAAGATAGTTGGGTAAGTCAACATAGGATTCGTTACTCTAAAGTAATTAGAGAGAATATTCTATTGTTCTTGATTAGTAATGATTTATGAAATTCTCTGGCCAGAGTGAATTGATATTTGAAAATATGTTTTCAAATTTCAATTATAAATCAATTACTAATTAGCAAGAATGAACATGATTAGATGATAAGAATAGACACTTTATCTATACTCTGTCCAATTAGAACATTGAATGACGAAAGAATTAAATTATACATTATAACCATGCATGCACAGGTTAAGTCAATCACTTTGACATTTCTGATATTTGGGTAATCATGACATGTTGCCAGGCGTTAATTATAATTTATGATTATGAATTGTTTAATTGTAGAAATAAAGATAAATTAAAAGATGAATTCTAATTGTGAATTAGAATTGTAATTTATAATCATTGCCAATTTATTAAGAACTTAATTGATTACACATCAAAGAGCAATATAAAGTTTGAGAAACTTTGGGGATCAAATATGAGATATTTGATTTTATTAAAATGAAAGTAATTATAATTAGAATTTGATTTTAAGTATAATTAAAAAAATTTAACTTTAATTAAAGACCCTTATGATTTTTCACTTAAAAAGGGAAGAGCATTTTAGAAGTTAGCACTTTTTCTTCTTCCTCTCAAAATTTGTCTTTAGAATTGCTCTGAGGATATCATCAAAGGCTGGACAATTGAACAACTCGTGACTGATCAATCGGAAATGTTTCAAAAATTTTCAATAGGAAGACGAAAAAGGTGCAATTCTAATTGGTTTTCATTTTATTCAAGTTTATTCAATTATCAAAATCCGCTTGGAATTCATAAAAAATTTTGTTTTCCGCTACATTCATAATTTGATCTCGGTTGGATTCCAACAAATATATCATAGACACATTTTCTATCTACTTCCTCTTGATTAATTAATATATTTAACTTCTAAAAAACAAAAAAATGAAAAGTAAGAATCAATAGTAAAGCCAACATTAGGAGCATAGGAGATCAATAAACAAGTTCTCAATACAAATTTAAAAAAACAAACCAAGCTCAAATTCAATAATAAAACTCAACAAACCTAAATTACATAAGAGCTGAGGAGGACAACAAACAAGTTCTCAACAAAAGATTAAATATCATCTTGGCCTCTTCTTGTCCCTAATGGAGGTTATCTAACAATTAAGGCATCTAACTCCTAAACTACCATTGCTTCTACCATGTTAGCTTAGATGTAATCAAATCTAACAACTTTACATTGTGTTTAATATTGAGTACACAATCAGGCTGCTTAGATATGTTATAATTATGGTTATCTACTGCCCACCATTCATCGCCACTTAAGGAATTTTGGCCTCTATTTCTTCTATTCCCTCGCCCGCTGCCCATTCTAAGTGTTGTACTAGGGCACCCAAGTGTCAAAGCAATCACCGTAAGTTCCATTGCGGTTTCAAGAAGAAGTACAAGCAGGTCAACCAAACCTGCTAATCTTTTCTTTATTAGATTGCCGGGGAACCTAGGATGTTTGATATAAATAAGTAAAGAAAAATGTAAGTTGCAGATATCAAAATTAACGTAAATGCAAGGGAAAGAGAAAGCAGACGGACCATCAATTTCAGTTCAGCAAAGTTACCATTAACTGGTAATCCACCAGATGTTTATAAAACAATCTAATAAAAATGAATGTTAAGTTAGCCAAAAAGGGCTATCACTCCTACTACAAGAGGAGACCAAATTTTCCGCTCTATGGTCAGGTTTATTGGTGGGGGAAAAAAAATTAATCCACTTTGTTGAAAACAAAGTACGAGGAATGTAAAAAGCGAAAAATCCAAGAATTAGAGTAATTTAAGATGCAGTGGACTCCTTCAAGTAGGCGATGAGATCAGCACGTTCTTGCGGCTTCTTCAGTCCAGGGAACACCATCTTCGTTCCAGGAATGTACTGCAAATATAGTCGTTCAAATTTTTAGCAACCAGAAGTATTGATTATATACAGGCTCTCTCCGTTCCAAACCCTTTAATAACTAAGCTCGCTCCAATTAAATGCAAAAATTTGCAGAGCAGGTAATCACATAAGGCGCAAAGCAAGTCTCAACTCGTAAAGATTGGTAGGCCACATGTTTTTGCAATTAATCCTCTCCCAATTCAATTTGATCTTGATGTAAAAAAATATATACTTTCTAAAAAACTGAAGGTAATGCACATGAGTATGTATAGCAGATACCTCTTATAAGTGATAATAGACAAATTAGCACTACCTTGATTGGTCCTCTATTGATGTACAAATAAAATTTAAGCTAACTTCATTGAACCAAATTACATTCAAAGGAACTACAGCTATACATGTAATAAAAATGAAGAGGTTTTATTTTGAGCGGAAATAAAAGGAAGATGATTAAAGTAAAAAAAGAAAGACCTTCTTGGGGTTGAGCAAGTAGTCATATAAGGTCTTCTCTTCCCAAATGACAGCCATGTTTTTGTTAGCAGCTGAATATGAATACCCAGGAGTTGTGCCAGATTGCCTCCCAAACAGACCATTCAGATTTGGCCCTGAAAATTATTCCACATATTTGAAACACAAAGCAGATTGCTATATTGTTAAAAAGTAAATAAGAAAAACATAGATCCGGTGCAGTTTGAAAGGAAAATCAATTTAAGGGAGACAGATCATCAAAACATGAAAATAAAGGGCAAGAAACAACCGAGATCCAAAGCAAACAGAGAATTCTTGAACAAATTAGGAAGAGTTGGTTAGTTTAACAAAGACTTTGATAAAAAGAAACTATGATACCTTGCTTGTGACCAGCACCTTTCTCGACAGTGTGGCATTGAGCGCACTTTGTCCGGAAGATCTTCTCTCCTGCTCTGGGATCTCCTGAGGGTGCTTCAGCAAACGACGCCATTTTCAACAACTTTCACTCGTGTTTCTCTTTTGCTTTGCTTTGATTTGTATGAGGATTTCAGATCTGCTTGGTGGTTATTAATAAATAATAATAATAACAAAATAATAGATGTAGACTATTGACTTTTCTTTGGCACGTGGAATAGAAAATTCGAGA
>JANZXR010000001.1:23170354-23190826 GCA_027575705.1 Erythroxylum echinodendron | reverse complement strand
ATACATATACATGGAGATGTATGGGAAACATGTATATTATTAGAATCTAAATTAATTGATTCACAGTCGAATAATCAAGTTGGTCGCTTGAATATGGTTTAGACTGTAATGTTGCGATTTACTTTACTTCAAGGGAATGATGAGTTTCAAATCATGATAGTAGTTGACTATCGATAATGGCACTATTAAATGAATCTGAAATAGTGTATGTTTCTAAAGAATAAAGTAGGTCGTTACTTTAATCTTAAAACATATACCTTAGGATCCGTTTATTACGAACCACAATCTTGATGAGTAGTGAACTCATGTGTATTTCGTTATAATTTTTGATATGATCGAAAATGGATTTTTACAGGGTATCAATCCAGTGTCCGTATGTTCGAATTATTAATTGAAACATACATCAGGGAACATTCACTTAAATAAAGAGTTTATAGTGATATAATCACTTCTAGATGTTTTACGGAGATTGGTAATTTAACTGGTGCTAGTAGTTTGATGGACTAGCTACCCATCAAATCTTAACACTAATATTTGGTCTTATATGTTAATCGCCATGTAGAGTGAAACAGAAGATCTAGAAGGAAAAATCAACATAAGGGCAAAATGGTAATTTTACTTTTTATTGTATGGATGGATATAATAGATTGATAATAGAGTTTGTGATTGGGCATCGTATTAATAAATTGAAATACATTTTCTGATAATTTTAAGTAATTCAAGAGTTCAATAAATTGTCTTTAGTGGAATGATAGTTAGTTAATAAGTCAGAATTAATTCTAAAGAGATTAAATTGATTTTAGGCTTATTGGAGCTTGAACTATTTAAGTCCAATTAGATTCCCCACCTAGCTTTTAAGAAAGTTATCAAAGAAAGTAAGAAAAATAAACGGAGGTTACCGGAAAGAAAATGAGATAGAAAGGAGTGCAATGACCGAATTTGATTTGATTCAATAAGACTGGAACAATTTAATTAAGATTTGATTAAATTGGGTCTTAAACCTTTAATTAAATGTTGGGCTTACACTAATTGATTGTTAATTATAAGCCCAAAGGAACTTTTAATATTGGGCTGGATTTTGATTTAATTAATTAGATTAATTGAATTAAAATCTAAATCGTCAATCATTAAATGTTTTAATGGTTAATAAAAGCATGAAAGTATTGTAGTGGAGTGGGCATTAAGGTAATGCTCTTCATTAAATAGTTTAATGGTTTTTAAAAGATCCATTTCCAGTGATAGCATTCTTAAGTAATGCTCATCATCATTAAGTTGTTTAATGGCTTTTAAAAGATAACAAAAAACGTACATGTATGTAGTGGTGTGTTATTTGCTATCTCTCTTCACTCTCTTCCAAGCCATAATGAGTAGTAATTGAAATGACAAAGGTCTTCTAGCGTTTTGTTGCTAAATATACCTATATGAATAAATGTGAGCTTTTAATGGAGACAATTCTTTTAACTATGATTAAAGAATGAAGTTGTGCTTTTTTCAAGCTCTCCACTCTCTCATATGCAACATTCGGTTATGCTTTTTAATAAAAGCATGAATGTAGACATATAGCTCCTTTAATTCATGACATGAATGAAAGCGTTCCACTCAATCTCTCAAAGAACCGAATATGTGTTTGAATGGAAGGTGGATAACTCATCTTTTAGCATTTAATGCTAAATAAAGTGGGTGGTCTTTTGCTCTCCTAGTTTTCTCTCCAAATACTTTTGGATATAGTAAAAAGTTCTCATTTTGTTATTCTTTAAGCTAGCCAAATATAGAAAAAGAGAAAGTCTCATTTTGTTCTTTGAGCTAGCTGAACATACAAAGAAAAATCTCCAAAATTTTTCTTCTACTTTCCCTTCAAAGTACCTTCATAACCAAGCTATCCAAGAAGAACAAGTGGTAGATGGGATTGGTTGAGGACACAGCAAAGAGGAATCGAAGCTGTAGCCAAGAGTCAATAATATTTCGATCTTGTTCTTATCATATTTATTTTCCTTAGACCATATCATGTATCGATTAAAGCATTTTGATTTGGTGTTTACACTTTCGCTATATTGTGATTTTGGAAAAAAGTTTTTGAGATCTACTGTTTAACTAAACCAAGCATGCTTTTGTTTTCAATCCAACAAATTTGTCTAGCACTAAGGGATCAGAAACGAGTACCTTCCTCCTCTGTATAGATTGGGAAGGGTGTGCCAAAGTTTGCTATGTGATTTCTTTGTCCACGTCCCTCAACTTGTTGTCATCCATATGGCTCCCGTCTGACTGATTGTTTAATGCATGGCATTATTGGGTAGAATTTGGAAGAATTTGGGGATTGAAAAACTTGTAGAGAGATGGTAGAGCGTTTATAAGCCTGAATTATAGAGACATAAAGTCTAAAATGAAAATAAATGTAAAAGGGAAGTTAGAACTGAATATATAAGTGGTAACAAGGGTAAAACGGTAAAAAAAATTAATCTAACATCCTCCCTCATTTCTGAACAGTCGCAGCAAGCCACAATCGTGGCCTGCTGTTCTTTTGCCTAGTTCTACATAGTCGTAGGCCATGATCGTGGCTGACAGTTTTTGCACTCTCCATGATTTTTTCTCTTCTTTGTTATTTTCCTATCTTTTCGATTTCACTTCTTGACTCTTTTGTAGCCCCTTTTCACCTCTCTTTACTTGTTTGCTCAATCCGTCCACTTTATTTCAAAATTATATTCCTTTTAGATTTTATTCAAAACAAAAAATAATCCTAACTACATAATTCAACGTTCTAATTAAACAATGAAAGAACTACTTTTCCATGGATTGCCTCCCATGCAGCGTTTCTTTTAACGTCAGTAGCTCGACGATCCTTTAAGCTCACGGTGGTTCGAATCCAAGTCACAATGTTAGCATAGCCATTAATCGTAAAGTTTGCACTTAAGCTACCATGCTACATGTCCCACCTTCCTCACAATTCTCCTTTCCTCACCTTCTTCATCGCGAACACTTCTTCCTAAAAGCATTCTCAGTATTCTCGATATTTTCCTATTCTCCTCGAGGTTCGAGTTCCTTGATATCCACTGTAGATAAAGGAGATCCATACTTTCTTTTAGCCACTTTGAAGGTCAATTTCTCCTTTCCTATTCACAGAGTTAATTCGCCCCCATCAACATCAATGATTGAATGTGCAATGGCCAAGAACGATCTTCCAAGAACTATCAGGGTGTCCCCATCTTTGCTAATATCTAGTATGTAGAAGTTTGGTGGAAAGATATATTTATCAACTTTTACTGGCACATCCTTTATAATCCTCATCGATTTATAAATTGTTCTGTCAGACGTCTTTACCAAAAACTTAGTGGGTACTAACTCTCGTAACCCTAGCTTCAAACTAAAAGTGTAGGCAATCAAGTTTATACTTGCGCCCAAATCTGAGAATGCCCTATCTATGATGATTCTATTAATGCTGCAGGGGATAAAAAGGTCCCCTGGATCCTCCTTCTGCGTGGTATTGAGGTCTTTTTTTGATACTTACTCCTTGACCTTCTTTTTAACAAATTCCTTTAATTTAAGCTCCGTTCGTAGTTGTTATATCACTCCCTCGACCTTTTTCAATCCAATCTCCTGTAATTGCCTCACTGCCCTTCTTGCATATAACTCCTATTGTTGCATAATAGGGACCAGAAATACACGCCGAGTTGCCTTAAGTGACTCGACCACAAGCTCATTTGGAAAGTCTTCTTTAATTGCTTGACTTTCTACCTTATCTTCTCCTCCCTTTACCTTCTCAGGTTCTTTATCCTGAGTTTTCCTGATTGCCATGATTTGTTCTTTCATATTAGACTCGGTGTTGCTTGGAAGAGTTCCAACATTCTGAGTAGACATTGCTTCTGTGAATTGGCCTACTTGGACTTTTAGATTATGTATGGATGAGGCATGGCTCTTCGTGACTTACTCAAATTTGCTCTGGAGCCTCCTATGTTCTTTCTCTATGCCCCTAATCTTATCCAATTTCGATTCCATCGAGCTTACTTTATATTGCTAGAAGTGCAATTGTCCCTGAGGCTTGAACTATCCTCTAATATTATTCAACAAGGAGAAGTTAGGGTGATTCTTCCACCCAAGGTTGTAAGTGTTGGAGTTGGGATTATTACCCCCTCCTCATCCCTATTATGCCCCTATATAATTCACTTGCTCCTGATTGTCCTCCTTCATCAAATAACACTCCATCGTATCATGGTCTATTTGTCTACGGAGCTCACACTTTAGCTGTGCGGCCTTCTCCTGAGCTGAGGATGATGCCTTCATGTTGTTTAGTTGTCACATCAGGATGTCGATCTTCACTTGCATCTCTTTCATCTAATCAACTACAACAATTCCCTTCTGCTCTCTGAAAGTAGTTGGTGGCCTACTTCGCTTATTCATCCATAATTAGCTATTGCTCACCATCTCCTCAATCAACTCCTCTGCTTCATCAATAGTCTTTCACATCAAGGATCCTTCTAATTGGTGGGTTAACTCCATTGTAAAAGGTTTACAAAAGGAATACCTTCGGTAGGTTATAGAGTGGGCACTTCTTTTGCATATCCTTATATCTTTCCCACACTTCGTAGATTAATTCCTTATCACTTAGTTGGAAATTAGTGATTTCCTTAATTATCTTCGTGGTTTTGGTCAACAAGAAATACTTGTCCAAAAAGGCACACACAAACTGATATCGTATCATGATGTTGGCTGGGCATAATGGATGGTACTAAGCCTTCAACCTGTCTCTAAGAGTAAAGGGAAATGGCCTAATTCTACTAGTATCCTCTGACATCTAATGATACTGAAAGGTATAATAAATCTCAAGGGCATTCATAATGTGCGCGTTGGGATCCTCGTTCCCCAATCCATAGAGTTGCACGTTTTTTTGAAGCATATTAAGGAGGGTTGGCTTATTCTCAAACAAAGCCGCTTGAACAAATGGTCTAGCCACTCTTTGGTTCGCAGTGTTAAACCCTAGCCTTATGAAGTCCATCAGGGTCGTTTGTTGTCGGCCTTGGTTCACTCCGTGGTCCATGTTCTATTGAAATTCGTCAGCCATTATTGATTTTTCACTCTCTTCATCTTCTTCTCGCTGAGCTTTCCTAAAGTTTCGTTATAGTCAAGTAATATCTAAATCTAATGTCCCTACTACGCGACTTGAACCTCTCATGACTCTTCTGTTCATACAAGAGCATGATTCTAAAATAAAACGAAAACAAAAATTAAAAACTACTCTAACACCTTAAACTATATAACTAAATTATTGCCTCCCTAACAGCGGCGCTAAAAACTTGATCGGGGTGTTATGCTATAAAAAAGTTTTAATATTTTTAACTTCGATAATACTGCAAGTGCACGAGTTGTTCACGTAGTACCTAAGGTATTGATCCTATAAGGAGGGTTAATTTAATCCTAAATTCTAAGGCTGAACTAAATCGCAACAATTCAAAATAAACAACTAATGCAGAAAATCAATCAATCAAACAATTACTTACAAGAATTAAAATTTAGAAATATAAACAAGATAGCATTTTGCACAACCCATTCGAAAATCAATCTAGGAACACTAATTGAGAGAAAGGGGGTTTTATCCAACCTTAATAAAACTCTAATTAATTATGCAATTATCGAATTACTGGGTCTAGGCAGTCCTAGGGTGGATTACTCTCTCACGAGTTATAATCTTTAACCCTAATTTATAATCCCTAATTCAAATTATAGAATTGTGATCTCTCGATTCATAATTGACCCAAAACTTAAATTAGTTCTGAAATTGTCTAAAAACCTACTGAAAACCTACACACGATCTCTCGCTACATAAATTTAATGGTTTGATTCAATTCTTTATCTATTAAACTACCCAACTCTCATTAGCCCAATTTGATGATATTAACTCGGTTCACCCTCTTAGTTTTTTACCAAATTATTAAAAACAAAATTTGAATTACAAATAATTCAATAGAAACACAATAAATCGAATTTCACTAATATCAAAGACAAAAATCCCAAAGGTGAGTATAAATAAAAACTTAGCATTCAAAACAACCTATTCTTAACAACTATCTCAACTTTATACATCAATAAAATTGAAATAACCGAAAAATACATCGGGAATGGAATAGTGGAGGTAGCTTCACGTCAAGCTTCTTCTCCTGTTCTAGGAAGTACTTCGCGTCAAGTTTCTTCTTCATGTCTCTCTTCCTTCATCTCTTTCCTCGATCTCTCAATAAACTCTCTAAGGTTTCAAATTTTAGCTAATGCAAAAGGCTCTTCCAAATCTGCTTCATTTGTCCTTTAATGATGAATTTATACTTTGGAAGCCCTAAGGTTGATTCCGGGTCAAAACGGTCTAAAAAGTCTTACAAAACTCGAGTCTTTGTGTCAGCTCGATGCAAGTCATAATCGTGGCCTGGCACATAGCTCTCTGTCATGATCATGGCACAAAGTGCACAATTGTGGCCACGATCATAGCCTGGGTCTTGTCAACTCATATCTTTCTATCATGATCGTGGGCCATATTTTCGGCCCTAAACACTTCGAAACTTCTCCGTTTTTTTCCGCTTATCTTGAAACACTAATAAACACATCAAGGTATCACAAAAATATAACATTTAAGCTCAAAGATTCATACTAACCCATAAAAACACTTAAAAACATAAACTAACACAATTAAAACCTAAATGCACACTAAATACTCAAATTAACATTAAATACTTAACAAATTGAACCCTAAAATATCATGAAAATCACAACTATCACAGTCATTATAGCTTAACATGCTTAAGGAGATGGGTAATCCAATATATCTGAATGGATTTTACATAATTTAAGGCCTAAGATATCTTCCAAGCCTTATTCTAAGGAGTAGGGAATCAATGAGACGAAATTTTTTCTTTTTCCTTTGTTAATATAGAGGCCTAACATTTTAAAAAACTTCTATAAGAAATATAGAAAAAGTTGCATCGATTCCTTATTAATTCAACTTAGAAGGAGTAGGTCATCTAAAAATGATAAGGAGTTTGATTCTCTTACACTTATAGTGATATTTAAAGGGTTTTCCTAGAGATATGATATGAAAAATCATTCATGTGAGGACCTCTATGGCAAGAGTAAAGATATAGGGGATAATGGATCTCCTTGTTTGATACCTTTAGACCCCTTAAATAAATGAGTGGCCTCTCCATTGATAAGTACATTATAAGATATCGTAGATATATGTTAGTATACCCAATTTGTGATAATTTGAGGGAAACTAATAGCTTTTAGTGTGTGTAAAATAAACCTACAACTAAGAGTGTCAAAGCCCTTTGAAAACTTAATGTCTATGAAATAAGTTTTGATGCACCTTTTAAAGTGATATTCCTTGAAATTTTATTAAGCAATCAAGATATTATCTCCATTGTTGTGACCAGAGTCAAAGATTGCTCACCAAATTCATAAACATATTCAATCTTAAGGATCAAATTTTAGAGATAATTTTGTATAGTGCATTGCAATAAGATATAATTTTAAAGTCTTGAAAGCAGGTGGGGTTAGGAGTTTTAGAAATCAGGGATAGAAAGGTCTTATTTAAATATTTGATGACTGAGCTTAAGTGAAAGAATTCCCTAATAGATTTAAAAACTTAGTTCCCCATTAAGTTCAAGAAATTATTTAAAAAATCAATAAAATTTGTTAGGTCTTGGAGATTTTTATGGATTCAAACTGAAGAGAGAATTCTTAATCTCTTAATTAGTAATAGTTTTATATACTATTGAATTTGAGCTTAGTTTAGAGAGGGCTAGATGAATTCTATAAGTATAGAGGGTGTACTTATGGTGTCTGACTTAGTTCCAAAGAAGTATTTTAAGTGATTGAAGGATAAAAATCTTTAGTTGATCTTGGCCAAAACATTGGTTTACATTTAAATCCATAATGCTTGATATCTTAATAATGTTTCCTTTGTTCATGATAGATTATGGAAGTAGGCTATGTTGGAATCCCTTTGATTGAGTCAGGATATTCTTGCTTTCTATTTTTATAGTTACTTGTAGGCACCTAAGGCAGTCAGGTAAGAGATAATTTCTCCTCTAGCTATAGTTCTCTATTGAAGTGATATGTATAAATTGCATTTTGAGCTGACACTGATTATCCTCTAGTTCTCTCGATTGATTATCATATAGTTCTCTCGATTGATTATCCTATTGTTCTCTCTATCTCTTTGGATAAGTCATTTTTAAAGTGTTGTTTATGGAGCTTCTTTAGTTCTTCCTCGATCCTGTCTACATCTTAGTTTATAAGCCTTACATCATTCAACTAGATGATCCAGTCCCCTTTTGATCATATTCTTATATCCCTCTAGCTTAGTGAGGAAGTTAAAAAGTCTAAATAGGGTTCTCAACTGCTTGAAATATGAGAATATTTTGATTTTAAGAGATGAGTGATTTGAGATGCCTTATAGTTTAAAGATTCCTAAGCTATGGAAAAATTTTCAAATCCATTTTATGTTCACAATCCTATGTCAAGTTTCTTCCTTATATGATATTTCCCTTCCTACTTGTTAGATCACTTGAAGAAATCACCTTTATAAGTGACGTCTACCACGTAAAATTTAGCTAGGCAATCCCTAAATTCCTCATCTGTTCTTCCATCTTTATTACAAGGCCCTTCAGCTTCATGTGAGTAAAGATGCAGTTAAAATTATCCAACACAATATAGGGACCTTCAATGCTCCTAGCTGGTGCTTAAATGTCATTCCACTAACACCTTCTTTGAAAGGAAAATTTTGAGGCATATATAAAAGTGTTTTAGATAGTTCCAAGAAGCAGTAGTGACTTGAATTATAAATGGAGGAATTGATATAATTGCTTTATAGAGAGGATATCAATCACCTTATGGTTGTATGCAATGATAATCCTTCCAGAATAATGTTGACCATGATTGGAAAGTACCTTCGAATTGTTATTAAAGAACTATAAAATTTGTTGATATTCTCTTTGTTAAATTTTATTTCCAATGTACCTATTAGTGATTAATTTTTTCCTTGTAACATCTTATTAATGACCTTCTATTTGTTGAAACAGTTTGAGCCCTTGATGTTCTAAGATAAGATTATGGTCTAGAAGGGCTAATTATGCCCTTGCCCTTTTGTTTTTAAAAGTATTTTCTTCTAGTACATTGCAAAAAACATAATCCCCCATGACATTTTCAGTGTTATTTTCCTCACACATCTCTAAAGGAAGTTATTTTCCTCACACATCTCTAAAGAAAGTTTTTGAGGTTTAGTTATGGCATGGTCTTGATTTAACCTTTGTGGCTCATATGATTTATTTGGGGTAGATATGGTATGAGGGAGTTATGAAGGAATTGATAGATCTAAAGATAAAGATAGAGTTTCTGCTAGATTGGTATGAGGAGATATTAGAATTTTGGTTACCTATAGAAGTAAGATTAAATGATGAATCTTGTGTGTTCATTTTTATAAAGATGATAGGTGATTGAGGAATAGATGATTCTTTTATTTTTTAAGGGTGAGGTTTAGTGATTTTGGTTTTAGGAATCCAAATATTATATTAGAATGGTCGATCTAGTTTCTAAGGATATGAAAATAGCATATGTATTGGTTTAAAATCTCCATCTTCACCTAGACTAAAGATCTTAAGTGAGTTAGGAAGTTTACAGTTTCTATCTACTTCCATATATATTTTTACAAATCTTAGCCATTTTATACCTATACTTTGCTCATTTAATCTTTGTCATTTTTCAATTTCACTAGCAAAATCACTTAATCCCATCAATGTGTATTTTGGTGGGACGTTGTGAAAGCATATCTGTAGTGGAATAGTCTTAAGAGAGGCTTTATCTAGGGTCATTCCTGCTTTCCATTTCCTTAGAAACACAAAATTACCTTTCCAATACCAAGGACCCTATGCCATGACTTGTAATAAGCCTATATTATCTTTAAATTTAAATAGAAATTAATCTTCTTATGTGACTAAGACATGCTCTAATCCAAATTTAGACCATAGTGCTTCTGCTTTGATAAAGGGGAAAGGAAGATGCTTCTCCTTGAAAAATTCAGTCAAGGTTGTGTTCCATTTGATTGTTGCTTGGAGTATCTCAATAGGTGGTGAGATGATTAGAGAGGAGTTGTCAAAGACTATATGGATGAGTTTAAGTTTAGTTGGCGGATCACCATCACTCAGAACATGGTTCTAAACCTTTGGTAAACTATTTATAGGGGGAGAATTAGTTTAAATAAAGGATAGAAAAGATATGTTAGCGGTGACTTGATGAGTAGTGAATGAGTAGGTTCAATTATAAGAGGGGACAATATTGTTTAGGAGGTTAGTTTTTAGGGGTAAAGATAGAAAGAAAGATGATGAGCTGAGAGAAGGAGAAGTTTGGGCATTTGAGAACTGGAGATGACCACCAGTTGAAGTTGTGGAGCTGGTTTGAATATTATAAGTAGATAGTTATGGGGATGGTATATGTCGTAGTAGGAGTATGCCTAGGGAGGTTGGAAGGCAAGGCAATGAGGTTTGCATTAGGAAAGGATGGTTAATGTCCTTTGATCCATGAAGTAGGGAGGTTAGGATCGTGGAGGATAGGTTAGGGACTATTGGACTAGAGCCTTTATCTAAAATGGTAAGAAATGTTCTTGGTAGGCTGATTCGGAAATCTTGTTTCCAAAGAGGGGAAGGAATTAGATAATGAATTTCTAGAGAGAACTCAAACCATCGGGATGAACTTGATTTTGAAGTAGAATCCCAAAATCAACAAAATGTTAGAAACCAATCGTGATCGAATCACGAGCATAGTGGAAAAACATTTTACAGTTTTCGTTCATATCCTAATAATTAAATAACTTGAATAAAACATAAACACAAATTGTAAAATAAAACCATACCTGATTTGGTTTTCTGGTTAAAATCTTTTATGATTTGTAAACCATGAATTGTTCATTTGTCCAGTCCATAATATTATCCACTCAACCATTGA
Source organism: Erythroxylum echinodendron (assembly GCA_027575705.1). Taxonomy (NCBI): domain Eukaryota; kingdom Viridiplantae; phylum Streptophyta; class Magnoliopsida; order Malpighiales; family Erythroxylaceae; genus Erythroxylum; species Erythroxylum echinodendron. Next base: position 23,179,852 of record JANZXR010000001.1, on the reverse strand, counting down.
GAGAAAATAAGCAAAAGTGCTAGCTCCTTAATGCTTATTTATATTTATAAAAAAGAATTAGGGTTTTGTATTTTTATTAAAATTAAATTTCCTTAATTATAATTAAAGTCATATTCCAATTATAATTAAATTAACTTTAATAAAATCAAATTTCTTATATTTGATCCCCAATATTTCTCAAACTTTATAATTTAAGTCCAACTTCATTAAAATTGATTTTTCCTTCACAAGCTACTCTTTAACGTGTAACCATTAGGCTCCTAACATATTAGCAATGATTATAAATTATGATTCTAATTGTGAGTTAGAATTATAATTTATGATCATTCCTAATATATTAGGAACCTAATGGTAATTAGAATTAGATAAATTAAAACTCTTTTTAATTTATCTTTAATTATCTAATTAAACAATTTATAACCATAGATCAAAACTAACATCTAACAATATGTCATAATCACCCAAATATTAGGAATGTCAATATGATTTGACTTAACTTGTGTATGCATGGTTATGATATATAATTTAATCCTTTCGTCATCCAATACTAATTGGACAAAATATAGATATCGTGTCTACTATTTTTGTAACACTTCACTCCCGCAACACACGTACCCGATATCCTGAGGGATATCTGAGTCCGTGTCCCGCGAGGGTGGCATGTTATAGCATTCGGTCATTCAAATTTCAGTATACATTTTTTTTAAAACCACAACATAAAGTGTGAAAATTTATGAACAAAACGGGCCCACTCTATTCGTAAACTTTTTCAAACATAACAATACAATCAACAGAATTTTCATATAGCCATTTGGGCCCATTACAAATACAAAACATTTCCAGTTCCAATCTAAAAGCCCATGGACCACTCAAAATTACTATTTTACCCTTCCCATCGGTGATGGGATGTTACAATTTTCATCCAAACATATTCGTTCTTACTAATTAGTAATTGATTTATAATTGATATTTGAAAGCACCTTTTCAAATGTCAATTCATTTTGCCCAGAGAATTTCATAAATCACTACTAATCAATAACAATAGAACATTCTCTTTAATTACTTTAGAGTGATGAGTCCTTTATTGACTCACTTAACTATCTCAATAAGGTTCATACTACATCAAATTATTACCGACTGAATTATCCTATGACAGTTCATAACTAGCATCAAAACATAGTAATTCTCATACGAAATACCTTGGTAATCTCAAGTCTAAGAATCAATTATACAACTATCATTATGAGAAAATCCATACAAATAACTAATATTCCATTTGGGATTCTCATAGTTGGATCAGTTCATTGACTTACTATCTAATAATCACTTATATATTAGTTTAAGTATCTTCATACTTTAATTTATAAGATCAATTATTTTCTTTATAAGAAAGAAATATAATGTGTGCTAGTTTTACATTTCAACAATATCCCATCTTGATAAAACTACAACTCATTTAGAAACAATATATAAATGTAAATTAAATACGATAATTATGATCTTATCATAATTTCAATTACAAAATAATTATTCTACGGATTTTACCTTTAATCTTAAAACATCAAATGTAATTAAATTAATAATCAAAGATAAAGAAAACCTTTTTATTAGTTAAATAATAATGTCATACATCAAATTGTATCTAAATGATTGGCTGCAAGGGCATAAACTAATACAAAAATGATTCTCTTGTTTTCAAATTCTTTTTGAAAAATATAGTCTATGCCCCCTGATGTCATATTGTAAATACTATGGTAAGTGGATGAGGGCACCATATAATATGTTGAGGGATATTCGTCTTAGTATTTGATATTTTTATCAAAATAATTATAACTTTTTCTAAAATAAAAATAAACTAAATATATGTACCTATTAATTAAAATTGATATTGTAAATTATGGATTGATCAATGCAACACTTTATATCATATGTTTATTTTCAAACTAGAATCCCTACTATCTATTTTAACTTCAAAATTGTATTCGATGATGTTTTGAACACAGCCACTTGTTTAAATTAATAGTTGGAATGAGTTTAAAAATACCGCTGTAACGGAGAATGCATGCTTGTTCCACTTTTCCCAACTCTTTATTAAACATCCTAGGGACATTAATCAATTTTTTTTAATGATTACACAAGTATAAGAAATGATAATTGTTAATCGAACATCTTACATAAGTTTGAGTAATTTGTGTAATCTTAACAGTGTAATATTAAATACACTCTGCTACTATTATTAACAACTTATAGTTAGTGTAATCTTCAAAACTACAAAAAAATTTCTCAGGTTTTGGTATCGGTATCAATAAGATTCGTGAGATCACGAGCCAATCAAATTGAGACTCTTTTGTTGACAGCAATTGTTATTATGCCTTGGTAGCATTAATTATTTCTTTGGAGTTACGTGATTTAATTTAATTCATTATGTCCAATTCGTTGTTCAAGACACTAGAATGTGCATACATTAAAATATTCAAAAATGTATAAAGAAAACAAAATTTGATAGCGTCTTCAACTACCACAGTATAAGAACAAGAGGAATGATTTTCTACTGTGGAGGTACGCATGGAGAGGTATGATATGATCATCTCTGTTTTATCATTTAATTGAGAAACTAAAATAACGAAAGGGCATCAATCAGTTGACTGTGGAGGTGCTACTGCTAATGAAAGGGCCACATTATATATAAACATCATTATTTAATTTGCTTTGTTACAACAAATTACACATGTATTCCTGCAATAATCAAACTCATAGAATTCCTATTTCCCTTGTGATGACGCAACATATCCCCCATGTCTTATTATGAGTTGGTATCTCTTCTATTTCAGATTCCAAATCAGCTCTTCTATAAATAATAGCTCCAAACCTCGTCTAATTTCATAACTTCTATAGCATTTCTTCTACCTTATATTGCCATGGCTTCCTTCACATTTTCCCACATAGGCCAGTTTGTTCTACCCTCAAACATCATTGTTTCCGATGGCCGGCGTAAGCCCGAAAGAGAATGGTTACCCTTCTCCAATAAGAGCATTTTGGCAAGAAAAAGTGATCGGAGTCCAGACTCTGTGGTCACCAATGCCGTGACTCATCATGCACCACCCGTCGATCCCTCTCCGAGGAAGGAAGCAGGTGGTGGGGGACTGATGAACCATGTTGCCTGGACAAGTGTACGGCAAGAAAGATGGGAAGGAGAGTTAGTAGTCGAAGGAGAAATCCCGCAGTGGCTGGTACGTATGTTTGTGTACATATGTGTGAGCGTGTCCAAGATATGAAATATTCAGAGTATCATTTGGCACTTTTGGGCACTGATAGTCACTGACTCATACAACGCTGAAGCTATCATAAATTAACTTGTATATATTTGATGGTCATCCTCGTGAACGTCGCAGAATATTTTAGCGTTTGCAAATGCTAGTGTAGACATCCCTAACCACAATAACCCGTAGAAAATGATGGTTTCCATTTGAATCACTTGACCGATAAAATATTCCAACCATAAAATTGCGTGGTTCAGCTTCGTAATGTTAATCTAATACAGATCTTACTTTGTTTTATTTTTAAAAAGATGTTAACAATCGTGCGAAGGACAAACCTTAAATATTAACCTAAACCATGCTAGTAAATGCTCATCCTCGGAATTATTGATGTCTCTTTCACAGGTTTACCTAGTGATGACAGTTTTTTTGGTTTCTTCTGAATCATATCTTACCTAAAAGTTATATATCTTAGTTTATATTTGAGAACGCACGAATAGCCTACCCAATCTTTTGTTATGCTGAAATTAATTAGTTTAAGGTCCCTTGATCCACTGTCTGATTTAGATATGAAAAATAACGAAACTGTTTTCACTAACTTCTACAAATACATCACATGACTTTGTATGAAGGGTATTTCGTTGACAGTTGTCCGTTTAATCTAATGGAACATATCCCCACTTCAAAATCTTATCTTCCGTGGAAATGAACAATAAGCAACACAAAAATTTGTATAAAGGCTATCATGTTATTTACATTGGGTAAAATCGTGGGTGATAATCATAGATTACTCTTACATGCAGAACGGAACGTACCTTAGAAATGGTCCAGGTTTGTGGAACTTAGGTAACTACAAGTTCAGACACCTCTTCGACGGATACGCCACCTTAGTGAAGCTTCATTTTGATAATGGCCAATTGATCGCTGGCCACAGGCAAATTGAATCCGAAGCTTACAAGGCCGCAAAAAAGAACGAAAAGATATGTTATCGTGAATTTTCCGAGGTTCCCAAACCAGACAATTTCATAGCCTACATCGGAGACCTAGCTAACCTCTTCTCCGGTGCTTCACTGACCGACAACGCCAACACCGGCGTAGTCAGGCTCGGTGACGGCCGTGTAGTTTGTTTGACAGAAACACAGAAAGGGTCGATACTTGTCGATCCGGATAACTTGGACACGTTGGGAAAGTTCGAGTACAGTGATTCTATTGGAGGATTGATACACTCTGCACATCCAATAGTGACTGATACTGATTTCTGGACTTTGTTGCCGGATTTAGTGAATCCAGGGTACTTGGTGGTGAGAATGAAGACTGGCAGTAACGAAAGGAAGGTGATCGGGAGGGTAGATTGTCGTGGTGGACCGGCGCCGGGATGGGTCCATTCCTTTCCCGTGACGGAGCATTATGTGGTGGTACCAGAAATGCCGTTGAGATATTGTGCACAGAACTTGTTAAGAGCTGAGCCTACACCACTTTACAAGTTTGAGTGGCATCCTGACTCCAAAGGGTTTGTGCATATTGTGTGCAAAGCAAGTGGCAAGATTGTAAGTCCACTACTGTCTCCCTCTCCCCTGTACATATTACTCCTACTCCACTAATTATGTTCTAATTGATTTAATATGGAAATTAACACAAAAAGAAAGAAAAAGTGTCGTTGGGAATTATGTTAACTCGAAAAGGTTGAATTAGGTGTCGAGCGTGGAGGTGCCTTTGTACGTGACATTTCATTTCATCAATGCGTACGAAGAGAAAGATGAAGATGGGAGAGTGACTGCCGTCATCGCTGATTGTTGTGAGCATAACGCGGACACTACTATATTGGAGAAGCTTAGGTTACAAAATCTTCGATCTTTTATGGGTGTTGATGAATTACCAGATGCTAGGTACTATACTTTTCCCTTGAGTTCTTTTTATTCTTAATTACCTGACTATTATTTAATAAATATTATCATTAAATAGAAAATGATTTTATTCAAGTAATATTTTTTTAATTATAGTCAACCAACAAATGATGCACAACGAACTTTTCTTTTTGTCCTTATTTTTATTTTTCTCATTTTTAGCCTTTCGAGGTCATTTAACACAATCATGAAAATAAGACTCCCCCAAACCATCAAGTTGATGCTAATACTAACACAATCTATACATCCCTTCAATCATCTCTTAATTAACTTACAATCAGCTGTACGATGCCTATTTCTCCGACCCTTTCTGTATCTCCCTTTTGCGCATGGCCATGGCTCACAGGATGAGTGCTTGTTCATATTTAAGGGTCGGAAGGTTCATAATTCCTTTGGATGGGACTCCGTACGGGAAGTTGGAGGCAGCATTGGACCCAGACGAACATGGAAGAGGAATTGACATGTGCAGCATAAACCCTTCGTATCTCGGAAAAAGATACAGATATGCTTATGCTTGTGGAGCCCGACGCCCTTGCAACTTTCCCAACACACTCACAAAGGTTACACCCAACTATTACTACTTTCACCGTAAACGTTTTCTTGTCCACTCTCACGAACATATTCCATGTTGTAAATTCAGGTTGATTTATTAGAGAAAAAGGCTAAGAACTGGTATGACGATGGTTCAGTGCCGTCTGAACCATTTTTTGTGGCTCGTCCAGGAGCTACAGAAGAAGACGATGGTTAGTAACTCCACACGTGTTCTTTTCCACACTCTTTCTTATATTTGACCTTGAATAGTATTAGTTACAAAAATCGATGATGGCATACCTGGGGACAAATTTACACATTGATAGTATTTTTCCTAGATAATTATTGTCGGAGTCGTATGTTTACAATTGCGAATATTGGCAGGGGTCGTAATATCCATGATTAGCGAGGTAAGTGGAGGAGGATATGCGGTACTTTTAGACGGAAAAACATTTGAAGAAATTGCAAGAGCCAAATTCCCTTACGGTCTACCGTATGGACTGCATGGATGCTGGGTGCCAAAGAAGAAATAGAAGTGCATGTGTTCCTTGATCGGAGCTATATGGTTATTGCTTGCATATTTATTTATGAAGACGGCCTTAACTACTGTCGTGATTATAGCGTTAAGCTGGTCAATTTGTTATTTCTAGTAATATTAATTTGTACTGAGTTTCGATTTGTGGATGATATATATTCGTGGGTTTGGGGTTTCATGACTTTGCAATTCTATTATTTACGTTCATATGTTGCAATTTTTTTTTTTAAGGAAAGATTGAATTAATAAGGTATCAATTTGAGTAAATCACAAAACTTAGCAGAGGCTGTATAGCACCTCTAACTAAACATAATCTTATCTAGCAACACTTAATTAAGCAAGTGGATTACAAGTAATAAATAAAATGACCAAGTAATCTCAGGTTTCAGTAGGCTTTAGAATTCAGTCTTCAATTGATAGAAAGATTGCAACATAGTTTTGTTGACATTTCCAGATTTTCCTTGTTTATCATGGCGTAACTTCTGAATTTGTTCTAGATTTTGGCACAGGTTGGTGCAAGAATAATTTTGAATTCCTTTCTTTCTGGATGAAATAGGTTAAGATCCAAATTATTGTTAGGTTTTCTTTTACAAACAACAAAATTTTACATGATTTAGATTAATCCATTTATATTATTGTGAGAGAAATAGACATATGTCTTTAGATGACGGATAAGATTTTAGTAATCAGTCACTTCTTCCATAAAAGTTTATTCCAAGATACTTCTTGGAACAAAGATTTTCACAATAAAAATGACAAAAAAGCCACAAGTTATATTTTAAAGTCTGGAGAATTCAAAAATAATACCTTTCATTTATTCAATTATAGATACACATGATTAAGTTCCATCAATTTTTATTGATTCAAATTGAAAATCATTCTCCCTTTTTTTTCTTTTTCTCCTTCTCCCAAATTGGCAGGAATGAGTCCACAAACAAAAAATAGAAATTCTTTGTGCCTCATTGTTTGATGCCATCTTTTAATAACCCATTTGACCATATTCCTTTATTCTCATCATCACATGCTATCCATCACTACAAGAAAATAACATAATTCGCGACGTTTTATTGATAAAACGTCACAGATTGTGAAAAATTTTCGCAACGTTTAAAAAACGTCGTAAAAAGTTTGAATTTTTTGTGACGTTTTATAAAAACGTCACGAATTTGTAATACTTTTTGTGACGTTTTATTGATAAAATGTCGCGAAATAGAAGCCGCGACGTTTTCTTAAATAAAACGTCGCTGTTGGGGTTTGCCTTTGTTTAATTAACGTACCTTCATTTCCCACAATTTTGTTGGTTTCTTCTTCTCTTGTTTCTTCTTCTTTGCCTTCTTTTCTCTGGCAGTGCCGCTGCTTCTTCCTCCACTAAGAAGCCCAAGCATTTCGAGATTAAGAAGTGGAGTGTTGTTGCTCCCTGGGCATGGTGTAACCTCTCCTCCTCGTCTCTAACCCTAACCTTAAGCCTAATTTTATTATTTTCTTGATTTTTTTTTCTTTTAAACCCCTGTTGAAACCTCTGGTTGCTGATTTAAATTCCGTGAAGGTGAAGACTTACAGATAATTCCCTTTTCACTGGCTAAAAAACTCATAGAACCCCAACGATTCTGACAAGTCCTGCAATGACGGGCAATCTGAGTCAAAGTTGAAGCACTGTGTGTCATTTATGCTGCCAGATGCAACGCTTAACGACCTGACCCAAGACACCCTGGAGACTCTGGAAATGATGCTGCCACCACCGGATTCGTCGTCCTAGGACTCCCTGTTGGTAAAGTGGAAACACTTCATTCATTTTTCGTTCGTTCGAACTTAGAACACCATTCAAGAGTACAACGAGAGTTTTGAAAAAACTCGTGTTTTTGTGTTAAGAATATGAATAATAAGATTATTGATGGCCCAAGATAACAGAAGCTCTCGTTGAAGCTTATATTTTAAATGTCACTCTTGTTTTTCCGAAACTGGACAAGGAATCCTTCTAGAAAGATGCTAGGTATGGAGCTATAACTTAACAGGTTTTTAAATATTCTATTCTTTTCACAAGATAATTCTTAATATGTTTTGTTTGACATGTACATTGGTTAATTACTGCAAGTGAGAAGAAGTCATGTGGGCACATACCTACCCAATTATGGGATTTGGCACCGTACTCAACAATTTCTGGAAAAAGGTTCTTCTAATATAAATACCATTCACCACTTGGATTTTGATGCCCTAACTCGCGAGAATGCTCATCAATTACCATATGACAAAGTACTTTCTTATACATCCTATTAAGTTTGTTACCCTTCCAATTATGTATTCTTCCTCATTAAACTGCAATTATTCATATAAATTTCTTTTGGTTTTGTGAAATGATTGTTACATCATTTTTGGCACAACAAAGTTTATGGAAATTTAGTTTAGAGTTTCAATTACAACATTCCATTCACTATAAGAAAATTGCAAATTAGCGTTGGAATATTACCGACGACAAAACGTCCGTCGCTGTTTACCGATAGAAAACAAATAATCCGTCGGAGAACAGAAAACTTTACCGACGGACAATCAATCCGTCGGTAATATTGTAGGAAAAAATTCAGCTCAAAATCTGCGACAGACAATAGCGACGGAAATGTCTCGGCGACGGTAAAAAAAGTGGGAATCGTTCCCGCAATTTAATTGCTTCGCCATTTACCGACGGTATAGTTGTCCATTGGTAAGTATCGGTACATATACCGACGGAATGTGAATAATCAGTCGGGGAATTGTTGACAGTCAAATATTGCCGACGGTTAGAACTTACCGTCGGTATATGGAATTATATACCGACAGAATTTTATCGTACCGTCGAAACATATTTGCATCAAACCTTATTTACTGGCGGAAGGTCAAAACCGTCGGTAGTTCAGATATATTTATAATTATTATCGGGTTTTTACCGATGGCAGCGCTCGTTCCGTCGGTAGATGTATCTGCCTATACCGACGGTAACCTAGCACCGTCGAAAATTGTCAGCAGAAAAACCTATTTTGTTGACGGAAAGAGGTTTTTGTCGCTATTTGAGTTTCTTCCGAAATGTGCGTGGCGCTCTTTTACCGACGATATATCGTTTCCGTCGGTAACTGTCGGTAATTCCCGCTCTCATACCGACAGAATGGTGTTGTCCGTCGGTAAACGAGCAGCTATTTAACCCTCCCGCACCCCCCCTCTCCCTTGCGCTTTCACTTCTCACTTCTCCTCTTTGCTTAAAGTTCAGAGTTTTCCGACTCCTTCTATCGAATTTTTCGATCGT
>JANZXR010000001.1:23156412-23166841 GCA_027575705.1 Erythroxylum echinodendron | reverse complement strand
TAATTATTAGAATTATAATAATAAGAAGAATAATAAGAATACATATTATTATTATTATTAAATTTATTATTCTTATTAAATTTATTATTAATATGTTTATTTTAATAATAATAATAATAATAATAATAATAATAATATTATTATTATTATTATTATTATTATTATTATTAAATTTGCTGGATAAATTCAATTTATGATTAATTTTTATTATAATTATTTTAATAGTGATTCTTATATGATTTACTATTATTCGTATTCATATTATTATTAAATTTATTATTCATATTTAATTATTATTATTATTTTTGTTATTAATTTTCTACTTATAATTAATTTTATTATGATTAAATTTATTAGTTGTATCATTTATTATTATTATTATTGCTTTAATAATATGATTATGATACTTTTATGATCCTACTGTGAGTTAGTATAACAATTATTGAATGTTCTGTACTTTTTTTCCATTAATTTATGATGTAAAATTACTACAAGTGTATTATATTAAATATTTCACATTATTTTTCGCAGGTCCTGTATTGTGTTGAAGAGCAACTTCGATCTTTCTTTGTCATAATTGAAGTTGTTCATCCATTAAGGTTAGTCGTGCAACTAATTAATATTTACCATATATATTACTTTAATAATACAAATCAATTATTTCCTTTTCAATATATTGTATAAATTATTGAAATGAAAATGTATTATTTCTATAAACTTCAATCAAAATTTGATTTCAAGTTGAAATATGGGACCAAAGAGAAGACAGAATTTTTCGGGAGTAAGACTCAGACCACAATTCGGAGTTATTTACTGTATAGGTGAAGGATCTCGTGGTGCAACAGCTAGAGATGATACACCTCCATCCCCTCCACTTACTACACTGGCAGATGAGGCTATACCATCCACCACTCCTTCATCATTTAGTACCTCTATATGGACAGAGATATCAGGGGTAAATATTGCGGATGAAGGAGACGACCGCCAGCCTGGAGCTGAGGGACTCGATGGAAGAAAATGCATCACAATAGTCAATAATATGTAAGTGAAAATACATGAATGATTATATGTTATAATTAAGTTATAGGTTACAATTTTACAAATGTTATTAATTTATTTGTTTTTATATTATAGGTTTTTTCCATCTGGACCCTGTTCAAGAAATATGACATCAAAATTCAAGGAGAAGATTGATCCTGAGGGCTATTATTGGGAGAATATCCCTCAGGCGATAAAGGAATTTTACTATCATGAGTTTGAGGTACGATAGAAATTATTATTTCCTTTTTAACATAAATTTTTATACATTAATTTGATATCTGTTATTGCATCAAAAGTATTTATCAAATATTTTTCCTTTTATTACAGAAAGATTTTTTTGGGATTCTCAATTGGACGAGACCATGTATAAAGTATAGGAGTCGAGAGAGCGTATATGTTATCGCGACTTTGTTGGTGCGATACGTAGGGTGGCTATACGACTACCTTACATTTCTGAAGAAATATGGAGTCGTTGGCTGCAATATTGGACATCACCTGAGGCGATGTTGATTTCACAGCATAATTCGGCCAATAGACATAGAGGACCCGAGGGAGAGAGTCTTCTTATACATACGAAAGGATCTATTATCCACCAAGAGCATGCACAGAGACTTGTAAGTATTTACAATTAACCAGTTGTATTCTCATCTCTTTGCTTTGCTGTATTTTAATTGAATTCCTGCCAACATTTTTATAACTTCTAATTCACTTTGTATTTCTATTGAATTTTATGTATGAGTTTTGGAATGAATATATGTGTTTCTTATTGACAATGATAATGTTATACTGGTGCCAGATATGGCTGTAGTTTTAGTTTTGTTCTTTGTTCAACAGAGGTTGATTTCATAAAAACAGGGAAAACTCTGCTGAAATTTTTATAAAATCTAATTTACTTATCATTAACATTTTATTCCTATGCAGGAAAAGTCTATAGGCATGGCACCTACACCCCGTCACTATTTCTACGCACTCACACTAAAAAATATGACGGGGTGACATTCGTCAACGATCATTGTAGAGAAGTCAATGTATGTGAAATTTATGATTTAATAGTAATAATGCTTAATAATTATCACTTACTAATATATAAACGTTGCTTTCTAATATGAACAAATACAGCAAACTATTGAACGACGGTCTCAGCAATCAGAAAATGTTGATGAGGATGACACTACCTTGAAGCAGTAGGTGGTAGGGATCATCGTGGGAGGATATTCGGCTTAGGATCATTTGCGAATACTTGTTATTCGCAATCCTCCACGTCTAGTATAGTAGCATCTGCTAGGCAGTCCAACAATAATAAAGTGGAAGCACTTGAGAGCACAGTGCAGACATTGTCGACTTAGTTGCAAAAGACGTTGGAGCAGCTGTATCAGTTACAACAATCGATGGCAGCGCAACAACGTGAATTAGCAATGTACGCTCAGCTTCGTCAGGAGATAGATGAATTGAAATGTAAGGGCAGCACGTCATCACACCGACCAGAGGATCCACCATCTCCTGATTAGTAGTGTAGTTTTGGTCATTTAATTTGTATTACAGATACTTACTATTTACAATGTAACATTTTTATTATCAATTAAGATATTTTAATTTTAATTATTAATCAAAATTTCTATTTAACCAAAGTAAATGTATATTATAAATATGAAATTATTAAAATTATGTATCAACTATAATTTAAATATAATGACAATATATTTTTTAAAAACTTTAAGCAATAAATTTACCGACGGAAATAAACGTCCATCGATAACGTTCCAAACAACTTATCGACAGTAAAGGCTATATTCCGTCAGTAATACATAAAACATACCAACAGATGTTAAATTCTGTTGGTAAGTGTTCATTATATTTATGAACGGAAAACATGCTACCATCAGTAACTTTACCGACGTTAAATAACATTCCATAGCTAAATTTACCTATGGTCAAAGAACTTCCATCCGTAAATTTTGCATCAAAAAATGTTCAACTGTCGACAAATTTACAAATGGAATGCTTGTTACGATCGATACATTTGCGTTATATTTACCGACGGTTTATCATTTTCCAACGCTAAATTGACTGAAGGTAAATTCTTGTACCGTCGGTAAGTTTAGCTACGACTGATTCTTTGACGTTTTTATCTGTTGGTACATTCCGTCGGTAAAATGTGATACCGACAGAATATTTGTATTGTCCATCTGTAATTTTCGTCGTAAAATGACAGTTTTCTAGTAGTGCATAGTATTAATAAGACAGGGCATCATTAATCTAGATAGACTAGCACATATTATACTCCTTGATTTGATCAAACAGTGGATCTCACAAATTGTAAACATGAAATGTTCAGAGTTAACATGTGGATGCTTACTAAGGGTAGTAAGTACATCAGGCTATGAGATTATCATATGGATGATCTATCGAATGTCAATGATTAATCTCATCATAGCAATAATGCAAATATCCTCAGACTTGAGATCCTCAAGGATATTTTGGATACTAATCATGTGTCTTGACATCATTCCTTGTTACCTCAAGATAAGGTTGCTCTTAGGGTGGTGATTGGGTATAGCTACTGGTATTCAAAGGTAATTAGGTAGCCAATAAAAGATTTACCACTCCTAATAAAAGGAGATGATAGTCACGGCCGCTTATTGGGGTCATTACTCAAAAGTCTCTAGACAAAGCAATTATATGTCATGAAGAGAGTCTTCAATAATACATAGAGTAATGAGAACCCAGGACAAGAACTATCATCACTTGGACTAGATGTGACGTAGTCAGTCTAGTGGGAGTTGAAACATAGCCCATACACCGAACTAGGTTCATTCTTGAGTTATCTTCATGTAAATTTATGTAGTTGTTGTATAAATCTTATGTGCATGCAAGATAACCTTGATTTATCTCCCATATTGAACATCTACTTGAATTCACCAAGTTTGGTGTTCGAAAACCCTTACACATTATTTCATCTTCCTTCTTTGCATGCTCTTGGGTGATCAAGGAAGGGTTTGGTGTTTACAACAACCCAAATAAGGAGAAGAAATAAGAAAGGAGGAGATACACAAGGTAAAAAGTTTTGTTATTTCACGTTCTTTACATATCCCTGCATACGTGTGAGATTCTTTGATTTTCAAGTTGCCATGGCGTCGAAATCTTGATTCTGACAATTTCGCTGCATCTGTATACATGTGATGCATGCAACCATGACTAACTCGACATTGGTATCAGAGCTTGTTTGTACATGTAATAGAAAATGTATTGAACATGTGCAAATTGTTTGCTGGGTTGTGACTGACTTGCATATTGTTTTGGAAAAATTCATGTAAATTTTAGAAAATACATTTTTCTATTTTTCTTACACAGAAATTTTTATAATATGTTATATTATGTTTTTGTAAAATGATATTACAATTGAATGTCATTTTCTATTTTATTTTGAATTTTTAGCCAGACTGTTCATATGTTGATTTCTAGGATTTTCTGGAAAACTGATTGCATGTGCTGATTTTTAAAAATTCCTATTAATTCTAGAAAATTATTTTTTTATTTTTCTTTTACTGAAATGTTTATAAGATGTTATATCATGTTTATAAAAAATAAAAATACAATTGAATGTCATTTTCTATTTTATTACGCATTTAGTTTCAGCTTGATGCGTGTATGAGGTTCTAGAAATTATGGAAATATGATGAACATGCATGTATGAAAATTCCATATTAATTTTTATAAAAATTGTTTTTATAAATTTTATGCATGCACATGCAAGATTAGATGTTGCCACGTGTATGAGATGCATGAAACTTGTTGTTAAAGTGGTTATCTTATACATGCATGATGTAATGATTGACTAGTGTTAGAAGTAATGTGACAAGTGTCATACACATATGATGTGCTGGCTATTTCCTATTCATTAATAAATAATTCCTAAGAATTAGACTCTCAAATTTTTTATTAGACACATTTAGAATGTGTATAAGACTCTAGAATTTTTCCAGAATTAATTGAATACGATTTATAATGTATGTATTTCAATTATGAGACCTAAATAAGATTCTTTTGTAATAAGAAATATATTATTTTGATGAAAATAACATGTTTAATGCATGTGCTTTAAATTAGGGTTCTGGAAAATTTTCAAACATAGAAACGGTCCCTTTAGTATCTAGTAGATTAACTTATTTTTCTTGATGATTTTGGCCGTCAAGAAAATTTTGAATGTGCCGAAATTGTTTAGATAGATTTGAGATGACCTAGGGATATTATAGAGGACTAATTGGTGTAAAGGAATTTTAGAAACCCTAGGGATTAATTTAGAATTAATCCAAGTAGAGTATAGTATTTCTAGCGTGGCTAGATAAAGGCATATAAACTAGGATCAAAGTGTTTAATCTAGACATCAAAATAATTAAATTTTAGGGTTCCTAATCGATTCACATTCTTAATTTGGATTAGCTAATACTAACACTAGTAATAGAATAGGTTCAAGAGTTGAATCGAATCATGAATTTTGGATGCATAGTCAAGTCACAACCTAAATTTAAACCTCCTTTGTGTAATACATGTATTAGATGCATTTTAAGGGTAGTTATGGATATAGGCTCAATTTAATTGAGTTATCCATAATCTAAATGTATATGTAATATACATAATCAAGATCATCCAAGTATTGATGAGACCAAAGGATAAATCCCTCAAACCAAAATATTAAGACTTATGCCTTCCATTGATATGGCAAGAACCAGAGTTCTTTTAAAGTTAGGTTATTGGGCAAACCCAACCCCGCTCTACACGAATATGTTCAAACTAGGAAATTAGATTTCTGGATTAATGGGTTAGTCTTAACTGGAAGCATTGATTTGTTAGGCAAACCTAAGGTCAGCGTGGATAGAGGCGAAGTTGGGTTATATACATAAGATGTATATAAATCAAGAGTTAATAACCCAATGAGTGTGCTAAATCAACAGTTGATGGCATAAGTTGATAGTTCCATAATTGAATGCAATTAGTATGAATGATACCTACCGATTAACCTAAGGTGGCTTGTCGGGCAAACCCAAGGTCATTCTTGGTGCAGTATGCGCTGAAGATGAATGGCTACATTAAGAGATTTAGCTAATTTGGGTTTCATTATAGATCATGAATTAAGTATAGACTTAATTCTGACTGGTATGACCGATAGTTATAAACAATTTGTGTTTAACTATCGGATGAACCAAATATCCACAACGATTCCTGAGCTAATTACTTTGCTCAAAATAGCTGAGTAAACTGTTAAGAAGGACAATAAGGCTAGCTGTGATGCTGATGGAATCTGCTTCTGGTTCTTGAAAGAAGAACCAAAAGAAGAAGAAGAAGTCCAAAAGGCCAGTGGGAGGCGTAGCTAAGAAGAAAGCAAAGGAGACAACACCAAAGGCCATTGCAACAAGGAAGCACATTGGAAGAGGAACTGCAAAGCTTATCTAGAGTCGCTGAAGCAAAAGAAGTCATTAAATGTCCCACCATCTACTCCAGGTAAGATTTTTGTCGTTGAGACTAATACTATTTATAATCATAATATTTGGATATTAGATATCAGATGTGGCTCACACATATGTGTTGATATGCAGGGTCTTAGGGATAGTAGACCGTTTAAGAAGGGAGAGATAGACCTACGTGTAGGAAATGGAGCAAGAGTTGTTGCATTAGCTGTAAGGACATATGTTTTGTATCTTCTTAGTAGGCTAGAGTTAATTTTGGAAAATTGCTATTATATACCTGTTGTGACTAAAAACATTGTATGTGTATCATGTCTTAATAAAGCGAGATTTCATTTAACTTTTTCAAACAATGGATGTTCAATTAAGTTGAATGAAATGTTATATGATACTGCTACATTGTGCAATAGAATTTATATATTAGATATGTCCAATCCAGTTTTAAATATCAATGAGAATAAAAGACAAAAACAAGATAACTTAAAATCATCTTACTTATGGCATTGTCAACTTGGCCATATACGTGAGAAATGCTTGATTAAGCTACACAAGCAGAGTAGCCTATGTTCATTTGATTTTGAATCATATGACATATGTGAATCTTGCTAGGTAAGATGACTAAATTACCTTTTAAAGGAAAGGATGAACAAATGAATGGGTTATTAGACCTAATACATTATGATATATGTGGTCCAATGTCCATTCATGGCAGAGGTGGTTTTGTTTACTTCATCACTTTTATTGATGATTATTCATGATATGGGTATGAGTATCTAATGAGATACAAGTCTGAAGCATTTGAAATGTTCAAACAATTTAGACATGAAGTAGAGAAGCAACTTGATAGAAGTATTAGGACACTTCAATTAGATCGAGGTGGTGAATACTTAAGAGAGGAATTTCTAACTTATCTCACAGATAAAGGAATAATATCCCAGTGGGCTCCATTTTACATACTAATAGTGTGGCTAAAAGGAGAAACCGAACCTTGTTAAACATGGTAAGGTCGATTATGGGCACAGCAGATCTACCAAAATCCTTTTGGGGTTATGCACTCGAGACTACTATTTATGTGACAAACAGAGTCCCTTCAAAGGCAGTTGAAGTTATTCCATATGAGATATAGACTAACAATCACACATGAAAGTTTAGGGTTGTCTGGCTTTTATGAAGCGTATTCAATCAAATAAGCTTGAAGTGAAGTCTAATAAATGTCTATTTATAGGATATCCTAAGGAAACAATTGGATATTAGTTCTATAATGCTTTAGAGCAAAAGGTGTTTGTCTTAAAGCATGTTGTTCTTTTAGAGAAAGAGTTTCTTATAAGAGAGGACAGTGAGAGCAAATTTGAACTTGATGAAGTTCATAATGCTTAAACAAATGCAAATCAATTGCTTGAACTCGAAATTGTTGTTCATAGAGATAAGAAAATAGTTGAACCTTCTGACACACAAAATATTCGTAGGTGAAGTAGGATACGCTATGTTCCAGAGAGATATGGATTTCTCGTAAGCGCACAATGACGTATTGTTCATAGACGACGATGAGCCTATAGCCTATGAAGAGGCTCTGAAGAGTTCAGAATCTGAAAAATGGCTTCAAGCTATGATGTTCGAAATGGATTCCATGTATGAAAACCAAGTATAGACTTTGGTTGAGCCACTTGATGGCTTAAAACACATAGGGTGTAAGTGGATTTTCAAGAAAAAAATCGACATGGAAGGTAATGTGATTACCTATAAAGTGAGGCTATTCGCTAAAGGTTTTCGTCAACGACAAGGACTTGACTATGATGATACATTTAGCCCCGTAGCTATGCTTAAATCCATTAGAATACCCCTAGCTATTACTACTCATTACGATTATGAAATATGGAAGATGAATGTAGAGATGGAATTCTTAAATGGAAACCTAGTTGAGGATGTATATATAATACAACCTGAGGGATTTATATCCAGATATGGCAGAAAGGCATGCAAGCTTCAAAAATCCATTTATAGATTGAAACAAGCATCTCAGAGTTGCAACATTTGATTTGATGAGACAATCAAAGAGTTTGGCTTCTCAAAAAATCCTGATGAACCTTGTGTGTATAAGAAGGTTAGTGGGAGTGCTATCATATCCCTTGTGTTATTTGTGGATGACATATAACTAATAGGAAATGATATCTCAAGTTTACAATCAGTCAAAGTTTGGTTATCCTGTAATTTTTCCATGAAAGACCTTAGGGAAGTAACTCATATATTAGGAATAAAGATATATAGAGATAAATCAAGGAAGTTGTTGGGTCTTTCACAGTCAACATACATAGACAAAGTGCTAAATAGGTTTAGCATGAAGCAATCCAAGAGAGGGTTTCTTCCCATGACTCATGGGATAAAACTCTCGAAATCTATATTTCCTAAGACTCAAGATGAGAGAAATCACATAAGTATGATCCCGTATGCTTTGGTATTATGATCAATCATATATGTTATGTTATGTACAGGACCCGATATATCGTATGCTCTAGGTGTTACGAGCAGATATCAATCAGATCCTGGTGAGAGTCACTGGGTGACTATCAAGAATATCCTAAAGTACTTGAGAAGGACAAAGGATGCATTTTTGATATATGGAAATGGAGATCTCGTAGTGAGTGGGCATACAGATGTCAGTTTTCAATCTGAACAGGATGACTCCAAATCCCAGTTAGGTTATATTTTCACACTAAACGGTGGAGCAGTCAGTTGGAAGAGTTCCAAAAAAGAAATGACTGTAGATTTGACGACCGAGTCAGAGTACATCATAGCTGCGGAAGCGAAAAAAGAAATTGTTTGGATCAAGAAGTTCATCATGGAACTTGGAGTGGTTCCTGTCATAGTAGACCCAGTATTGTTATACTGTGACAACAATGGGGCTATTGCGCAAGCCAAAGAAACGAGGTCTCATCAGAGGTCCAAGCATGTACTCATGAGATATCACCTGATCAGGGAGATAATTGATAGAGGTGATGTAAAGATCGAGAGAGTTCCTACATATCAGAACATCGCTGATCCTTTAACTAAGCTTCTTCCTCAGACAAAATTTGATTCTTGTGTTCTCACCTATGGTATTAGATACAAAGGCAATTGGCTTTAGTGCAAATGGGAGATTGTTAGAGTAGAGCTCTAAAGGCAATCATCTTTACCACTTTTATGCTAACTTTATTTTGATTAATAAAGCAAAAGGCATTTTTCATTGATTTGATATTCATTTATGTGTGAATTGATATTAATCTTAAATTGAATTAATTAAGTCTATGATACAAAATATATTATAAAGGAAATCACGATGAGATCATGATAATGAGATTCCTATCATATGCAATTATGTTCCTATCTAACTATTCCCTAGTCCTAGGATTAATAAGACAAGACATTATTAATCCAAACAGACTAGCACATAGTATACTCCTTGATTTAATTAAGCAGTGGATCTCATAAATTGTAAGCATGAGATGTTTAGAGTTAATATATGGATGCATACTAAGGGTAGTAAGTACATCGGACTACCTACTATGAGATTATCATATGGATGACCTATCGAATGTCAATGATTAATCTTATCATAAAAATGGTGCAAATATCCTTAGACTTGAGGTACTCAAGCATATCTTAGATACTAATCCTGTGCTTTGACATTATTCCTTGTTACCTAAAGATGAGGCCGCTCTTAGGGTGGTGATTAGGTAAAACTATTAGTATTCAAATGTAATTAGATAGATGATAAAGGATTCACCACTCTTGATAAAAGGAGATGATAATCACGGCCTCTTATCAGGGTCATTACTTAGGAGTCTCTAGCCAGAGCAATTATGTAACATCCCGTTTCCAGATAACGGGTTGAATTATAAAAAAACGGGTACACGAGAGATTAATCGGAGAAATTAGGAAAACACATCTCA
>JANZXR010000001.1:23134718-23156312 GCA_027575705.1 Erythroxylum echinodendron | reverse complement strand
CAAAAGGCATCACAAGCCACTCATATAAACCATGTTTTGTTTTAAAAGCAGTTTTCCATTCATCACCAATTTTCATTTTAGTCTGATAGTAACCACTCATAAGATCAATTTTGGTAAACACATATGAACCATGCAATTCATCAATGATATCATCTAATCTACATATAGGATGGTGATACTTTACCGTTATCTTATTAACAGCTCTGCAATCCGCACACATGTGCTAACTCCTATCCTTCTTTGGAACCAATATCACTGGGACAGCACAAGGATTAGACTCTCCTTGATGTGTCCCTTTTGTAGCAACTGTTCCACTTGCTTTTGGAGTTCTTTAGTTTCTCAGGATTAACCCTATAAGTAGGTCTATTTGGAATTTATGCCCCAGGCATGAAATCAATCTGATGTTCTATTCCTCTAACAAACAGATACTCCTTAGGAAACTCCTCAGGAAAAACATCTTCATACTCATGCAAAAGAAAAATGACACTACTAGGTAAATAAGGGTCAAGGTCAGATTCATTAAAATAAGCTTCCTTATACAAATGTACAAACAAGCTTCTCCTTCCTGCACAAGCAACCCTTATATCTCTCATTTTTGCGTAGAAGTTTTGTTCCCTTCTACCCTCTCTCTCATTTAGGCCTTTTAATTGAATTTCTTTTGAGGCCTCTTTCCCCACTTTTCTTCTCTCACTCTGGGCCTAACTTTCTCTCTTTACTTTTGATTTAAATTTCTACTCCCCTTTTGTAAGGTTCTTGGCCTTCTCTCAACTTTTGTATCATCATGCTTTTCTTGAAAATTTTTGACCTTTCTCTGTTGCATTGCCTTTATATTTTTTTAATTGAGTTTGGTCCTCATATGCCTTTTTTGGTGCCAATGGAGCAAGAACAAATTTTTGTAAATGAATATCTATTCTTAAAACCATAATGTAACACTCTTCTATCATATTTCCAAGGTCAACCAGGCAATAAATAACTAACATGCATAGGTACAACATCACAAAGTACTTGATCAGAATACTTACCAATGGAGAAAGATACAAGGACTTGTTTATTTACCTTGATTTCTCCCATGTCATTCAGCCATTGTAGCCTATATGGCCTAGGGTGTTTCAAGCACTTCAACCCCTAGTTTTTCCACCATCAATGTACTAGCCACATTAATGTAGCTTCCTATATCAATGATTAGGCTACAAATCTTCTCATTCACTAGGCATCTAGAATGAAAAACGTTTTCCCTTTTCTCAATTCCATCTTCCTTCACTTGAGCATTCAAAACATGCCTAGTAACAAGTAATTCACCCCTAGGTGCATCCTTAACCTCCACATCAAAACAATCCTCCAACTCAGGCATGGAAGCCAAATCATCTTCTTCCTCCTCAGACACAACTTCTCCTCCTTGTACAAACATTGTTTTCTTGTTTAGGAATTGAAAAGCAATATGGCCAACACCAAGACATTTAAAGCATTTAATAGTCCTATGCTTTTCAGAATTGGAGCTAAAAGAACTAGGAGTTTTAAAAGTACTTTTTTTATCCGTCTTGTTCTTCTCTTCCTTTGGCTTATCTTTGGTCTTCTCATCCTTATTGGACTATTTGGAGTTCCAATTTGATAAGTTTGGGTAAGAAGCCTTGCTGGGGCTTTTGTACTTAAATTGTCTCTTCACCTTCATGGGTATATTCACCATCTCCTCTAACTCCACATAATGGTGTAATTCAATAACATTGGCAATGTCTTTGTGCATACTAGCTAAGAAATTTGCCATGGTGGCTTCTCTTTCTTCTTCTACATTAGCCCTAATCATGGCTATCTCTATCTCCTTATGGTACTCTTCTACACTTTTGGTGCCTTGTCTCAAGGTTTGGAGCCTTTGATGGAGCTCCCTATAGAAGTAACTAGGCACAAACCTCTTCTTCATGACCCTCTTCATTTCGACCCAAGTATCAATAGGATCCTCTCCATTCCTTCTTTTATTCAAAACAAGGTGATCCCACCAAACAAGTGCATAATCATGAAATTCCACAACAGGTAGCTTCACCTTCTTCATCTCTGAATAGTTATGACATTCAAAAATCATCTCTACCTTTCTTTCTCATTCTTAGTAAGCTTCGAGATCATTCTTACCTTAGAAAGATGGTATTTTCATCTTGATACTACCCAAGTTTCTATCCACATGCTCAATCCTGTCTTCTTCTCTTGCATTTTCTTGGCCTCTATAGTCTCTGCCTCTTCCTCTATCATTCCGTCCCCCTCTTTTCACCAATTTTGACCCTATGCCACTCTTCTTTATCTTCCCCATTATCATTTTCATATTCATACTCATAGCACACAGGAGTTGGTTCCCTAGCATTTTGCCTCCTTGTTGCACCATTAGTTGAAGCCTCCCTTTGTAAATTCCTAATGGTCTGTTTTGTTTATTAAATTTATCACTGATATCCCTGAACAAGTTCTCAATCCTTTGAAATTGCTATTGTATAGCGTCCAATGTAAAGAATGTGCTTTAATCAGCCTCATTATTCTTTTCATCCTTGTCACTACCTTTACTATCCTTTGAATTGGTCATGATGTAAAACTTGCAAAAACATGTTAGAACAGCTCCTCTAACACTCCCTCACGTGTTTCTCTCTAAATCAGAATGAATACCCTCGTGTTTCACTCAAGAAGATTGTTTTTACCCTCAAATGAGCTTACACACTCTTGCCTTTTACCACTCTAGATTCTAGCACAATTTTACTTTCTAGATCAATTACTACCAACCAAATAAGCATAACAACAACTTAATTCGAAAGGAAAAACAACTAATACCTAAAGAAAGGAAGAAAAAACACGATTAGATACAGTTAATGTAAATAAAACAAGAAAGACAAAAATAAACACATATTAGATGGAAAAAACATATGTGAATGATTTTTGGTGCCAACTGAGCAATATGAAACAAGATTACTTAATTCAAGTGTAATGGAAACAAAAAATGGACAGCAAAAAAGAAAAATAAAAACAACTAAAGAGTGCAAGGGAAAAAACAAAACTAGGACAAAGATTCACAATCTTGGATGTTTCTTGACAGGTTCTTGAATAAAAGAAAGACAATATAGATGAATCTTAAATGAACAGAATAAATCTTGAATGAAAGATCATACAAAGATTCAAAGAATCATAATCTTGGATGTTTCTCGATCAATCTTGAAATTTCTTTCTTTTCTTTTTTTCGTTTTTTGATGATTTCTTTCTTTTTGTTTCTTTTTTTATTTTTTCACGTTTTCTTTCTTTTCTGATTCCTTTTTCTTTCTTTCTTTTGGTTTTTGAATGATGAACTAACTATAATAATCAAGAACAAATAGAGAATTAAAGACGAAGATTGAATTTAAAACCTAGGCTCTGATACCAAAGATGATACAACAACAACCTAGAGTCAATGTCTAGATCACCTTTGTTTCAATGATTGTTCCCAATACCTAAATTCAATCAATCTAACAGGACCCTTCACCCCCAAAATAGCAAGGAATTGGTAGCAAAGAGTATAAAGATTGCAGAAATTGAATTAACGCCACAAGTTAGAACTTACTTGATAAGTTGAATCAATCCTTAAGGTAAAACAAGCAAGAATCTGAATTCTCTCTTCAAGAAGACTTTTCAGTTTTTATCCATGCCTAATTTGAAGTTCATAGATAAAGCAAGGGTTTAAATACCCTTGTGTAATACAAACCTAACAAAGATAACCTAAAAACCCTAAAAAAAAGCCCAAAACATCCAGAAAGGCTTTCTTGAAACAAATCTGCCCAAAAACAAATCCCACACTGATTCGGGCTTCAAAACTAATTAAAATTGCCTAATCTTAGTCCAAATAAGATAAGGAAACAAGAAAACATAGAATACTAACTTAAGAGGGGCGGATTGGGTTTTAAAACTAGGCCTAAATGCTTGGTTCCTTAAAATAAAACAGGCATATGACTTTTTTAATGAAGCACATGCACACTTAACACAAATCAGCCCATGATAAAGTCCAAAAGAAGTCCACACACCCTTTACAAGATAAAATAAGCCCAAACCCATTGATTAGACTTACGCTTGTCAAAATTGGCTAAGTGTTAGCCCTCTTGATTTGATAACTCCAACGTGCACACACACTTAGGCGTCTCCCTAAGCTTGATCAACAAAACTTCTCGAAGTTCTTGTGAAACAAAAGCTTGTACATAAATCTGAAATTGTACCTTGAGCTTGTTGGAGAGTGACCTTGTAATTAGACCCATTGGCATCCTCAAGTCTCCATTGTCTTGGTGAGTTGCATCAGTCCATGTATTGTTCTAGTGTTGTTAGTTCCTATGAAGGATGGGACTTTGAGAATGTGTGTTGATTGTCGAGTTGTGAACAACATAACGTTAAAGTATAGACATCTTATTCCTAGATTAGATAATTTGCTTGATGAATTGCATGGATCTTGTGTGTTTACCAAGATTGATCTCAGAAGTGGTTACCACCAAATTAGAATAAAAGAAGGTGATGAATGAAAAATAGCTTTTAAAACAAAATATGGTTTGTATAAGTGGTTAGTTATGCCTTTTGGGTTGAATAATGCACCTAGCACTTTTATGATGTTGATGAACTACGTTTTGAGAACTTTTATTGGTAAGTTTATTGTGGTATACTTTGATGATATTCTGATTTATAGTAAGTGTTTGGATGACCATATTGAATATTTAAGATGTGTACTTGATGTTTTGAGGAAAGAAAAGTTATTTGCTAACTTTGATAAGTGCACTTTTGGCATTGACAAAGTTGTGTTTCTTGGTTATGTTGTTACTGCAAAAGGTATAGATGTTGATGAGGACAAAATCAAGACTATTAGAGATTGGCCGAAACCTACTTCCATTACTAAGGTAAGATCTTTCCATGGGTTGGCTAGCTTATATAGGAGATTTGTCAAAGATTTTAGCACTATAACTGCTCCATTGATTGAGATTATGAAAATGAATGTGGGATTCCATTGGGGTACATCTCAAGAGAATGCTTTTAATACTATTAAACATTGGATATGTTTGGCACCTGTCTTAGCACTACCTAACTTTACTAAATCTTTTTAGATTGGGTGTGATGCCTTAGGGATAGTATTGGAGTTGTTTTGACGTAAAATAGGTGTCCTATAGCCTATTTTAGTGAGAAGCTTAGAGGTGCTTCATTGAACTACCCTACATATGACAAGGAGCTTTATGCACTTGTTAGAGCTTTGGAGACTTGACATCATTACCTATGGCCTAAGGAGTTTGTGATCCATACTGATCATGAGTCCTTGAAGCATTTGAGGGGGCAAGGTAAGTTGAACAAGAGACATGCTAGATGGATGGAGTTCATTGAAACTTTTCCTTATGTGATCAAGTATAAGCAAGGTAAGGAGAATATAGTTGCTGAAGCACTATCAAGGAGGTATGTTCTTCTTAACTATATGCAAACCAAAATACTTGGATTTGAATATATAACAGATTTATATGCTAATGACGCTGATTTTTCTAATGTCTTTAGTACATATGACAAAACAACATTTGCTAAGTTCTATGCGTGAATTGCTTGTGCGTGAGGCATATGGTGGTGCTTTGATGGGACACTTTGGTGTTGTTAAGACCTTAGAAGTATTGTATGAACACTTTTATTAGCATAAGATGAAATCAGATATTATTCACATATATAGTATATGCATTGCATGTAAAAAGCTAAGTATAAGGTTCTACCACATGGTTTGTATACTCCTTTACTTGTACCTAGTGAACCTTGGGTGGACATATATATGGACTTTGTTTTGTGGCTGCCTAGGACTAAAAGGGGTAGGGATTCGATCTTTGTAGTTGTTGATAGTTTTCTAAGATGGCACACTTTATACCTGGTCATAAAACCGATGATTTAACTAACATAGCTGATTTGTTCTTTAAAGAGATAGTGAGACTCCATGGTGTACCTAGGAGTATTAATTCTAATAGGGATGTTAAGTTCCTTAGCTACTTTTGGAAAGTATTGTGGAGTAAGTTGGGTACTAAAATTTTGTTTTCTACTACTTGTCATCCATAAACTGATGGACAAACTGAGGTAGTTAATCGAACTTTAACTCAATTATTGCGCACTATCATTAAAAAGAACTTGAAAAATGGGAGGAATGTTTTCCATTCATTGAGTTTGCATATAATAGGGTTGTACATTTTACTACTTCATATTCACCTTTTGAGATTGTTTATGGTTTTAGTCCACTAACTCTTACGGATTTGTTACTATTGCCCATGAATGAAAGGGTTGGCTTGGATGGAAAAAGAAAGGCTGAATTTGTGAAGAACCTTCATGAGAAGGTACAGCTAAACATTGAGAGGAGGAATGAGCAATATGCATCTAGTGCTAACAAAGGAAGGAAGCGTGTATCCACTGAAATCGGTGATTGGGTTTGGGTTCATATGAGAAAAGAAAGATTTCCAGCCCAAAGGAGATCTAATCTGCTTCCTAGAGGAGATGGTCCTTTTCAAGTCCTTTATAAGATCAATGACAATGCTTACAAGTTGGACTTGCCTGGTGAGTATAATGTTAGTGCAACACTTAATGTTTCTGATCTTTCCCTTTATGATGTAGGTGATGATTCGAGGACAAATCCTTTTGAGGATAGAGGGAATGATAAGAACCAAGGTCAACATGTTCTTGATGGAAAGCTTGCTGTCATGGATGGAGGATTACATGGAGATTCACGTGGGAAGCATGCTGCCATAGGTGTACAAGTCAGCTGCCAATTATCCATTATATATTC
The DNA here is from genome assembly GCA_027575705.1 of Erythroxylum echinodendron. Taxonomy (NCBI): domain Eukaryota; kingdom Viridiplantae; phylum Streptophyta; class Magnoliopsida; order Malpighiales; family Erythroxylaceae; genus Erythroxylum; species Erythroxylum echinodendron. The sequence continues at coordinate 23,149,540 of JANZXR010000001.1, read as the reverse complement.
CTAGTGGGTCAATCACAAGATCAAGATCCAAGAAGATCAAGGAAGCCATGCAAGGATTGGTGCACAAAACTTGGGCAGATTTGGACAATTGGGCCGAATTGAAGTATTCACCATACAAGAATAAGCCATTCAAGTTAGGCTTGAAAGAGGGAGATCCAATCTTGATCCATTGTATCAAGGTTGGGGAAGACTAAACCAATCTTGAAGATTACATGTTTGAGTTGTGCATTCTTGGACAAATTCTTGAAGATTACATGTTTGGGCCATGAATCATGTTCAAGACTTAAGTATTAGTTTATTTGGTTATATTTTCTTAGTATGGCCGAAATTCTATGTTAGGGAGGCTTTGGTGGTGTTTAAATCTGACTAGACGTCTTTAGATCAGATTTGGATTAGATTTGAATAGCTAGAGTTTGAATTGTAATTAAGTATTACAATCCTATTCCAAGTGGGATTGGCATAACTTAGACTTTTTCTATAAGAAGGATTAGTTTGTTAAATTCAGATTAGGTTCATCTTGTCTTAGAATCCTACATGTACTAGGATTGGTGTGATACATATCAGATTAGGGAGTTAGAGACTTGGACAAATCAGATTTGTTATGGCCTTATGTCTTAGAGTTCTATTAGAATTAGTATTTATAGGGTCTTGGACGTTCATTATCAAGGAAGAATTCAAATTATTCAACCGGAAAAATAGAGAGAGAGTTTTCTGCTTGAGTTCTTGAAAGAACAAACCCAAAACTTATCAAAGAAATCCTTTCTTTGTGGCATTATCAACACTTCCATTATAACCTTTGTTCAAGTTTCTGTATTCCTTTGGTTTAGACTTTAATAGTCTAAGTTTCTGGTTTCATTGTTTCTATGGTTCTTCTCTTTTGAGTTCACATCACATTATCTGTAACATACGTAATAATATGCAGACATATGATACCCATGGGCTAGTGACTATGGTGGTAGGCCATGTATAATGCCAGGAACCATATTACTTACCACACTACAACGCTAAATATTATAGTGTAACACCCTATTTGTTGTATGTCCCCCTATATTAATTATGTAATACCTTGTCAGAAGGGACCGATGGTAAGCAAATGTGAAACCCATTGTATATGTATAGTGCATATACAAGTGGCACTATAAATTGGGTGAGGTTACTTGTGTATATCCATACACATGACTCAGGATGTTGCTCTTTGGGGATGTAATAGGGGTCACCATATATTACACAATATTTATTCTAGTCAAAAGTAGCCAATCAATTTAGGGGATATCCACCATACCTAATGGATATATTTTCTTACATTATGTATTAGTTAACCATTATTTGGTTATACAGCAAATTGTGGTATTATATGTATTCCAAACAGTGTATAAGGTTGCTAATTGAGCATAAATACTATTTAGTGTTGGATGATATCATATGACATGGGCCTTAACATTACCATACAGGCAGTGAGGAATTACGTACATATTTATACACCCTAATAGTATATACACTTTTGCATAACCATGTGTATGATATCGTAACTAAGTATCATGTCATGTGTAGCTATGGATATGTATTAGTCTGACAAATGATAAATTATGTACGTAATATGTCCCACCACAAGGGTTGACATACTCATGCTATACTCCTTTATAACCAATCACTTATAATCGATTATTATTAACCTAATAATAATCCCACACATCATGTACACAAGGCCTAATATATGTGTAGATGTATACCTACACATGTAGGTATATATCTACATGGATATGGTATAAGCCAAGTATAATATGCCAATGATAGCATATTTGTGGTCTACATCCACGTATACATATAGTAGATCTCCATAATGTACCTTCTCATAATCCCAATGCACCAAATAGGAGAGCACATATTGACCATTATACATGTATGGGATTACAATATCTAGTATTATATCATGCAATTATATATCCTACAATATGGTATCTGGTACTAGCATAAATATTGATAGTTACATGTCTCTCATATAATTGTTACTTGATATATTAATGAATGAATAGCAGCCATATTTATTGTGACACCTCCATCATAAGGGGTGTACACTGGATGTGCACAATATCATGGTCTTAACATATAGTTATAAGTTTATCCATATGTCATGCTAGTGTTATGTAACATCTAATGTAAATATAATGTGCCAATACTAATACTTTATGATAACTTATATAGTCATACCTCACTCATTACCTAAATCCCAATGTCATACTGTGCTCATTATAGATGGTTGCCATGTCCATACTATATGGATCAACTTTTAGTATGGCCAATGGTGCACTTACATGAGCCATATACTTGGAAGTTTATAATATACTCGTTACATTGTCATACACTATGTATGTGTATGAATTAGTAAAGGTATCATAACATGGTCCAAACTAGTATAGATAGCATTATGATATGTCATCATATCTGGATATAATTACCATAACATGTATACTAATGACATACCTTATAATATGTCAACTTGATACATGATTAGAATGTATCCAAATCCCTTGTTAGTGGGTTATGCTAATAAGGCCTGTTTTATATGGTATGTCATGGCCATACCCACCCTGGTATCAATATAGGTGTGTATATCAACATTGGAAGACAATCTAAATATAGTCTTATAAATATCAGTGTGATGAGTATACCATACATAAGGTTATATTAGTCTGATTATTTGATACCAGGTATCTTTACCTGGTATCACACCAGATGTATACTATCCTTGTAAGCACTGATCAGACATATGGTGACCTAATACCTTTCAATGATGCTACAACCATACAATATATGGTAATATATTGTATTACCATATATGTGTATGAAGATGAGTAGTATCAATATATGCAATATATGGAGTGAGATCAATTGCAAATGGTTACCATGATCCATTACCAGTTGTAACCCTATCCACATTACACCATAACAGATATATGGTTGAGTGCATATCTATCCATAGTATATTATATAAGTACATTATATGTGAACGATATATATACTAGATAACATCTATAATAGTAACCCATATATCCTTATCCTGTATAGTCAACATGATTACCTATGTCATGATTAATGAATACCTAGCCATATATCCAAGGATGGGTATATATTCTATGCTATGTGGAATGTAGCATATTAAATAATATTGAAAATACCAAGGGTGGCATTATAATATCCATGGTATGTGGGTATGTATTAGTGTGGTTTACCTATCATATACTAGCTAGTTGCATATCCCATGTACCATATTCCAGAGTACCCTAATATAACATGATACCAGATTACAGTTAGTCTTACATTATAGTACCAATAATACAAACTATATATCGAATGGTATAAGTTTCATATATATAGCCCATCAGGACAGTACAGTGCTTGAGTATAAGTGTCATATATATAGCCCATCAATACATTTATTAACCCAACCATAAATTCATGGTACCATCTATGGACACCTTATAAGACTTACCATAATCTGTCACATGTGTTAGATTACAAGTCATATGGATCTCTATTGGTATAAAGTGATGTGTATGATAATATAACAGTTATATGTCATGGTGACATACTATGACCCAAGCTCCATGTAAGTCACTATAGGATATGCATAATACACTCCATAATATATATGTGGCTGTTATGATAACTAAACGTAGATTACTCAATGTGCCCGACCATCCATACATAGTAGCACTGGCGATCAAACTCTGTGTACACACTGTGCATTGGGACATATTTATAAGACATGGCCATACAAGTAAATGTGTTCTTGTAATGGTTTTATCTCAGTGTCCTAGAATACACGTATCACTCTTATACAGTGACATACACATAATATAGGGTGGTAATGAGCACTAAGTTATATCTTATGATACTGGTTACCTATGTTTTTTATGGTTGGTATGATAAGTGGGAATGTCATCTAGTTACCTATCATATGGTGTGCTTGCAATTAGGTTAGTGGAAATGAAGTATGTAAATAGTATACTAGCATTAATAGATGTTATATATCTAACCTTAATTATAGGTTGGTACGTAGTGGTAATACTATAGGCATACCACCTGGTTGTATAACCTAGCCTATATATTACGAACCCTATAATTAACGATACAAGTATAATTATATGTACATGAATATCCCATTTCGATATACTCATATAAATATTACACAATTTATTAGTTAGTGTACATAAATTTACAACCATGTCATGACATAAAACCATTGTTACAATAACCCACCAAGGTTTAATCAGAATATGTATACTATAACATTGTTATTAGTAGAATGGATGAGAGACATATTTAAAGGCACCAAAACATATGTCCATAATATATCCTAAACATGCCCAGGGTACACATTCATGTAGTTATTATGGTTATGACTATGTTAGACCATTACAATCTAGTGTAATGCTCCAATATTAGTGGTATGTTATCATATACCACTATATAATTTACCAAGGTACTTGGTGTATGTCATTGGCTATGCCATGATAATAAATGCCCATCATATGCTCCATTACACTAAATTGTGTGATGCATACTCACAGTAATTATAATTTCACCCATCCATTGTAATTACCATGTAATTACAACTATATCCACATGTTGTATATACCATTCGTATGCCATGAAACCCACACACGGTACTCACTTGTTATATGTATAATCTTAAGGATATGTGCCAGATACGTGTAGTACCACACTACAATATGGGTATAATCATTGCATATAGATGCGTTATACCTATATAGGTGTGAAATGTTATGGTAATTTATACCTATATAGTTTGTCTTCCACTCATTCCCTAATTTCATTCTAATCCGATGATAACCACTCATGAGATCAATTTTTGTAAAGAAACAAGCATCATGTAACTCATCAAGCATATCATCCAACCTAGGAATAGGGTGGCGATACTTTACCATTATCTTATTTATTGCCTTGCAATCCACGTACATACACCAAGTTCGATCTTTCCTTGGCACCAATGGCACTGGAACTGTGCATATGCTTAAACTTTCTCTCACGTACCCCCTCTCAAGCAACTCGTCCACTTGCCTTTGAAGCTCCTTTATCTCCTCAGGATTACTCTTATAGGCTGGGTGGTTTGAATTTAAACTGCTGGCATGAAATCAATCTGATGTTCAATTCCCCTCAATGGTGGTAATCACTTGGGCAACTCATCTGGAAAGACATCAGAGTATTCTTGCAAAACAAGTTTCACAACACTAGGCAATAAAGGGTCAATGTCAGTCTCATTATAAAACAACTCCTTGTACTTAAGCAAAACCAATGGTTTCTACATGTACATGACCTTCCTTAACTCTTTTTCTTTTGCAAAGAAAGTACTCTTTTTTGTTCCACTCTTCTTTTCACTCTTCTTTCCTTTTTCAATTGCGCCACTCTCTTGCTTTTTCTCACTAGTGCACTTACTCTCAGTTGGGCCTTTGTTCTTATTTTCTTGAATGGCCTCTTTTTCCTTTTTTCTTTTTAAACTCTCGGCCTCTCCAAATTTTTGTTCTTCCATGGCTTTTGCAAGTCTTAACTGATCCTCTTGAACTTCTCTTGGTGAAAGAGGCGCCAATGTGAAGTGTTTCTGCCCCATCTTAAATGAATACCTATTTTTGAATCCATCATACACTACACGCCTATCATATTGCTATGGTCTCCCTAATAGTAAATGACCACCATGCATAGGAACTACATCACACAACACTTCGTGAAAATATCTCCCAATTGAGAACACCACTAGCACTTGCTTGTTCACCATAACCTCTCCATATTCATTAAGCCATTGCAACTTATAAGGACTAGAGTGTTTAATGAGAGGCAGCCCCAATTTTGCAACCAAAACTGTGCTTGCAACTTTGGTGCAACGACCTCCATCAATTGTTAAACTACACATCTTACCCCTAATTAAACATCTAGTGTGGAATATATTCTCCCTTTGTTCATTAAGCTCTATCTTTTCTTGTGCAATGAGAGCTCACCTCACTACTAGTGCTTTGGTCTGGACTGGTTGCTCAACTTCTTCATCAGTTCAATCCTCCAACTCAGGCATATCATCTCCATCACTATCTTCTGATTCAATTACCCCATCTCGCAAATACATGACCTTCCTCTCTGGGACATTGGTTTATCATGTGACCAGAACCCAAACACTTGAAACATTTGATGTTTCTTTGCTTAGTGCTAGGATTTTGATCATTAGTTATAGGCGCACCTTTAGAAGCTGTCCACTTTTCCTTGGGCTTGTCCTTATTGTCATAGGACTTATCCTTGGCCGTTTCCTCCTTCTTGAGAAATTTAGGACCCTAACAATTTGAAGGTCCTGAGGAATTGCTCTTACTGAAGCTTTTTCCCTTCAATTTCTTTTCAATCTTCATAGCTATGTTTACCATGTCCTCCAACTCCAAGTATTGTTGAAGCCCTAACATGTTGGCCATCTCTTTGTTTAGACCAGCAAGGAACCGAGCCATTGTAGCCTCTCTATCCTCCTCTATATTAGTTCTTATCATAGCTATCTCCATCTCCTTATGGTAATCTTCGACGCTCTTCGTGCCTTGCCTTAATGTTTGGAGTTTTTGATGCAACTCCCTACAATAGTAACTTGCACGAATCTCTTCTTCATGATGTGTTTCATCTGATCCTAGGTTTCATCCGGTCTTTCTCTAGTTCGTCTTCTACTAACCATCAATTGATTCCACCAAATAGCAGCATAATCATAGAACTCAACAGTCGCCAGCTTCACCTTCTTCTCCTCAGAATAGTTGTGGCAGGCAAATATCATCTCGATTTTCCTTTCCCACTCCAAGTAGGCATCTGCATCATTCCTTCCTTGAAATGGTGGCATCTTCATTTTGATGCTGCCAATATTTCTATCCATCTTTTCAGTCTCTTCCTCCTCCCTTCCTCTTTCAGATCTTCCTTTATAACCACCTCTATTTCGGCCTCTATCTGCTCTACCACCTCTTGTATTGTTTCGGCCTCCATACCAATCTTCCTTATCAAATCCATCTTCATCTTGCTCCCCCTTATAGTGATAATGATTATGAACTGGAGGTTTCTTTCTTCATTGTGTCCCATTATTCCTTGAAGATTCGACTTGAATAGTTCTAAGAAGACTATCTTGTCTTTCAAAGTTTCTATCCCGCTGCTCAAACTTATCTTTGACTTCAAGGAATATAGTCTCTATTTTCTTGAACTGATTTTGCATCGCTTCAAGAGGAAAGAATGTATTTTGTTGGTCTTCTCCACTCCCATCAATGTTTCCATCTTTATTGCTATTATAAGACATGATTAGTTCCTACAAGAAAATGTTAGAAACCTTCAACACTCTCACATGTTTCTCTTTAGAACAAAATTTCCCACTCTTGTTTTACCAATAATATGGTTTTTCACTATATAATCTCACACTCTTGCCTTTTTCCACTCAAGTGCCTCCTTCATTATTACTCTTTAGGATCACTTCAATAAGATCAAGGAAATCAACAAGTAATAAGTTCAAGTAGAAGCACAAAAATAATGACCTTGACAAAAAAAGTTGAAACAAATCCAGAATCAAAATATTGTACGAACGAAAAATAAATCAGTGTCAATACACGAATGAAGGGTAGTGTAGGCAACAATTCTTATGCCAATTGAACAATTACAAGTGCAAAAATTGTTTAAATCAATGTAAAGAAGGAAGATAGGTACCAAAACAAGAAATAATCCAAGAAAAAAAAGGAAAAAATAATATGACAAATTCACCAAACCCGAAACCAAATTACTATTATTATTATTTATTTTATTTTTTATCCCAATCTGTCAAAATTCCAAAAATTGGACAAAAGATTCAAAGAAAACATTTCTTGATAGGTTCTTGAATGAAAGAAAGACAATATAGATGAATCTTGAATGAATAGAACAAATGTTGAATGAAAGATCAAACAAAGATTCAAAGAATCAGAATCTTGGATGTTTCTTAATCAATCTTGAAATTTCTTTTCTTTTCTTTTCTTTCCTTTCTTTTCTTTTTTTCCTTTCTTTTCTTTTCTTTTTAAGGAATCAACAAAGAAAATAATGAAAGATACATATGAGTTCAATATAATTAAGCCAAAGCTCTAATACTAACTGATACGGAAACCCCAAGAAAACAAGGTTCTTGAAATCCCCTAATCCTATTGAATCAAATCCCCAATCTTTCTATTCTAAGAACATGCTAATTCAAACCCCCTAATTATATGAAATTGGGACCTAAATCTAAAGAAAAAAAAAGAATTAAACACGCCACAAGTGATTATCTTGATCAGTGATGCAATCCTTGAAGTAACAACAAGAAGAACATGCCTTTCTTGAAGAGAATATCTCTTAATTTTATTAATCAACTAATCTAAAGTTTACAAGGATAAGATAAGGTATTATACCCGTGCTCACGTCCTAACCCTAAAAGGAATAGGTTACAAACCCATTTAATGCTAAAAACAGGCCTAATCCTAACTAGTTTATGAGTTATAGCCCAATAACACAATCTGATCCTAATCCACTTAGGATTGGGCTAAACTAAAATAAGTCCAAAATAACTTAAATAAACTAGGGGGAATGGGCCTAATAGAGGTGTAAAATAAACTAAGGCAAGCTTACAAATGAATACCAAGTCCTTAACAAATCTTTTATCCCTAATAAACAAACGATAAATAACAAACTCAATGTATTAAATTAAGCCCATAAGAATAATTGAACTTGTCTTTAAATTTGGCTAAGTATTAGCCCCCTCCACACCCCTCTCTAGAAGAATCAAAAGCTTGACTATTCCACTTGAATTCTCCATGGATGGTTCATCCTTATCATCAAGGTGAGATGTAATGATACAGCAACAACCTAGAGTCAATGTCTAGATCACCTCTGTTTCAATGATTATTCCCAATACCTAAATTCAATCAATCTAACACGACCCTTCACCCCCAAAATAGCAAGAAATTGGTAACAAAGAGTATAAAGATTGCAAGAATTGAATTAACGCCACAAGTTAGATCTTACTTGGTAAGTTGAATCAATCCTTAAGGTAAGCAAGAATCTTAATTCTCTCTTGAAAAAGGCTTTCCAATTTTTTTAAATTCATGTCTGATCTGAGGTTCACGTATAAAGCAATGGTTTAAATACCCTTGTGCAATACAAACCCTAACAAAGATAACCTAAAAATCCTAAAGAAAGCCCAAAACATCCAGAAAGGCTTTCTTGAAACAAATCTGCCCAAAAACAAATCCCACATACAAGCTTCAAAACTAATTAAAATTGCCTAAGTCCAAATAAGATAAAGAAACAAGAAAACATAGAAGACTAACTTAAGAGGAGCTGACTGGGTTTCTAAACTAGGCCCACATGCGTGGTTCCTTAAAATAAGATATGCATATGACTTTTTTAATGAAGTACATGCACACTTAACACAAATCATCCCATCACAAAGTTCAAAAGAACTCCACACGCTCTTTACAAGATAAAATAAGCCTAAACCCATTGATTAGACTTGTGTTTGTGAAAATTGGCTAAGTGTTAGCCCTTTTGATTTGATACCTCCAATGTGCACATGTACTTAGGCGTCTCCCTAAACTCTTCCCCAAGCTTGATCAACAAAACTTTTTGAGGTTCTTGTGAAACATAAGCTTGTGCATAAATCTAAAATTGTGCCTTGAGCTTGGTGGAGCGTGACCTTGTAATTAGATCCATTAGCATCCTCAAGTCTCCATTGTCTTAGTGAATTGCATCATTCCTTCCCTCCTCAAAAGGATTCGTCTTCAAATCAATACCTACATTATCAAAGGGAGATAGATCAGCAACATTAAGTAGCACGAACAACATACTCACCTAGAAACTCCACCCTATAGGCATTGTCATTAATGCATTCAAGCACTTGAAAAGGACGATCGCCTCTAGGATTGAGCTTAGACTTCCTTTATTGAGGAAATCTCCCCTTCCTGAAGTGCACCCAAACTTAATCTTTAGGCTCAAACTTCATCACCCTACGCCCTTGATTGGCTCTTTGATCATACTTCTTGTTCTTTTCCTCAAAATGTTGCCTACCTTTCTCATGTATTGTCTTAACCAATTCGAACCTTTACTGCTCATGTACATTAACAATCTCATTCAAGGGTAAAGGCAACAAATCCAATAGAGTTAATGGGTTAAAACCATACATAATCTCAAATGGAAAATAACCTGTAGAAGAATGAATGCTTTTATTATATGCAAACTCAATCAAAGGCAAACAATCTTCCCAATTTTTCAAATTTTTACCCACAACAGCACACAATAAAGGTCCTAAGGTTCTATTAACTACTTCTATTTGACCATCTGTTTAGGGATGATAAGTTGTAAAAAACAAAAGTTTACTTCCCAATTTATTACATAGAATACGCCAAAAGTGACTTAAAAACTTAGAATCCCTATCTGAAACAATGATTTTAGGAATGCCATGCAACTTAACAACATCCCTAAAAAGCAAATCAGCAACATGTGTAGCATCATCAGATTTATGACATGTAATAAATGAGCCGTTTTACTAAATCTATCAACTACAGCAAAGATCCTATCATGCCCTTTCCTAGTCCTAGGCAATCCTAACACAAAATCCATAGATATATCAACCCAAAGACTATTAGGGACAGGTAGAGGCATGTATAACCCATGCGGTTGCACCTTGGACTTAGCTTGCCTACATGCTACACAACAAGAGCAAACTCTTTCAACATCTTTTTTCATGTTAAGCCAATAAAAATGCTCCTATAATATGTCAAGTGTTTTAGCAATACCAAAATGTCCTATTAGACCTGCATCATGAAACTCCCTAACAAGCATTTTATGCATAGAACAAGTGGGAATACATTATTTTGTTATCTCTAAACAAATGTACATCATTCCTATAAAACTTTTGAAAAAAAACTTGTTTACATGCATCGTACACATTAGCAAAGTTAGAATTTAATTTGTACAAGTCTTTTATATACTCAAACCCAATCAACTTAGAACTAAGAGAAGAGATTAGAGCATACCTCCTAGACAATGCATCAGCAACCACATTTTCTTTTCCTTGCTTGCATTTCACAACACATGGAAAAGTCTCTATGAATCCAGCCACTTAGTATGTCTTTTGTTCGACTTACCTTGGCCCTTAAAATGCTTCAAACTCTCATGATTATTGTGAATCACGAATTCCTTTGGCCATAGATAATGTTGCCAAGTTTGTAGAGCTCTTCCCAATGCATACAACTCTTTGTCATAAGTGGAATACTTCAATTGAGCACCATTCAACTTCTCACTAAAATAGGTAATGGGACGCCTTCCCTACAACAAAACAATATCAATACTTATCCCAAAAGCATCACATTCAATCTCAAAAGTAGAAGTAAATTCAGGTAAACTCAAAATAGGTGCAGAACAAAGTTTTTCTTTTAAAGTGTTAAAAGCAATTTCTTGAGCCTCTCCCCATTTAAATCTTACCTCCTTTTTGACAATCTCAGTCAGTGGAGTTACAATAGAACTAAAATCTTTTACAAACCTCTTACAAAAATTAGCAAGTCCATGAAAAGATCTTACCTGAGTAATACTTGTATGTCTCGGCCACTCCCTAATTGCCTTGATCTTTTCTTGGTCTGCCTCAATTCTATTAGAAGAAACAACATAACCAAGAAATATGACACGATCTATACAAAATGTACACTTCTTTAACTCTGCATACAACTTTTCTGCCGTAAGTGCATCTAACACAAGCCTAAGATGCAAAATATGCTCATCAATGCTTTTGCTATAGATCAATATGTCATAAAATATACCACAACAAATTACCAATAAATGACCTTAAAACATGATTCATCAAACACATAAATGTACTAGGAGCATTAGTTAAGCCAAAAGGCATCACAAGCCACTCATACAAACCATGTTTTGTTTTTAAAGCAGTTGTCATTCATCACCAATTTTCATTTTAATCTGATCGTAACCACTCATAAGATCAATTTTGGTAAACACACATGCACTATGCAATTCATCAATCATATTATCAAATCTAGGTATAGGATGGTGATAGTTTACTGTTATCTTATTAACAACTCTGCAATCCACACACATGCGCTAACTCCCATCCTTCTTTGGAACCAATATCACTAGGAACAAGGACTAAGACTCTCCCTGATGTGTCCCTTTTGTAGCAACTCTTCCACTTGCTTTTGGAGTTCCTTAGTTTCTTCAGGATTAGCCCTATAAGTAGGTCTATTTGGAATCTGCGCCCTAGGCATGAAATCAATCTGATGTCCTATTCTTCTAATGGGTGGTAACTCCTTAGGCAACTCCTTAAGGAAAACATCTCCATTTTTGCATAGACGTTTTGTTTCTTTCCACCCTCTCTCTCATTTGGGCCTTTTAATTGAATTTCTTTTTAGGCCTCTTTTCCCACTTTTCTTCTCTCACTCTTGGCCTCAGTTTCTCTCTTTTTTTTTGATTTAAAATTTTACTCCCCTTTTGCAAAGTTCTCGGCCTTCTCCTCAACTTTTGTATTATAATGCTTCTCTTGAAAATTTTCAGCCTTTCTCTGTTGCATTGCCTCCATATTTTTTTTAATTGCATTTGGTCCTCATATACCTCTTTTGGAGCTAATGGAGCAAGAACAAATTTCTGATCTCCTATAGTAAATGAGTACCTATTCTTAAAACCATCATGTAACACTCTTCTATCATATTGCCAAGCTCGACCAAGCAATAAATGACTAGTATGCATAAGTATAACATCACAAAGTACTTGATCAGAATACGTACCAATGGAGAAAGATACAAGGAGTTGTTTATTTACCTTGATTTCCCCCATGTCATTCAGCCATTATAACCTATATAGCCTTTTCAAGCACTCCAACCCTAGTTTTTCCACCATCAATGTACTAGCCATATTAGTGCAGTTCCGAAGTAACTAGGCACAAATCTCTTCTTCATAACCCTCTTCATTTCAACCCAAGTATTAATAGGATCCTCTCCATTCCTTCTTCTATTCAAAACAAGCTGATCCCACCAAACAAGTGCATAATCATGAAATTTCACAGCAGCTAGCTTCACCTTCTTCTCCTCTAAATAGTTATGACATTCAAAAATCATCTACACCTTTCTTTACTAGTCTAAGTAAGCTTCGGGATCATTCTTACATGGGAAAGATGGTATTTTCATCTTGATACTTCCCAAGTTTCTATCCACACGCTCAACCCTATCTTCTTCCCTTGCATTGTCTCGGCCTTTATAGCCTCTTCCTTTATCATTCCGTCCCCATCTTCCACCAATTATAACCCTATGCCACTCTTCTTCATCTTCCCCATCATTATTTTCATCTTTATACTCATAGGACACAGGAGTTGGCTCCCTGGCATGTTGCCTCCTTGTTGCACCATTAGTTAAAGCATCTCTTTGTAAATTCCTAATGGCTTGGACTTGTCTATCAAATTTATCAGCGACATCTCTGAACAAGTTCTCAATCCTTTGGAATTGTTGTTGCATAGCCTCCAAAGTAAAGAATGTGCTTTGATTGGCCTCATTATTCTTTTCATCCTTGTTACTACCTTTACTATCCTTTGAATTGGTCATGATGTAAAACCGGCAAAAACACATTAGAACAGCTCCTCTCACACTCCCTCACATGTTTCTCTCTAAATTAGAATGGATACCCTCGTGTTACACTCAAGAAGATGGCTTTTACCCTCAAATGAGCTTACACACTCTTGCCTTTTACCACTCTAGATTCTAGCACAATTTTACTTTTTCAGATCAATTACTATCAACCAAATAAGCACAAAAACAACTTAATTCAAAAGGAAAAACAAAAAATACCTAAAGACAGGAAGAAAAAGCATGATTAGATACAGTTAATGTAAAGAAAACAAGAAAGAAGAAAATAAACATATACTAGATGGAGAAAACATATGTGAGTGATTTTTGGTGCCAACTAAGCAATATGAAACAAGATTACTCAATTCAAGTGTAATGGAAACAAAAAACAAAACTAGGAATTAAACTCAACCCTAAACCCGAATTGACAAGAATGTTCAAATCTGCCCCAACAACTCAACAATTGAGAGCCAAGTAATTATATCAAAGACACACGCTTTGAGTGCAAGAAAGTAAATCTTGAAATTTCTTACTGCAAGAAAGCAAGTCTTGATGAATTTCCTAAATGAAGGATGTGTTCTTGAAGAATCTTGAATAATAAAGATGAATCTTGATGCAAGAATTAGCAATCTTGATGAATCTTGCAAGAAAATCAACTAAAATACACAAAGATTCACAATCTGGACGAATTCTTGATCAATCTTGATTTTTTCTTTTTCTTTTTCTTTTTTTTAATTTGAATGATGAACTAACTACAATAATCAAGAAAAAATAGAAAATCAATGATAAAGATTGAATTTAAAACTTAGACTCTGATACTATAGATGATACAGCAACAACCTAGAGTCAATGTCTAGATCACCTCTATTTCAAAGATTGCTCCCAATACCTAAATTCAATCAATCTAACACAACCCTTTACCTCCAGAACAACAAGGAATTGGTAACAAGGAGTATAGATATTGTAAGAATTGAATTAACGCCACAAGTTAGAAATTACTTGATAAGTTGAATCAATCCTTAAGGTAAAACAAGCAAGAATCTAAATTCTCTCTTGAAGAAGACTTTTCATTTTTTTATTCACGTCTGATCTGAAGTTCACACATAAAGCAAGGGTTTAAATACCCTTGTGCAATACAAACCCTAACAAAGATAACCTAAAAACCCTAAAGAAAGCCCA
>JANZXR010000001.1:23111365-23122910 GCA_027575705.1 Erythroxylum echinodendron | reverse complement strand
TCCCCCGTGGGCCACAGGTCCAGATGTCACATAGGACGTCGGGCCGTGGACCCGCCCGGGGAGGGGTTCCAGCAATAGCCTATACGGTATAGGGTGTTTCAAGCACTCCAACCCTATTTTTTCCACCATCAATGTACTAGCCACATTAGTGTAGCTCCCCCCATCAATGATCAGGCTAAAAATCTTCTCATTCACTAGTCATCTAGAATGAAAAGTGTTTTCCCTTTGCTCAATTCCATCTTCCTTCACTTGACCATTCAAAATATGCCTAGTAATAAGTAATCCACCCCTACATGCATCCTCAACTTTCACATCAGAACAATCCTCCAACTCAGGCATGGAAGCCAAATCAACTTCTTCGTCCTTAGACACAACTTCTCCTACTCTCACAAATATTTTTTTTCTTATTTGGGCATTGAGAAGTAATATGACCAACACCAAGACATTTAAAGCATTTAATAGTCCTATGCTTTTTAGAATTGGAACTAGAAGAACTAGGATTTTTAAAATTACCTTTTGGATCCGTCTTGTTCTTCTCCTCCTTTGGCTTGTCTTTGCTCTTCTCATCCTTCTTGGACCATTTGGAGTTCCAATTTATGGTAAAGTTTGGGTAAAAAGCCTTGCTGGAGCACCATATTCACCATCTCCTCTAACTCTACATAATGGTGCAATTCAATAACATTGGCAATGTCTTTGTTCAAACCAACCAAGAAATGTGCCATTGTGGCTTCTCTTTCTTCTTCTACATTAGCCCTAATCATGGCTATCTCCATCTCCTTATGGTACTCTTCTATACTTTTGGTGCCTTGTCTCAAGTTTTGGAGCCTTTGATAGAGCTCTATATAGAAGTAACTAGGCACAAATCTCTTCTTCATGACCCTCCTCATTTCTACCCAAGTATTAATAGGATCCTCTCCATTCCTTCTTCTATTCAAAACAAGCTGATCCCACCAAACAAGTGAAAAACATGAAATTCCATAGCAGCTAGCTTCATCTTCTTCTCCTCTAAATAGTTATGATGTTCAAAAATGATTTCCACCTTTCTTTTCCATTCTCAGTAAGCTTCGGCATCATTCTTACCTTGGAAAGATGGTATTTTCATCATGATGCTACGCAAGTTTCTATCCATACGCTTAATTTTATCTTCTTCCCTTGCATTGTCTCGACCTCTATAGCCTCTTCCTTTCCTCTATCATTCCGTCCCCCTCTTCCACCAATTCTGATCCCATACCACTCTTCTTCATCTTCCCCATCAGCATTTTCATCTGTATACTCATAGCATATAGGAGTTGACTCCCTATCATTTTGCCTTTGCACCATTAGTTGAAGCCTCTCTTTGTAAATCCCTAATGGCCTAGTCTTGTCTATCAAATTTATCACTGACATCCCTAAACAAGTTCTCAATCCTTTGGAATTGTTGTTGCATAGCCTCCAATTTAAAGAATGTGCTTTGATCAGCCTCACTATTCTTTTCATCTTTGTCACTACCTTTACTATCCTTTGAATTGGTCATGATGTAAAACTTAAAGAAACACGGTAGACTAGCTCCTCTAACACTCCCTCATGTGTTTCTCTCTAAATCATAATGGATACCCTCATGTTTAACTCAAGAAGATGACTTTTACCCTCCAATGAGCTTACACACTATTGCCTTTTGCCACTCTAGATTCTAGCACAATTTTACTTGTCAAGATCAATCACTACCAACCAAATAAGCACAACAGCAACTTAATTCAAAAGGAAAAACAAAGGATACCTAAGGAAAGGAAAAAAAAATGCAAAACTAGATGTAATTTAATGTAATGAAAACAAGAAAAACGAAAATAAACATATACTAGATGGAGAAAACATATGTGAGAGATATGCCAACTGAGCAATATGAAACAAGATTATTCAATTCAAGCATAATGGAAACAATAAAACAAAACTAGGAATTAAACTCAACCCTAAACTTGAATTGACAAGAACATTCAAATATGCCCCAATAACTCGAGAATTGAGAGCTAAGTAATTATATCGAAGACACATGTTTTGAGTGTAAGAATGTAAATCTTGAAATTTCTTGCTGCAAGAAAGTAAGTCTTGATGAATTTCCTGAATGAAGGATGTGGTGTTGAAGAATCTTGAATAACAAAAATGAATCTTGATGCAAGAATTAGCAATGTTGAGAATCTTCAAGAAAATTAACTCAAATACACAAAGATTCACAATCTGGATGAATTCTTGACCAATCCTGATTTTCTTTTTCTTCTTTTTCTTTTTCTCTTGTTTTTTTCAAATTTGAATGATGAACTAACTATAATAATCAAGAACAAATAGACAATTAAAGATAAAGATTGAATTTAAAACCTAGGCATTGATACCAAAGATGATACTACAACAACCTAGAGTCAATGTCTTGATCACCTCCGTGTCAATGATTGTTCCCAATACCTAAATTCAATCAATCTAACACAACCCTTCACCCCCAAAACAGCAAGGAATTGGTATCAAAGAGTATAAAGATTGCAAGAATTGAATTAGCGCCACAAGTTAGAACTTACTTAATAAGTTGAATCAATCCTTTAAGGTAAAACAAGAATTTGAATTCTCTTTTTAAGAAGACTTTTCAATTTTTTATTCACGTCTCATTTGGAGTTCACACATAAAGCAAGGGTTTAAATACCCTTGTGTGATACAAACCCAAATAAAGATAACCTAAAAACCCTAAAGAAAGCCCAAAACATCAAGAAAGGCTTTCTTTAAACAAATCTACCCAAAAACGAATCTCACACAGATTTGGGCTTCAAAACTAATTAAAATTACCTAATCTTAGTCCAAATAGGATAAGGAAACAAAAAAACATAGAAGAATAATTTAAGAGAGGAAGATTGGGTTTTTAAACTAGGCCCACATGCTTGATTCCTTAAAATAAAACATCCATATGACTTTTTTAATGAAGGACATGCACCCTTAACACAAATTAGCCCATGACAAAGTCCAAAAGAAGTCCACACGCCCTTTACAAGATAAAATAAGCCCAAACCCATTGATTAGACTTTTGCTTGTGAGAATTAGCTAAGTGTTAGCCCTCTTGGTTTGATACCTCCAATGTGCACACACACTTAGGTGTCTCCCTAAGTTGTTCCCTAAGCTTGGTCAACAAAACTTCTTCAAATTCTTGTGAAATAAAAGCTTGGGCATAAATCTGAAATTGTGCCTTGAGCTTGTTAGAGCATGACCTTGTAATTGGACCCATTATCATCCTTAATTTTCCATTGCCTTGGTGTGTTGCATCAATAATGGTAATGCCAAACTGACCAGAAAATCTGTCTTGAGAAAAAATCTGGAAAATTAGAGCTGTCGGTTGAAATTTTGGTTTCAAGTTCATCTTCCTCTTTTGACCTATTTTACATGTATTTAGGGCATGAATTTGAATAAACTCAAAGAATGAAAGTTTTAGATATAGATCTTGGCTTGACCTCTGTGAAAGTGTCTTGATAAAATAGTGAATAGAGCTTGAGTTATGCTTGTTTTTCTAATACTTCCTGTGATAAACCCCTGTGCAAAAACCTTATATTATTTCCTTATTTTTGAGGATTTTCGAGCAAGAATTGGTCAAAGTATAAAACATCAAAAATGATTATTGATGTCTTATTAATACTCTTGTGAAACAGTTTGGCCAAAATATATCTTGATAAGTTTATGTAGTCACTTGAAGTCAAAACTTAAAGAAGGGACTATTTTGAGGTGTTGAGTTCAAATCTGGAAATTTTGATATGTTTAAGGAATAAACGAATTCTTTTAATGCAAACATGATTTTAAGAATATGAGTAATGTTTATAAGGTATGGATGAATGAGCATTAAAGAACGTAGGGTATTTATGAATGGGAATTAGGAGAATGTATGAGTATATGTTGCTAGAAAATTTTGGTGAATGTATAGATTTAGATTGTTAAAATTTCAGATATAAAGTGATACAATGATATTTTCTTATTCTTTTAGTTCTCAATACTTGTATTTACTCGCATTTTCTATCTTAAATGTTACACTTATCTTGTTTTATGCTTTTCAGGTACATTTGGACATTAGATTTAAAAATGAGCTTAAGGAGATTGAATTTGTAGAAACAGAGTTCATATTTGGAAAGAGGAGCTTGAAATGATTAGGAATCGTCAAAGTTTCCAAATCCTAATCCCAATAGGATTAGGAATCCCAATTGCATAAGGAATCCTATTGTGACAATGATTTCGTGTTTTGGCAATTCGAGGACAAAAATGGTATCGGTGAGGAAAAATATGATGGCAAGTAATCCTAACCCTACAAAGATTAGGAATCCTACCTCCGCAAGGACGCGCCACCACCTCTTCCTTCTCCAACTTGAATTCCACCTTTTAAAGACCAAATTCAGAATGGAATAGAAGTCCTTCTCCTCCGTGGACTCTTCTTTTGAATCCTACAAGGATTTAACTTTCTTTTGCACCTCCTTATGACCAATATAAATAGGACATATTAGTTCGTCACTTTTACTACTTCTCATTCTCTCTCTTATAAGTCACTATTCACGTGCACTATTCACATGAATATTAATTTTTTCTCTCTTCATCTTTTATCTTCTCTATTTAAACAATAATTAGAGTTTTATTTATTTTTACTTTGCCGCATCTTATGTTGATGAAGAACTAATTTTTTTCTTTTCAATTGTAAGAGGTATGAACCTTTAAATGCTAGATTATTCATGAGAACTTGTGCCTAATATTCTTGAGTATATGTGTGATGATTTTGTGTTGTTGGTTTATATGTATGAATGCCAAATTGTGTATGCATGAATTTAATCTAGAATTTGTGATACGGAAATCCCAAGAAAACAAAGTTCTTGAATCCCTCTAATTCTATTGAATCAAATCCCCAATCTTTCTATTCTAAAAACATGCTAGTTCAAACCCCAATTATACTAAATTGAGACCCAAAACCAAAGAAAACAGAAGAATGGAACACGCTATAAGTGATTACCTTCATAAGTGATGCAATCCTTGAAGTAACAACAAGAAGAACATGTCTTTCTTGAAGAGAATATCTCTAAATTTTATTAATCAACTAATCTGAAGTTTACAAGGATGAAATAAGGTCTTATACCCTTGCTCACGTCCTAACCCTAAAAGGAATAGGTTACAAACCCATGTAATTCTAAAAACAAGCCTAATCCTAACTAGTTTAGATTTATATCCCAATAACGAAATCTGATCCTAATCCACTTAAGATTGGGCTAAACTAAAATAAGTCCAAAATAAGTTAAATAAACCTAAGGGAAGGGAATGGACCTAATGGAGGCCTAAAATAAACTAAGGCAATACAAATGAATACCCAGTCTATAACAAGTCTTTTGGCCCTAATAAATAAAGGATAAATAACATTCCCAATGTATTAAATTAGGCCCATAAGAATAATTGAACTTGTCTTGAAATTTGGCTAAGTATTAGCCCCTCCACATGCCCTCTCTAGAAGAATCATAAGCTTGACTACTCCACTTGAATTCTCCATGGATGGTTCGGATTTGTCATCAAGGTGAGATGTAATGTGACTTTGAACAAACCCTTAAAGTTTTTGTTTAAGCCTTGTTGCACGTTTCCTTGTAATCGGTCCGCTTGGCAAAGTAAGCTTGTCTTAGCGTGTTGCACCTTGATCTCCATTGTTTCCATGGCTTCTTGTATCACTTCCTCCCTCCTCAAAAGGATTTTTCCTCGAATCAACCCCTACATTATCAAATGGAGAGAGATCAGCAACTTTAAATCTAGCAGATACTTAATACTCACCTGACAAATCAATCTTGTAGGTATTATCATTAATCTTTTTAAGGACTTAGAAAGATCCATCGCCTATAGGATCTAACTTGGATTTCCTTTGCTTAGGAAATCTCTCTTTCCTGAAATGCACCTAAACCCAATCACCAGGCTCAAATTGCATCAACTTTCACCCTTGATTAGCTCTGTGTGCCTATGTCTCATTCCGCTTCTCTATGTGTTGTCCTGCCTTCTCATGAATGTTATGCATCAGATCTGCCTTCTTTTGTCCATTTGCATTAGTTATCTCACTTAATGGTAACAAAATACAAATCTAACGGTGTTGATGGATTAAAACCATAAGCAATCTCAAAAGGTGAATAACCAGTAGTAGAATGTATGCTCTTATTGTATGCAAATTCAACTAATGGCAAACATTCTTCCCATGTTTTAAGATTTTTACCAACCACAGGACGCAAAAGAGAACCTATTCTAATATGATGATAACTATTTATGAGATCAATTTTTGTAAAGATACAAGCCTAGGAATGGGGTGGTGATAGTTTACATTTATCTTGTTTATTGCCTTGCAATCCACGCACATATGCTAATTTCCATCTTTCTTTGACACCATTAGCACTGGAACTGCGCATGGGCTTAGACTTTCTCCTATGTGCTCCCTCTTAAGCAACTCCTCCACTTGCCTTTGAAGCTCCCTTGTCTCCTTAGGATTACTCCTATAGGCTGGGCGGTTTGGAATTTGAACTTCTGGCGTGAAATCAATCTGATGTTCAATGCCCCTCAATGGTGGTAACCCTTGGGCAACTCATCTGGAAAGACATCAGAGTATTTCTGCGAAGAAGAGTTAAGGTCAGTCTCATTATAAAACTCCTCCTTCTACCTAAGCAAAACTAATGGTTTGTACGTGTACATGACCTTCCTCAACTCTTTTTCTTTTGTAAAGAAACTACTCTTTTTTATTCCACTCTTCTTTTCACTGTTTCCATCTTTATTACTATTATGAGACATGATTAGTTCCTGCAAGAAAACGTTAGAAATCTCACAACACTCCCTTACGTTTTTCTCTCTAGAATAGAAGTTCCCACTCGTGTTTTACCAATAATATGGTTTTTCTGTATATAATCTCACAATCTTGTCTTTTCCACTCAAGTGCCTCTTTCATTCTTACTCTTCAGGATCGCTTCAACAAGATCAAGTAAATCAACAAGCAACAAGTTCAAGTAGAAGCACAAAGATAACGACCTTAACAAAGAAAACGAATAGATGAAACAAATCTAGAAGTAAAATATTGTACGAACAAAAAATAAATCGAAGTGCTAATACGCGATGAAGGGTAGTGTATGCAACGATTCTTGTGTCTATTGAAAAATTATGAGTGCAACAATTATTCAAATCAATGTAGAGAAGCAAAGATAGGTACCAAAACAAGAAATAAACTAGGAAACAAATTTTGAATAAGAACAAATTTTGAATGAAAGATCAAACAAAGATTCAAAGAATCACAATCTTAGATGTTTCTTGATAGGTTCTTGAATGAAAGAAAGACAACATAGATGAATCTTGAATGAACAGAACAAATCTTGAATGAAAGATCAAGCAAAGATTCAAAGAATCACAATCCTGGATGTTTCTTGATCAATCTTGAAATTTCTTTTCTTTTTTGTTTTTTCATGATTTCTTTCTTTTCTGATTCCTTTTTCTTTCTTTTTTCGTTTTTTCCACATTTTTTCTCTTTCAATTCCTTTTTATTTAGGTTTGAAGATCAAGAAAACAAAGATTCACTAAAAGAAAACAAGAATATGAATTCAAAAACAAGAACTCAAAAAGACACAAAATATTTTGAAAAATCATATTTGTCACAACCAAAAAGAAATGAATTTTTCAAAGAAACTAACAAGAAAGCATAAAAAGATACGTATGAGTTAAATAGAATTAAGCCAAAGCTCTGATACCAACTGATATGGAAACCCTAAGAAAATGAAGTTCTTGAAACTCCCTAATCCTATTGAATCAAATCCCCAATCTTTCTATTATAAGGACATGCTACTTCAAACTCCAATTATATGAAATTGAGACCCAAACCCAAAGAAAACAGAAGAACTGAACACACCACAAACGATTACCTTCATAAGTGATGCAATCCTTGAAGTAACAACAAGAAGAACACGTCTTTCTTGAAGAGAATATCTCTAGATTTTATTAATCAACTAATTTGACATTTACAAGGATAAAATAAGGTCTTATGGTTTCTCACATCCTAACCCTAAAAGGACTAGGTTCAAACCCATTTACTTCTAAAAACAAGCCTAATCCTAACTAGTCTAGGAGTTATAGCACAATAACGAAATCTGATCCTAATCCACTTAGGATTGGGCAAAACTAACTTAAGTAAGTCCAAAATAACTTAAATAAACCTAAAGGAAGGGAATGGGCCTAATGGAGGCCTAAAATAAACTAAGGCAAATTTACAATGAATACCCAGTCCATAACAAGTCTGTTGGGCCTAATAAATAAAGGATAAATAACAAGCCCAATGTATTAAATTAAGCCCATAAGAATAATTGAGCTTCTCTTGAAATTTGGCTAAGTATTAGCCCCTCCACATGCCCTCCCTGGAAGAATCGCAAGCTTGACTACTCTACTTGAATTCTCCATGGATGGTTTAGCCTTGTCATCAAGGTGAGATGTAATGTGACTTTGAACAAACCTTGAAGTGCTTATTTAAGCCTTGTTGCACATTGCCTTGTAATAGGTTCGCTTGGCAAAGTAAGCTTGTCTTGGCGTGTTGCACCTTGATCTCCATTGCTGCCATGGCTTCTTGTATCAATTTGTTCTTACTAGCATGTTTTGTTTGCTAAATTAATCATCTTAGGTTTAAGTCAAGTGGTTAATGCTAGTAGCTTAAACTTGTTAAAATTCATTCAACTTTTGGTTTTAACTTGTTTAGATGATGAACTTTGATTTTGTTAATACATTCGAGTTTTGATTGATAAAATTAAGACATTAAACCATTAATCTTAATGCTTACTTTGATTCTTGATGCATTCGAGTTTTGTTCAAGTCTTTAAAGTAAAATAGCTATCTTGTATTTGAGTTTTGGAGATAAACTAGACAAGATTGGTGTCCTTAATGACACATCACAATTGAATCATCTTTATGTTCTATGATTCAATTTACTAGGTGTTTATTAGTGAACTCTCTTGAAATTGAATCTTGATAAATAATGATTTTCTCGAAATTATTGAATTGCTCTCTTTAATCTAGCTTTTAATGTTATTTGTTTTCTTGCTTGAATTTTGCATAAAACCCCCCAAGAATTGCGTGTGTGTGTGAGTTTTCTTTTCATGATTTGTTCTCTTGTTTTTAGCTTTGTTTTGCATCTAGTTAATTAACTTGCATTCTTTCTTTTAAACACTCTTGCTTGCTTGAAAAAAAGTTGGCGCTTATTTTATAGTTCTCTGTGGGATCAATACCTTACTTTCCTCTTGATGCACTCATATTTTCCTATCTGTTTAGTACCTTAACATTTAGTTTTTAGTTTCATTTGGTGTCTAAAATGTCTAACTTATCTTGTTTTGTGCTTTTCATGTACATTTGGAATTGAAATGAAGAATATGAGCTATAGCACAAATGGAGTTCATATTTGGAACGAGGAGGTCGAAAGAGTAATAATGGACAAAGTTGCAAAAATCCTAATCCAACTAGGATTTGTTTTGTAACTTACACTAGGAATTCAGATTCTTGCTTGTTTTTCCTTAAGGATTGATTCAACTTATCAAGTAATTTCTAACTTGTGGCATTACTTCAATTCTTACAATCTTTGTACTCTTTGTTACCAATTCCTTGCTGATTTGGGGGGGAAGGGTTGTGTTAGATTGATTGAATTTAGGTATTGGGATCAATCATTGAAACGGAGGTGTTCTAGACATGGACAGGTTGTTGCCGTATCATTTGGCGCCGTTGCTGGGGAGCTTAATTTGTACTCATTCCTTTTGAAGTTTGTTTTGTGTTTATTTATCTCTCTTTGTTAGGTTTCATGTCCAAACCGTTCGAACAACAACTTACCAAAGAAGAAATCGAGCAATTTTACATCAACCAAACTGTCCATTTAGACCAATCACCTATATGCTCACTACTTTTTGATCTTTTTTCACACACCCTAAATGAAAAGAGTTGCTCATTCAACCCTCTTTTTTGTCCAGAGCTTGAAGTAGGAGAATCATCATCATCCGCATCAAGTTCATCTGAAATAAATCCTTTAGCAATAGCGGTCCAACCCTAGCGTTCTTTAAAGGAACTTGCTGCTCCTAACCTTGATAATCAACCCCTATGTATTACTGTGGAAAATGCTAACTTTGAGTTGAAATCTGGTTTTATCCAGCTACTACCCTATTTTAATGGTCTTGCAGGTGAATATTCTCATTCTCATCTTAAGGAGTTCCATATAACTAATGGAATGAAACTAGAAAGGGTGAAGGAACACCAAGTAAAACTGAAAGCTTTCCCCTTCTCTTTGAAAGGGGAGGCTAAAGAATGGTTATTCTCTATTCCTCCCAGCTCCATCACTTAGTGGAATGACTTGAAGAGGGTGTTTTTAGAGAATTATTTCCTATCTTCTCGTGCTGCAAATATTAGGAAAGAAATGTGTTGCATAAGACAAACTCGTGATGAAACATTTTCTGAATATTGGGAAAGGTTTGAAAAACTCTGCATTTAGTGCCCTCACCATCAGATCCCAGACCAACTCCTCATCCAATACTTTTATAAGAGGCGTACACCCCAAGATAGAAGTATTATAGATGCAGCAAGTGGTGGTGCTCTTGTTGACAAAACTTTGAAAGCTACTAAAAACATAATATCTAACATGGCAGCAAATTCCAACAAATTTGGCACCCGTGGTGATTGCTAAACGTGTGAATAAGGTAAGTAGTTCTTCCCTTGAAAATAAAATTGATGAACTGACCTCTCTTATGCATGCTATGATGAGTGATAATGTGCAGTAAGTGAAAGCTTGTGATATTTGCTCAATGAATGGTCATAGTACTGATATGTGTCCAACCATGCAAGATGACCTAGTTGAGCATGTCAATGCTTGAAGTGGAGGTTTTAATGCTAACCCACAACATAGGTATGATCCATATGCAAATACTTACAATCCAGGTTGTAGAGATCATTCAAATTTACGTTATGGAAATCAACATCCACCCATGCAAAATGGTGGCAATAGACCGAACCCACCACCTCCGAGTTTCCAACTGAATGTACAATTTCACCTAAAACTCATCCCTCACTATTCTACTCCTTCTTTTGATACTTCTCTTGATGGTTTGAAAGAACTTATGAAATCTATGGCTACTAACAATTATGCTATGCAACAAAATTTAATGAATTTTCAGCCAAAAAATTGAGGCAATGTAGCAAAAAAATCGAGGCTAACATACATAATTTGGAGAAGCAAGTTGGTCAGATAGCTTCCAATGTTAGTAGACTTGATGCTCAGAGTTCAGGTAATGCTGGAACCCCTCCCCGGGCGGGTCACGGGCCCGACGTCCTACGTGACATCTAGACGTGCGTCCCACGAGGGAGAAATTCCCCACTAGGTCAAACTTAAAACAATTAACTCATTTTACTTACCTCCGAACAAAATTTAGAGGTAAATCATAAAAAAATTCAATAGGTGTTGGCCTCAGGAAAAATGCGTGGTGGGATCGTAAAATAAGCATAGACATTAAAATAAGTCAATCAAGAACAAAAATTTCAGAAA
>JANZXR010000001.1:23100632-23111265 GCA_027575705.1 Erythroxylum echinodendron | reverse complement strand
TTCTCAATCCTTTGGAATTGATGTTGCATAGCCTCCAAAGTAAAGAATGTGTGTTGATCAACCTCACTATTCTTTTCGTCCTTGTCACTACCTTTACTATCCTTTGAATTGGTCATAATGTAAAACTTGCAAAAACACGTTAGAACAGCTCCTCACACACTCCCTCATTTATTTCTCGCTAAATAAGATTGGATGCCCTCGTGTTTCACTTAAGAAGATGGCTTTTACCCTCAAATGAGCTTACACACTCTTGCCTTCTACCACTCTAGATTCTAGCACAGTTTTACTTGTCCGAATCAATCACTACCAACCAAATAAGCACAACAACAACTTAATTCAAAAGAAAACAACAAATACCTAAAGAAAGGAAGAAAACACAAAACTAAATGTAATTTAATGTAAAGAAAAACAAGGAAGACGAAAATAAACTCATAATAGATGGAGAAAAAGTATGCGACGTATGTGAATGATTTTTAGAGCCAATTGAGCAATATGAAACAAGATTACTCAATTCAATTGTAATGGAAACAAAAGGACAGAAAATAATAAAAAACAACCAAAGAGTGCAAGAAAAGACGAAACTAGGAATTAAATTCAACCTTAAACCCAAATTAAAAAGAACATTCAAATCTGCCCCAATTACTCAAGAACTAAAAGATAAGCAATTATATCAAAGACACACGTTTTGAGTGAAGAAAGTAAATCTTGAAATAAGAAAGTGTTTCTTGATACAAGAAAACAAGTCTTGATGAGTTTCTTGAATGAATTATGTGTTCTTGAAGAATCTTGAATAATAAAGAAACGAAATTAAAGAATTCTTGAATGATCAGATTCGTTCTTGATGAATCTTGAATAAAGAAACGAAATTAAAGAATTCTTGAATGGTCAGACTCGTTCTTGATGAATCTTGAATAATAAAGAAATGAAATTAAAGAGTTATTGAATAATTAGATTCGTTCTTGATGAATCTTGCAAGCAAATCAACTCAAACACACAACGATTCACAATCTTGATTTTCTTCTTCTTCTTTTTTTTATTTGTCTCTTTCTTTCTCCTCTTTCTTTTCTTCTTTCTCTTTCTTTCTTTCTTTCTTTTCTTCTTTTTTTTCTAATTTTAATGATGAATTAACTATAATAATCAAAAACAAATAGAAAATTAAAGATAAAGATTGAATTTAAAACCTAGGCTTTGATACCAAAGATGAGATGGCAACAACCTAGAGTCAATTGATTAGACTTGTGCTTGTGAAAATTGGCTAAGTGTTAGCCCTCTTGGTTTGATGCCTCTAATGTGCACACACACTTAGGCTTCTTCCTAAGCTCTTCCCCAAGCTTGATTAACAAAACTTCTTGAAGTTCTTGTGAAATAAAAGCTTGTACATAAATCTAAAATTGTGCTTTGAGCTTGTTAGAGCGTGACCTTGTAATTGGATCCATTGGCATCCTCAAGTCTCTATTGCCTGGGTGAGTTGCATCACTAGGCTTCCTTGAGGCAAATCACACTATGTATGCTTCTCTTCTTGTCTTTCACATGCCCATGGCTCTCCATCATAGCCAAAGAAAAGTCTTGGTTCATGGCCTTTAGGAAACTGAAAAAAGGGAGCAAAGCTTGTTTTTGTGGGGAACAATGCAAGGCTTAAAGTAGAAGGGACATAAACATTCTTTGCTCCCTTTCGTAACATCCTAAAGGCTACGTAGGGAAAAATGCAAGCCTTGAAGTAGAAGGGATAGGAACTTGTAGAGTTCCTCTAAAAAAAGGACATTTATTGTTAATTGACACTCTACATGTACCCAAGATTTGCAGAAACTTGGTTTCTATATGTTCCTTGTTAACGTTCGGATATTGCTTGAATTTCTTTAATAAATATGTGGATATTATTAATGATAATGGTGTCCTGTGTTTGTTCTTTAGTAAACAATGGGTTGATTGAATTTAATGCGAGTGTTACTGCTTCTAGTTACTCTGTAACTGAGGTTACTGCTAAGATGACTTGGCATGAGCTTTTGGGACATATTGGACAAGAAAGTATGACCAAGCTATCCACACGTGGCTTTCTCGGATCATTGTTGAAAAGGGCCAAGAGCACAAAGTGTGTAGACTTAAGAAGTCTATATACAGTCTTAAGAAAGCTTCAAGATAGTGGCACTTGAAGTTTCATGATGCCATCACAAGCTTTGGTTTTCTGATGATGCTTAAAGAACATTATGTTTATGTGTACACTTTTGGGTCCAAATTTGCCATTATGACTCTATATGTGGATGACATATTCATAGCAAGTTATGGGTTGAGTTTGTTGAAAACCATGAAAAGATGGTTTTCTTTCACCTTTGACATGAATGATATGGGAGAAGCTACCTATATCCTTAGTGCTAAGACCGTAACCAATAGGAAAGCTAAGATGTTGGCCCTTCCTTAAGAAGCTTATGTTGATCAGTTTCCTGCAAGCTTCAACTTGACAAACTCAAAACCAATGAGACTTGAATGTTGGGCCTTTCATATGGGAATTTCGTTCATCCCTTTGCCTTTCACATTTATACTTCGATTCTGATCCAATTTCAGCTTCTAAGCATCTGTTTGCAAGCTCACGTCCATGCAATTCATGTCCAAGGATTCCTTGAGGCAGATCACACCATGTATGCTTCTCTTCTTGTCATTCACATGCCCATGGTTCTCCATCTTAGCCAAAGAAAAGTCTTGGTTCATTGCCTTTAGGAAGTTGCCAAAGGGAGCAAAGCATGTTTCTGCGGGGAACAATGCAAGGCCTGAAGCAGAAGCGACAGAAACATGCTTTGCTCCTTTGAAGTAGAAGGGATAGGAACTTGTAGAGTTCCTCTTACCAATGGACATTTATTATTAATTGATGTTCTATATGTACCCAAGAATTGTAGAAACCTTGTTTCTATACGTTCCTTGTTAACGTTCAGATATTGTCAACTTCTTTAATAAATCTGTGGATATTATTAAAGATAACGGGGTCGTGTGCTCGTGCTTTAGTAAACAACAGGTTGTTTGAATTTAATGCGAGTGTTGCTGCTTCTAGTTGCTCTGTAACTGTGGTTACTACTGAGATGACTTGGAATGAGCATTAAGTTGGCCACACGTGGCTTACTTGGATCATTGTTGAAAAGGGCCAAGAGCACAAAGAGTGTGGACTTAAGAAGCCTATATATGGTCTAATGCAAGATTCAAGAAAGTGGTACTTGAAGTTTCGTGATGCCATCACAAGCTTTGGTTTCGTGATGATGCATAAAAACATTGTGTTTGTGTGTACACTTTTGGGTCCAAATTTGCCATTATGACTTTATATGCGGATGACAGATTGATAGCAAGTTATAGGTTGAGTTTGTTGAAAACCATGAAAAGATGGTTTTCTTCCACCTTTCACATAAAGGACATGGGAGAAGGTACCCACATCCCTAGTGTAAAGTCCTACGCAATAGGAAAGCTAAGATGTTGGCCCTGCCTCAAGAACCTTATATTGATAAATTTCCTGCAAGTTTAACTTGACAAACTCAAAACCAATGAGACTTGAATGTTGGGCCTTTCATATTGGAATTTCGTTCTTTCCTTGCCTTGCACATTTATACTTCAAATTTGACCCAATTTTAGCTCCTAAGCATTTTTTGCAAAGGGTCATTGTTGAAAAGGGTCAAGACCACAAAGTGTGTAGACTTAAGAAGTCTATATACGGTCTTAAGAAAGCTTCAAGACAGTGGTACTTGAAGTTTCAAGATGTCATCACAAGCTTTGATTTTGTGATGATGCTTAAAGAACATTGTGTTTATGTGTACACTTTTAGGTCCAAATTTACCATTATGACTCTATTCTGGATGGCATATTGATAGCAAGTTATGGGTTCAGTTTTTTGAAAACCATGAAAAGATGGTTTACTTCAAACTTTGACATGAAGGATATGGAAGAAGCTGCCAATATCCTTAGTGTTAACATCCTAAGCGATAGGAAAGCTAAGATGTTGGCCTTGCCTCAAGAACCTTATATTGATAAGATTCCTTCAAAGTTCAACTTAACTCAAAACCAATGAGACATGAATGTTGGGCATTTGATATGGTAATTTCGTTCATCCCTTTGCCTTGCTCATTTATACTTCAAATCTGATCCAATTTCAGCTCCTAAGCTTCCTTTTGCAAGCTCATGTCCATGCAAGTCATGTCCTAGGCTTCCTTGAGGCAGATCACACCATGCATGCTTCTCTTCTTGTCTTTCACTTGCCCATGGTTCCCCATCATAGCCAAAGAAAATTCTTGGTTCATGGCTTTTAGGAAGTTGCCAAAGCTAGCAAAGCATGTTTCTGTGGGGAACAATGCAAGGCTTGAAGTAGATGGGACAGAAACAAGCTTTGCTCACTTCAGCAACTTCCTAAAGGCCACGGAGGGAAAAATGCAAGCCCTGAAGTTGAAGGGATAGGAACTTGTAGAGTTCAGCTAAACAAAGAAAATTTATTGTAAATTGACACTCTATATGTACCCAAGATTTGTAGAAACTTGGTTTCTATACGTTCCTTGTTAACGTTCAGATATTGCTTCAATTTCTTTAATAAATATGTGAATATTATTAATGATAATGGTGTCGTGTGTTCGTGCTTTAGTAAACAATGGGTTGTTTGAATTTAATGCAAGTGTTGCTGCTTACAGTTGCTTTGTAACTGAGGTTACTAATAAGATGACTTGGAATGAGCGTTTGGGACATATTGGACAATAAATTATGACTAAGTTGTCCACACGTGGCCTAATTGGATCATTGTTGAAAAGGGTCAAGACCACAAAGTGTTTAGACTTAAGAAGTCTATATATGATCTTAAGAAAGCTTCAAAATAGTGGTACTTGAAGTTTCAAGATGCCATCACAAGCTTTGATTTTGTGATGATGCTTAAAGAACATTGTGTTTATGTGTACACTTTTGGGTCCAAATTCTCCATTATGACTCTATATGCGGATGGCATATTGATAGCGAGTTATGGGTTGAGTTTGTTGAAAACCATGAAAAGATGGTTTACTTAGGAGAAGCTGCCAACATCCTTAGTGTTAACATCATAAGCGACAGGAAAGCTAAGATGTTGGCTTTGCCTCAAGAACCTTATATTGATAAGATTCCTTCAAGGTTCAACTTGACAAACTAAAAACCAATAAGACTTGAATGTTGGGCATTTGATATGGGAATTTCGTTCATCTCTTTGCCTTGCTCATTTATACTTCAAATCTAATCCAATTTTAGCTCCTAAGCCTCCTTTTGCAAGCTCACGTCCATGCAAGTCATGTCCTAGGCTTCCTTGAGGCAGAACACACCATGCATGCTTCTTTTCTTGTCTTTCACATGCCCATGGTTCTCCATCATAGCCAAAGACAAGTCTTGATTCATGGCCTTTAGGAAGTTGCCAAAGCTAGCAAAGCATGTTTCTATGGGGAACAATGCAAGGCCTGAAGTAGAAGGGACAGAAACATGCTTTGCTCACTTCAGCAAATTCCTAAAGACCACGTATGGAAAATTGCAAGCCTTGAAGTAGAAGGGATAGGAACTTGTAGAGTTCCACTAAACAAAGGACATTTATTGTTAATTGACCCAAGATTTGTAGAAACTTGGTTTCTGCATTTTCCTTGTTAACCTTTGGATATTGCTTGAAACGGTGTCGTGTGTTCTTGCTTTAGTAAACAATGGGATGTTTGAATTTAATGTGACTGTTGCTGTTTCTAGTTGCTCTGTAACTGAGGTTACTACTGAGATGACTTGGCTCATGCGTTTGGGACTTATTGGACAAGAAAGTATGACTAAGTTGTCCACAGGTCGCTTAATTGGATCATTGTTGAAAAGGGTTAAGAGCACATTGTGTGTAGACTTAAGAATTCTATATACGGTCTTAAGAAAGCTTCAAGACAGTGGCACTTAAAGTTTCAAGATGCCATCACAAGCTTTGATTTTGTGATGATGCTTAAAGAACATTGTGTTTATGCTTACATTTTGGGTCCAAATTCGCCATTATGACTCTATATGTTGATGGAAAATTGATAGCAAGTTATGGGTTGAATTTGTTGAAAACCATGAAAAGATGGTTTACTTCAAACTTTGACATGAACGATATGGGAGAAGCTGCCTATATCCTTAGTGTTAAGATCCTAAGCAATAGGAAAGCTAAGATATTGGCCTTGCCTCAAGAACCTTATATTGATAAGATTCCTGTAAGGTTCAACTTGACAAACTCAAAACCAATGAGACTTGAATGTTGGGCCGTTGATATGGGAATTTCGTTCATCCCTTTGCCTTGCACATTTATAATTCAAATCTAATCAAATTTCAGCTCCTAAGCCTCCTTTTGTAAGCCCACATCCATGCAAGTCATGTCCTAGGCTTCCTTGAAGTAGACCACACCATTTATGCTTCTCTTCTTGTCTTCCACATGCCCATGGTTCTCCGTCATAGCCAAAGAAAAGTCTTGGTTCATGGCCTTTAGGAAGTTGCCAAAGGAAGCAAAGCATGTTTCTATAGGCAACAATGCAAGGCTTGAAGTAGAAGGGACAGAAACATGCTTTGCTACATTCGGCAACTTCCTAAAGGCCACGTAGGGAACAATGCAAGCCTTGAAGTAGAAGGGATAGGAACTTGTAGAGTTCCACTAAACAACGGACATTTATTGTTAATTGACGTTTTATATGTACCTAAGAATAGAAACTTGGTTCTGTATTTTCCTTTTTAAATTTCAAATATTGGTTGAATTTTTAATAAATCTATGGATCTTATTAAAGATAATGGTTGTTGTGTGTTGTTGCTTTACTAAACAATGGGTTGTTTGAATTTAATGTGAGTGTTACTGCTTCTAGTTGCTATGTAACTGAGGTTACTACTTAGATGACTTAGCATGAGCGTTTGGGACTTATTGGACAAGAAAGTTTGACTAGGTTGTCCACACGTGGCTTACTTGGATAATTGTCGAAAAGGGTCAAGTGTAGAAAGTGTGTAGACTTAAGAAGTATATATACAGTCTTAAGTAAGCTTTAAGACAGTGGTACTTGAAGTTTCGTGATGCCATCCCAAGCTTTAGTTTTGTGATGATGCATAAAGAACATTGTGTTTAGGTGTACACTTTTGGGTCCAAATTTGCCATTATGACTCTATATCCAGATAACATATTAATAGCAAGCTATGGGTTGAGTTTGTTAAAAACCATGAAAAGA
Source organism: Erythroxylum echinodendron (assembly GCA_027575705.1). Taxonomy (NCBI): domain Eukaryota; kingdom Viridiplantae; phylum Streptophyta; class Magnoliopsida; order Malpighiales; family Erythroxylaceae; genus Erythroxylum; species Erythroxylum echinodendron. The sequence goes on along the minus strand of JANZXR010000001.1, from coordinate 23,104,081 downwards.
TGGTTTTCTTCCACCTTTGACATGAAGGATATGGGAGAAGCTGCCTATATCCTTAGTGTTAAGATCCTAAGCAATGGGTAAACTAAGATGTTGGCCTTCTCTCAAGAACCTTATATTAATAAGATTCCTGCAAGATTCAATTTGACAAACTCAAAACCAATGAGACTTGAATGTTGGGAGTTTGATATGGGAATTTTGTTCATCCCTTTACCTTGCACATTTATACTTCAAATTTGATCCAATTTCAGCTACTGTGCCTCCTTTTATAAGCTCACGTCCATGGAATTCATGTCCTAGGCTTCCTTGAGGCAGATCACACCATGTATGCCTCTCTTCTTGTCTTTCATATGCCCATGGTTCTCCATCATAGCCAAAGAAAAGTCTTGGTTCATGGCATTTAGGAAGTTGCCAAAGCTAGCAAAGCATGTTTTTGTGGGGAACAATGCAAGGCTTAAAGTAGAAGGGACAGAAACATGCTTTTCTCCCTTCAACAACTTCCTAAAGGCCACGTAGGGAACAACGCAAGCCTTGAAGTAGAAGGGATAGTAACTTGTAGAGTTACTCTAAACAATGGACATTTATTGTTAAATGATGTTTTACATAAACCCAAGATTTGTAGAAACTTGGTTTCTGTATGTTCCCTATTAAAGTTCAGATGTTGTTTGAATTTCTTTAATAAGTATGTGGATATTATTAAATATATTGGTGTCGTGTGTTCTTGCTTTAGTAAACAATGGGTTGTTCGAATTTAATGTGAGTGTTGCTGCTTCTAGTTGCTATGTAACTGAGGTTACTACTGAGATGATTTACCATGGGCATTTGGCAAGTATTGGACAAGAAAGTATGACTAAGTTGTCCATACATACCTTACATGGGTTATTGTTGAAAAGGGTAAAGAGCAAAAAGTATGTGGACATAAGAAGTCTATATACAGTTTAAAGTAAGCTTCAAGACAGTGGTATTTGAAGTTTCATGATGCAATCACAAGCAATGGTTTTGTCATGATGCATAAAGAACATTGTGTTTATGTGTACTGTTTTGAGTCCAAATTTGCTATTATAACTATATGTGGATGACATATTGACAGCAAGTTATGGGTTGAGACTTGAATGTTGGGCATTTGATATGAGAATTTCGTTCATCCCTTTGCCTTACATGTTTCTATCCCTTCTACTTCAAGCATGCATTGTTCCCCATAGAAACATGCTTGGGTCCCTTTGGCAACTTCCTAAAGGCCATCAACCAAAACTTTTCTTTGGCTATGATGGAGAACCATGGGCATGTGAAAGACAAGAAGAGAAGCATACATGGTGTGATCTGCCCCAAGAAAGCCTAGGACATGAATTGCATGGATGTGAGCTAGCAAAAGGAGGCTTAGGAGCTGAAATTCGATCAGATTTGAAGTATAAATGTGTCGGGAAAAGTGATGAACGAAATTCCCATATCAAAGGCCCAACATTCAAGTCTCATTAGTCTTGATTTTGTCAAGTTGAACCTTGCAGGAATCTTATCAATGTATGGTTCTTGAGACAAGGCCAACATCTTAGCTTTCCTAGCGCTTAGGATCTTAACACTAAGGATATAGGCAGCTTCTCCCATATCCTTCATGTCAAACGTGGAAGAAAACCATATTTTCATGGTTTTCAATAAACTCAACCCATAACTTGCTATTAATATGTCATCCACATATAGAGTCATAACGGAAAATTTGGACCCAAAAGTGTGCACATAAACACAATGTTCTTTATGCATCATCACAAAACCAAAGCTTGTGATTGCATCATCAAACTTCAAGTACCACTGTCTTGAAGGTTGCTTAAGACTGTATATAGACTTCTTAAGTCTACACACTTTGTGCTCTTGAACCTTTTCAACAATGATCCAAGTAAGCCACATGTGGACAACTTAGTCACACTTGATTGTCCAATATGTCCCAAACGCTCATGCCAAGTCATCTCAGTAGTAACCTCAATTACATAGCAACCAGAAGCAGCAAAACTCGCATTAAATTCAAACAACCCACTGTTTACTAAAGCAAGAACACACGACACCATTATCTTTAATAATACCACATATATCTTAAAGAAATTCAAGCAATATTCGAACTTTAACAAGGAACATATAGAAACAAAGTTTCTACAAATCTTGGATACATAAAGAACATTAATTAACAATAAATGTTCGTTGTTTAGAGGAACCCCACAAGTTCCTATCCCTTCTACATCAAGGCTTGCATTATTCCCTACGTGGCCTTTAGGAAGTTGTCAAAGGGAGCAAAGCATGTTTCAATCGCTTCTACTTCAAGCCTTGCATTGTTCCCCACAGAAACAAGCTTTGCTCCCTTTGGAAACTTCTTAAAAGCCATGAACCAAGACTTTTCTTTGTCTATGATGGAGAACCATGGGTATGTGAAAGGCAAGACGAGAAGCATAAATGGTGTGATCCCCCTTAAGGAATCCTAGGACATGACTTGCAAGGACGTGAGCTTGCGAAAGGAGGCTTAGGAGTTGAAATTGGATCAGTTTTGAAGTATAAATGTGCAAGGCAAAGGGGTGAACTAAATTCCCATATCAAAGGCCCAACATTCAAGTCTCATTGGTTTTGAGTTTTTCAAGTTGAACCTTGCAGGAATCTTATCAATATATGGTTCTTGAGACAAGGCCAACATATTAGCTTTCCTATCACTTAGGATCTTAACAGTAAGGATATAGGCAGCTTCTCCTATATCCTTCATGTCAGAGGTGGAAGAAAACCATCTTTTCATGTTTTCAAGAAACTCAACCCATAACTTGCTATCAATATATCATCCACATATAGAGTCATAATGGCAAATTTGGACCCAAAAGTGAAAACAAAAACACAATGCTCTTTATGCATCATCACAAAACCATAGCTTATGATTGCATCATGAAACTTCAAGTACCACTCTCTTGATGGTTGCTTAAGACCATATATAGACTTCTTAAGTCCACATACTTTGGACTCTTATTTTCATCAATGATCCAAGTAAGCCACGTGTGGATAACCTAGTGATATTTTCTTGTCCAATATGTCCCAAACACTTATGCCAAGTTATCTCAGTTACATAACAACTAGAAGCAGCAACACGCGTATTAAATTTAAACAATCCATTGTTTACTAAAGCAAGAACACATGACGTCGTTATCTTTAATAATATCCACAGATTTATTAAAGAAATTAAAGCAATATCTGAACTTTAGCAAGGGACATACAGACACCAAGTTTCTACAAATCTTGGGTACATATAGAACATCAATTAACATTAAATGTCCATTGTTTAGAGGAACTCTACAAGTTCCTATCCCTTGTACTTCAAGTCTTGCGTTGTTCCCTACGTGGCCTTTAGGAAGTTGTCGAAGGGAGAAAAGCATGTTTGCCTTTAGGAAGTTGCCAAAGGGAGCAAAGCATGTTTCTACAGAAACATGCTT
>JANZXR010000001.1:23044150-23069418 GCA_027575705.1 Erythroxylum echinodendron | reverse complement strand
AATGAAAGATCAAACAAAGATTCAAAGAATCACAATCTTGGATGTTTCTTGATCAATTTTGAAATTTCTTTTCTTTTCTTTTTTGTTTTTTCACTTTTTTCTTTTTTGATTCATTTTTCTTTCTTTTTTCAGTTTTTTCACTTTTTTCCGAATCTTTTATTTAGGTCTAAAGATCAAGAAAACAAAGATTCACTAGAAGAAAACAAGAACACAAATTTAGAAACAAGAATTCAAAAAGACACAAAAGAATGTGAAGGATTAGATTTGTGACAACCAAAAAGAAACGAAATTTTCAAAGAAACTAACAAGAAAGCATAAAAAGATATGTATGAGTTCAATAGAATTAAGCTAAAGCTCTGATACCAACTGATACGGAAACTCCAAGAAAACAAGGTTCTTGAAACCCCTAATCTTATTGAATCAAATCCCCAATCTTTCTATTCTAAGAACATGTATTCTAAGAACATGCTAATTCAAACCCCAATTATACAAAGTTGAGACCCAAACCTAAAGAAAATGGAAGAATTGAACACGCCACAAGCAATTAACTTGATAAGTGACGCAATCCTTAAAGTAATAACAAGCCTTTCTTGAAGAGAATAGCTCTAAATTTTATTAATCAACTAATATGAAGTTTACAAGGATAAAATAAGGTCTTATACTCTTGCTCACGTCCTAACCCTAAAAGGAATAGGTTACAAACCCATTTTTATCCTTCTAGAAGTTCTTAACACTTAAAGAAACCTTAATTAGTTGTCTTATACAGCTAAGGAAAGAAATAACTTGAAATAAAGCCCAAAATAGGTGACTAAAGCCCAAAACTCGTTCTAAGCATGGGGGAGCAGTCTATGGGCTAATTCTAGACTCCACAAAAAGCCTATCCATTGAAAGGTAAAATGAACTCCGATTTGAACGTTCTTGGGCATTCCAAAAAGCTAAAGATGTCCTCTTCAACTCTCATGAAGACCACTAACTCAAATGAAAGCTTTAGGTGTCCAAAATTAGGCATCTTTTGGATCTATCCAATCTGCCAGCATGCAAAGTAGATTGGTTGGAAGCCCTACTTCTAAGTCAGCCCCAATGCTTTTTTCTTGGCTTGAACATCTTCAATTAGTCCATTTAGAGCCTCCTTCATTCTTCTATCCTTTGCTCGAGTCATTGGCCCTCCCCCAATGCCTAAAGGATCATCAACATGAGCTGGATCATATTGCTTCCTCCTTGGTATGTCCTCCATGGCTTGATGCCCATCATTCCCCCTCTCCTAAAAAGGATTCATCCTTGAATCTTCATCACTTGAAATGGCCCATCTCCTTTAGGAAGTAACTTAAGAAATTTGCATCTCGATCAGAAATAAGTCTTCTTGGAACTCCATGTAGTCGCACCTCATCACGAAAGAACAAATTAGCAATGTTGTTGGCATCATCTGTCTTGTGGCATGCAATGAAATAAGCCATCTTTCAGAACCTGTCCACAACAACAAAAATAGAATCATCACCCCTTTTAGACCTTGGTAAACATAAAGCAAAATTCATAGAAATATCAACCCAAGGTTTATTTGGAATTGTCAGAGGCTTGTAGAGCCCATGAGGTAAAGATAAATTTGGCCTGTTTGCATGTGAGACATCTCTCACAAACTCTTTCAACATCATGTTTCATGTGTGGCCAAAAGAAATGATCAAACAACACTTCCAAAGTTTCTTTAACATTGAAGTGTCCCATTAAGCCTTCTCCATGTGCCTCTCAAACAAGCAACTCCCTTAAAGAGCAATGAGGCACACGACCTATTTTCAAGAAATAAGTAGCCCTCATGCTATAAAACTTTCCAAAGGCAGCATGTTCACAAGCCTCAAACACATTTCCAAAATTAGAATCAGAAGAGTATAAATCATTTATGTATTCAAAGCCTAATAACCTAGTGTTCAAAGTGGAGATTAGCGTGTATCTTCGTGAAAATGCATCTGCTACTACATTTTCTTTACCTTATTTATACTTGATCACATAAGAAAAGGATTCTATGAACACCAATTTGGCATGTCGTTTGTTCAACTAACCATGGCCTTTCAAATTCATTAAGGATTCATGATCAGTATGAATAACAAACTCCTTGGGCCACAAATAATGTTGCATGTTTCCAAAGCCCTCACCAAAGCATACATCTCTTTGTCATAAGTTGGGTAGTTCAAGGCTGCCCTATTGAGCTTTTCACTAAAATAAGCAATTGGGTGATTTTCTTGCATCAGAACAACTCCAATACCTATACCTGAAGCATCACACTCAACTTCAAAAGTTTTAGCAAAGATAGGTAAAGTAATGATGCTGAACTTAGTTTTTCTTTGATCAAATTATAAGCCAATTCTTGTTCACTACACCACTTGAATCCAACACTCTTTTTAACTATTTCAGTCAATGGTGCAGCTATGGTGCTAAAGTCTTTGACAAACCTCTTATAGAAACTAGCTAGCCCATGGAAGCTTTGCACCTTAGTTATGGTTTTAGGCGTAGGCCATTCACGAATAGCCTTAACCTTTTCTTCATCAACCTCTATTCCCTTAGCACTATAAACATAGCCAAGAAATACAATTTGATTAGTGCAAAATGAACATTTCTTGAGTTTTGTATACAACTTTTCAACATGCAAAATGCTTATAACCTGTCAAAGTTGATCAAGATGTTCATCTAAGCTTTTCCTATAAATCAGAATATTATCAAAGTAAACAACAATAAACTTACTAATAAAAGCATGCAAAACATGGTTCATTAGTCTCATGAAAGTACTAAGGGCATTGGTTAAGCCAAATGGTATAACAAGCCACTCATACAAATCATACTTTGTTTTAAAGGCAGTTTTTCACCCATCTCCGTCCCTCATACGAATTTGATGATATCCAAATTTCAAGTCTATTTTAGAGAAAATGCAAGAACTATGCAATTCATCATGCATATCATCTAACCTAGGAATGGATGGCGATACTTTGCTGTGATCTTGTTGATAGCCCTACAATCAACATATATTCGCCATGTTCCATCCTTCTTAGGTACAAGTAAAACAAGAACTGCACAAAGGCTCAAGCTTTCTCTAACATATCCTTTAGCCAACAATTCCTCAACTTACCTTTGAAGTTCCTTTGTCTCATCGGGATTACTTTTATATGTTGGTCGATTTGGAATTGGTGCTCCAAGAATGAAGTCAATTTGATGTTCTATCCCCCTAGGTGGTAGCAATCCATTGGGAACTACCTTGGGAAAACATCTTCATATTCCTACAAAAGAGAAGAAACAACACTAGGAAAAAAAGAGTTAATGTCATTAGAACTAAAATTAGCCTCTTTATATAAGAGTACAAACAAAGGTTGTTTTGCATAAAAAGCTTTTTTAACCTTACTTTCTTTTGCAATAAAACTTTTTTTCTTTTCTCTTTTTCTTGAGGCCTTTATTTATCTTCTTTTTTTGCATTTTTATCTCCTTTACAGATTCTTTTTCATTCTCTCTCTTAATTTTTGCCTCATCTTTCTTTTTTCACATTTTTCTTCATTCTTTCTTTTCTCACAATCACTCCTTATCCTTGTTTCATACTCATAAACCTGTTAAGGAGCTAAAGGTACATGAGTAATAGGCAGTCCCCCATAACAAAAGAATATATATTCGTGTATCCATCATGAATAACCCTCCTATCATATTGCCAAGGACAACCTAGGAGTAAATGTCCAGCATGCATTGGCACAACATCACAAAGCACCTCATCACGATATTTACCAATAGAGAAAGAAATCAGAACTTGTCTGTTCACCTTAACTTCACCACAATCATTCAACCACTCAAGCTTGTAAGTTGTAGGATGCTTCATGGTTGGCAGCTTCAATTTCTCCACCAAAATTGTGGTTGCTACATTGGTACAACTTCCTCCATCAATAATCATGCTATAGAATTTGTTCTTGATATGACAACGAGAATGGAAGATGTTATCTCTTTAAGCATTATTTTCCTCCTTCACTTGTGCACTCAAAGCTCTCAGTGTAACAAGAGCTTCACGTACTGCCGCATATTGCTCCTCATCACTTTCCTCTAAGTGGTGGTTCTCCTCATCATTAGATTCATCATCAGTCTCAATGTCTCAAGATCATCGCTTTCTTGTTGGGACACTGAGATGCAATATGACCCCTGCCCAAACACTTGAAACGTTTAATATCCCTCTTTCTAGTAGTTTTGGTGTTAGTGTTACCTTTTTCAATGTGAGAACTCCCTTTATTGCTCTTGGAAGTTTCAAATTTGTTCATTCAATCATTCTTCTCACCCTTTTTACTCCAATATATTTTTGATGAAGAAGAACTCGAATTCTGCCCATACTTGGTTGAACTCTTCTCCTTGAATTGATTTTCCACTTTCATGGCCATATTTAGCATGTCCTCCAACTCCACATAATGTTGCAACTCAACCACATGGGCAATGTTCTTGTTCAACCCATGTAAAAACAGCACCGTGGTAGCGTCACAGGCTTCCTCCACATTAGCTTTAGTCATGGCTACTTCTATTTCCTTGTGGTATTCCTCCATACTTTTTCTTCCTTGGGTCAGACCTTGCAACCGCTGACGTAAGTCCCTATAATAGTGATTTGGGACAAATCTCCTTCTCATAACAACTTTCATGTCATCCCCATTGTCAATTGGCCTCTCCCTATTCCTACTCTTGCTTAGTACAAGTTGATCCCACCAAACAATTGCATAATCAGTTAATTCAATAGCAGCAAGCTTTACCATTTTCTCCTCTAAATAGTTATATCAATCAAAAACTAGCTCCACTTTCTTTTTCCACTCCAATGGATCATTCTTTCCCCAAAATGGAGGAATCTTCATCTTTATACTACCCAAGTTTTGATCATAATCATTCAATCACCTTCCCCTCACAACACGTCTATCTTGGTTATCAATCTCACCATCATCAACATCAACCACCTCTTCCTTTTCCACTAGAATTTGCACTCTTCGATGCCCTCTTTGCCTTTGCGCATTAGGAGCCTCTCGAGCTTGATTCCTGTGAAAAGTTTCCACCCTTTCCAATCTATCCACCAAGTCCCTCATAATAGTTTAGATGAGCTCAAAGTGTTGGTGCATAGCCCTTTGCTCAAAAGTCTCAGGTCTATCATCCGCCATCTTGAATCTCCCAAGAATAGTTTCCAAAAGATAAAAAAAATAAACCTCACAAGTGTTTTCTTTCTTTTATGGCTTTTAAGAATTGATGTAAATTACTCTTGCCTTTTTCTACTCACTTCACTTAAATCAATTCTTAAAGGAACTAAGGAAATTGAATCAAAGATAAATTACCTTGTAGAACCCAAACGACTTAACCCTAAGGAAGAAATTTTCAAGACACGAAGAAAGAACACCACTGAAACAAGGAGGAAGAAAGGAATGCAAAACAAAGACTCAAGAAATCCCAAGAATTGGATGATAAGTCGATGAACGGCACAAAGGTTTAGCCTTGATAAGTTCCAGTTCAAAGAAGAACCAACAAAGTGAAGAAACTCACTATTTTATTCAAAAATCATAATCCGATTTGTTTTGGTTGCAAAAGACCAATATATAGGGGGCTAGAAAACCCTAATTATACTTCTAGAAGTTTTTAACACATAAGGAAACCCTAATTAGTTGTCTTATACAACTAAGGAAAGACATAACTCGAAATAAAGCCAAAAACACGTGACTAAAGCCCAAAACTCGTTCTAAGCGTGTGGGAGCAGTCTATGGGCAGATTTTTGACTCCACAGAAAGCCTATCCACTGAGAAGTCAAATGAACTCTGATTTGAACTTTTTAGAATTCCAGAAAGCTCAAGATATCCTCTTCTACTCTCATGAAGACCACGAACTCAAATGAAAGCTTTAAGGTGTCCAAAATTGGGCATATTTTGGATTTATCCCATTTGCCAGCATGCAAAGTAGATTTGTTGGAAGCTCCTCATCTAATTCAGCCCCAGTGGCTTCTTGCTTGGCTCGAACATCTTCAGTTAGTCCATTTAGAGCCTTCTTCATTCTTCTATCCTTCGCTCAAGTCATTGGCCCTCCTCTAATGAGTAAAGGATCATCAACATAAGCTGGATCAGATTGCTTCCTCCTTGGTATGTCCTCCATGGCTTAATGCCAATCATTAGAAATACCTATTAGGTTGAGAAGGATAGAAAACAAATCACTTTTTGTCTTTACCACTTTTCAAATTTGCAATGATGAAGAAAGAAAACCAAGCAAGGAGCTGCTAGTTGTTGATAAAATTGGATTTCTACAGGATTTGCGAGAATATAAGGACGCTTCTCTGTTGGTTTTGAAGAAAGCTAAAGAGATGGAGGCCACATGAATTTATCGATATTTGTTGCAGTTAGTTTGCTAATTTTTAGACATATTTCCTAAATATTTATATCAGGTTTGCATTCTTTTTATAGGATTGAGCACCAAATTAACTTAGTAACAAGTATGCCACTGTATAATGAGCCTACTTATAGATTGAATCTCAAGGAAGTAGTGGAACTGCAATGGCAGGTGCAAGAGTTGTCAGATCATGGTTACATTAGATAGAGCTTGTCCCCATTTATCATTCCAAGATTGATAGTTCCAAGGAAGGATGCGTCATGGAGAATGTGCATAAATAACACGACTATGAACAATAAAACATTCAAGTAAAGGTTTTCCATGCCTAGGCTTAATGATTTGCTTGACAATTTACATAGCTCTAAGATGATTTCCAAGATTGATCTCTGTAGTGGCTATCACCAACTTTTAATATGCCCAAGAGATGAATGGAATATAGCATTTAAAACAAAGTATGGATTGTATAAGTGGTTAGTCATGCCTTTAGGGCTAAGCAATGCACAAAGTACTTTAATGCACCTTATGAATGAGGTATTACGTCCACTCCTTGGGAAATTTATAGTTGTTTATCTAGATGATCTAGATGATATTCTCATGTACTCTAAAAGTGATACAGAACATTTAGAGCATTTGAGATTGTCATTTAAAACTTTGAGAGAGTACAAGTTATTCAAGAAGGTGGAGAAATGTATATTCATGACTAATACAAGAAGCCATGGAAGTAATGGAGATCAAGGTACCACACGTCAAGACAAGCTTACTTTGTCAGGTGGACCTATTACAAGGCAACGTGCAGCAAGGCTTAAACAAGCACTTCAAGGATTTGTTCAAAGTCACATTACATCTCACCTTGATGACAAGGCCGAACCATCCATGGAGAATTCAAGTGGAGTAGTCAAGCTTGTGAATCTTTTAGAGAGCCTAATCAATCTTCTAGCAATGATTTATTCCTAAAAATAAGAAAATACTTAAGATTATAGGAAAACCTTTTCAAATCTGATTCCTAAAGTCAAATATAGAAAGCAGACTTTTAGGCAGCCCAAATAAGTTAGAAATCTCTTTGAAATCATCAAAATAATCTACTTTTCTAATTAGGCCAAATAAACAACTAATTAGGCCTATTTATTGAGTGAATTAAGGTGATAGGACTTATTGATCTCTCCAAGCCCAAATCAGCTTCTATTGTTGCCTGTTTAGCCCAAACATCTTCTATCAGTCCGTTAAGAGCTTCCTTCATCCTTTTATCTTTACCCTAAGTTATTGGACCTACACCAATGTGTAATGGATCATCAAAATATATTGAACCATATTGCACCATCCTTTGTATGTCTTTAGGTGAGTTTCCATCATTCCCCCTCTCCTCAAAAGGATTTGTCCTTGAATCTTCATCACCTACATCAAATGGAGAGAGATAAAAAACATTAAAAGTATAACTAATGTTATACTCACCTAGTAGATCTAGCTGTCATTAATAAGTGCAATGACTTGGAATGGGCCATCTCCTCTTGGATGTAGCTTAGAACGACATTTTGCTAGAAATCGCTCCTTCCTCAAATGAACCCAAATATAATCTCATAAATTGGTAAAGATGCTAAATCCATTGGAGTCAAGGAATTAAACCCATACACCTTTATAAGGTGAAAAATTAGTAGTAGAATGACATAACGATTATAAGCAAATTCATCATGTGGCAAACAATCTTCCCAATTCTTCAAATTCTTTTGAATGATAGCATGCAATAACGTAGACAAAGTTCAATTAACTACCTTAGTTTTCCCATTAATTTGTGGATGGAAAGTTGTAGAAAACATTAGCTTAGTAGCTAGCTTACTCTACAATGTCTTCTAAAAGTAGCTTAAGAACTTGGCATCTGATGGGCATCAAGCCATGGAGGATATATCAAGGAGGAAGCAATCTGATCCAGCTCATGTTGATGATCCTTCATACATTGGAAGAGGGCAATCACTAGAGAAAAGGCTAGAAGAATGAAGGAGGCTCTAAATGGACTAATTGAAGATGTTGGGGCCAAGCAAGAAGCCATTGGGGTGACGTAGATGTGGGGGCATCCAACCAATCTACTTTACATGTTGGCAAAAGGGATAGATCTAAAAGACCCAATTTTAGACACCTCAGAGCTTTTATTTGAGTTCATAGTGTTCATGAGAGTTGAGGAGGACATCTTGAGCTTTTTGGAATGCCCAAGAACGTTCAAATCGGAGTTTGTTGGGCTTTGTTTCAAGTTATTTCTTCCTTAGCTGTATAATACAACTAATTAGGGTTGCTTATGTGTTAAGAACTTCTAGAAGGATAATTAGGGTTTTCTAGCTGCCTATATATTCATCCTTTGTAGCCAAAACAAATCAGATTATGATTTTTGAATAAAACAGTGAGTTTCTTCACTTTGTTGGTTCTTCTTTGAACTGGAACTTATCAAGGCTTACTCTTGTGGCATTCATCAACTTATTATCCAATTCTCAGGATTGTTGGGTATGGCATCAAAATCTTTATACCTCTGGTTCGTGAGATATAAGCATTGGGTCAAGGTCCTATCCTTTTTGTTTCAAACTGATTTAACTTTCTTGGGGCTCCAATATTTTTCTTTTGATTGTGGATTCCTTACATCTATTTACGGGGTTCACATTAGTTGGTGCTGAAGCTTGGGTAATGCTGAATCAGTTTGTTTTTTTGTTCTTGTTGCTTTTGTTTCTTCCATTCTAAAACCTTCAAATCTAATTGTTTCTATCACTTTATTTTTTCTTCTGTCTGCCATTGTCAAATCTGATTATTTCCTCTTCTTTCATTCTCAATAGTTTTCCAAACTTGAAAATCTGGTGGTTTGGTTCTATTCTAAGTGATTGCTCTTGTTGCATTATATTTTTTTCCTTTTAGTTTTGATCGTCTAAAAAAAACGAAAATTTAAGAAACACAAAGAAGAAAAGAAAATTCCAAAAAGAACAAAAGAAAAGAAGAATCAAGTAGAGGCTTTGATATTATTGCAAACAAGGACAGATCTGATTTGAGAGAAAGATCTAGTTTTGTTCACATCTCTTGGCATCTAAAAATCATATTCCTTGAGTCTTTGTTTTGCATCCCTTTCTTCCTCATTGTTTCAGTGGTGTTCTTTCTTTGTGTTCTGCAAAATTCATCCTTGGGGTTAAGTCATTTGGGTACTGCAAGGTAATTTATCTTTGATTCAAATTCCTTAGTTTCTTTAAGAATTGATTTAAGCTAAGTGAGTGGAAAAAGGCAAGAGTGATTTACATTAATTGTTAAAAGCCATAAAAGAGAGAAAACACTGGTGAGGTTTTTTTGTATCTTTTGGAAACTAATCTTGGCAGATTCAAGATGGCAGATGATAGACCTGAGACTTTTAAGAAGAGGGCTATGTGACAACACTTTGAGCGCATGGAAAACTATTATGAGGGACTTGGCGAACAGATTGGAAAGGGTGGAAACTTTTCATAGGAATCAAGCTCGAGAGGCTTCTAATACGTAAGGAAAAAAGGCCAGCGAAGAATGCAAATATCAGTGGAAGAGGAAGAGATGGTTGATGTTGATGATGGTGAGACTGATAACCGAGATAGAGGTGTTAAGAGGGGAAGGCAATTAAAAGATTACGATTGAAACTTAGGCAGCATAAAGATAAAGATTCCTCCAGTTTTAGGCAAGAATGATCCAGATGCTTACTTGGAGTGGGAAAAGAAAGTGAAGCTAGTTTTTAATTACCATAACTATTCCGGGGAGAAAAAAGAAAAGCTTGCTACTGTTGAATTCACTGATTATGCAATAGTTTGGTGGGATCAACTTGTGTTGAGCAAAAGGAGAAATAGAGAGAGGTCGATTGACAATTGGGATGACATGAAAGTTGTTATGAGAAGGAGATTTGTCCCAAATCACTATTATAAGGACTTACATTAGTGGTTGCAAGGTCTAACTATGAGGCTCCTATGGTGCGATTTTTACATGGGTTGAACAAGAACATTGCCCGTGTGGTTGAGTTGCAACATTATGTGGACCGAAGGACATGCTACATATGGCCATGAAAGTGGAAAGGCAGCTCAAGGAGAAGAGTTCGAATAAATATGGGCAGAATTCGAGTTGTTCTTCATCAAAAACAGATTGGAGTAAAAAGGGTGAGAATAATGATCGAATGAACAAATTTGAAACTTCCAAGAGCAAGGAAGGGAGTTCTAACACCAAAAAAGGTAACACTAACACTTAAACTACTAGAAACAGGGATTTTAAATGTTTCAAGTGTTTGAGCAGGGGTCATATTACAACAAGGCCTGAAAAGGCAAAGTTTGTAAGGCCGAATCAAAAGTGATATTGAACTAATATTCTGCCCAACACAACCAAACGGGCCAATGGTGTGGATGCCAGCTGGTAAAACAGCGCAAGTAACATTCAAGACAGCAGTTAACGACCTCAATCTGGCCATCGGACTGCAGATGATATGCTATACTGTGCTTCAACTAAGATCCTGATCAGTGAAACAACTCATTCCAAAAATGACTGAGAAAGATGGGGTCTCTATCAGTCACTATAGTATCCAGAAAACCATACAAATGCACTATTTCATGGACAAATAGCAGGGCCACATCCTTGGTAGTAAAAGGATGACAAAGGGCCAAAAAATGAGTAAACTTAGACAACCTATCCACCACCGCCATAATCGTATCCTTGCCCCTCGCCTTTGCCAGTCCCGTAATGAAATCCATAGAGATAGATGACCAAATGTGCTGTGGTACCGGCAACGGTTATAATAAACTAGCCAGAGAGAGTGTTTCATACTTGTGGTTTTGGCAAACATCACAAGCTGCAATATACTCTTTGACCTTGGCCCTCGTGCCTTTCCAATAAACCACTGCAGCCAGCCTCTTATAAGTCCACAAAAAACCCGAACGCCCTCCAATTGCTGAATCATGAAAGTCATACAATAGCTGCTGGACCAATGGAGAATTAGCTGATGTCACCACTTTACCCTGATAAAACAGCTTACCCTCAGTAACCGTGAAACCATCCAGAACTGTTAATCTTTGGATAATGGACCAAATCGTTTGAATAATCCAAGGATAACTGTTAGTACAATCATCCACCAAGTCCCAAAAGTTAGTTTGTACCACCGAAATAGCTTGAAACATCATTTGTCTAGACAAGGCATTTGCAGCCTTATTTTCCAGCCCCGGTTTGAACTGAATTTCAAAGTCCAATCCCATCAATTTGACAGCCCATTTCAACTGATCCCCATTCAACACCCGTAGGTCAGTCAGAGACTTCAGACTATGCTGGTCAGTATGAATAATAAAATGCCTCCCTAGAAGATAATGATGCCATTTCTGCACAGCAAACACCACTGCCATCAACTCCCGCTCATAAACTGAGCTTAATTGATTCCTAGGAGAAAGGGCTTGACTAAGAAAAGACAATGGTCTACCCTATTGGAACAAAATAGCCCTCAGACCTTTGCTGGATGCATCTGTTTCCAGCACAAAGGTTTTAGAAAAATCTGGAATTGCCAATAATGGTACTGCCACCAACACTTGTTTCAAGGCTTTAAAAGCAATTTGGGCTATAGATGACCACCCAAATGCACCCTTTTTGGTCACTCTACAAGTGGCTTAGCAATGAGACCAAAATTCTTAATGAATTTCTGATAATATCCAGCAAGACCCAAAAACCCCCCGCAAAGCTATGACATCTCGTGGAACTGTCCAATTGGCTATGTCCTCTAACTTAGCTGGGTCAGCAGCAACCCCATTTGCCGAAACCACATGACCAAGATACTCAACTTTAGCCACCCCAAAGCAACACTTCTTCTTATTAACCACCAAGCTATGTTCTGCCAAAAGCTGAAAAACTACTACCAAATGTTGCAAGTGAGACTGCCGACTGAAGCTGTAGATCAAGTTATCATAAAAAAAACCAACACAAATTTTTGAAGAAAAGGCCATAAAACAGTGTTCATAAGAGCTTGAAAAGTGGAAGGAGCATTTGTCAATTCAAAGGGCATAACCAGAAATTCATAGTGACCTTCATGAGTATGGAATGTGGTTTTATGAACATCAGCCTCCTTCATCCGAATTTGATGGTAACCGGACTTCAAGTCCAGTTTAGAAAAAACCACAGTCCTTGCCAACTCATCTAGCAATTCATCAATAATGGGAATCGAAAACTTATTGGGAATTGTAATCCAGCTCAAGGCACGATAATCGAGACAAAGTGCCAACTACCATCTTTCTTCTTAACCAACAAAATAGGACTAGAAAAAGGGCTAGTACTTGGCCTAATAATTCCACTATCTAACATCCCCTTAACCATTTGTTCAATAGCATTTCTGATAAAAGGGATACCGATATGGCCTTAAGTTAGGAATAGGAAACCCCTCTTTAAGCAAAACAGCTTGATCCTGAAGCCTTGTGGGAGGAAGGCCCTGTGGGCCATCAAAAACTACAGGAAATTGAGATGAAACTAAATCAATATCAGCTGGTATCACCCGTCCCTTATCCTCATATTGTATGGCCTCAAATTGCACCATGTAACCTTCTCTATCATCCTGCAAAGCTTTGAACATAGACTTCAAAGAAAAAGGTTCATAACATAACTCCAGATCCCCTTTTAAGACTATAGTCCGTCCACCCTCCTACATTGTTAACAAATATTTTCCAAAGTCCACTGTGACAGCCCCAAGTGTATCCAGCCACTGCAACCCCAGCACCACCTCTGCACCTCCAATAGGAAAAACATAAAAAGGTTGGGAAATCACCAATTCATCCATAGTAACCTCCACATCCAAACACTTTATTGGCAATCTCGGCTCTAGTACCAATATGAACCTGGAACACTGTATCCTCTTACACCGGTAATTGTGTGGTAGACTTCAAGTCAGAGGAAATAAAATTATGGGAAGCCCCACTATCAATCATAACATGAACACGCTGGCCTTTGACTACTCCCCATATTCGAAATGATCGTGTATGGCACTCCCCTGCCAAAGCATGCAAAGTCATCTGCAAGACATCAAACTGCCCGAATCCAAATCCACAGCATCATGCCATTCCGTCTCACTAGAAGTTTCTAATGCATCTGCCATCACCAGAAGTCTAAAAGGCTTATTCTTACACACGTGATCTGGAGTAAATCGTTCATCACAAGCAAAGCAAAGTCCCTTAAGTTGTTTATCCCTATACTCTGCATCAGATAAAGCTCAAAAATCACATCCTCTCTCAGCACCATCAATACCATGACTTTCACCCTTACTGCCAATGGCATCCGCAATCCCTTTAATGGGCAAACTCACAGTTATAGTGCGAGGAACTTTATCCTAAGCAAAACTAGCAGCACGACTGACAGGGGGCCTACTTTAGTACATTGCAACGTCAATCTATTACGACAATCCACCCTCTCCGCCATATCCATTACATACTTTAAGACCTCGAATAAGGGATGAAGTTTCAATTCAGCTCGCACCTCAGGTTTCAGGCCATTCATAAACAACTCAATGAGGTACCTCTTCTCTGTGATCTTCAACGGACTAGTGTACAGTTCAAACTGACTTTAGAAATCCTTCACCGATCCCTCCTGTTTCAACTTGAATAGTATCTCGAAGGGATTTTCAGCTAACTCAAACTGAAAGCATCTCGTAACCACCAACTTCAGTGTCTCCCATGTCTATCTAGGAGTGTAACTTTCCCACCAATTGAACCAGGTTAGTGCCTTACCCTCCATGGCAAGTATGGCTGTCAAAACCCACTCAGCCTCTGGCACTCCAAGTATTCTAAAAAATGTTCAATCCTAGCAATCCAATCAAACGCATTCTCTCCATCAAAAATCGAAATCTCCAATTTCTGCCACTGCTCTGAGTACACAGTTCGCCACTCACCGGAATCCACCGTGTGGGCATCTGTCATACCGGTGTCTATCGCACCTACACCCGAACCGCCCTAACCATCCCTACGAGGAGTAATTATGCTCAGACGAAGCAATATCTCCGACAGCGCACCTTCGATCGAAGACAAACGCGCATGGATCGCGTCACACAAAGCGCGATCCTCCATTCGATCGCGGCGCAACTACGCCACACTCTGCTCCAATGCTTCCAGTCGCGCCTCCATTCTGGTGTTAACCATGAACGATGTAGTCCCGGATCGAGGAGATTGCTCTAATACTAGTGATAAAACTAGTATCTAGAGAAGGCAACTTCACGCACACAGATAGTAATGAATACTAAAAATGCACTTGTTTATTGAACTTCTAGGAACCCTAGCAAATCACTAATGATTCCCATATTACATAGTTATAGAGGATTTGAATGATTCCCTCTAACTCCCTAAATTCCCTCCAATAACTACCCACTCAATACCCTCATTTTCTATTTAATTTTCTATTTATAGCAGCAGGTCCTAACTATTTTCCCGCTCCCCTAACCCCCTAGCTACACTACCTTATTTATGTATTTAAGAATACAACAGTTTAAGTGTGGGATAATGATGATTGTCCCACCACATTACCCTTTCCCTTCCTTCTCCTCACATACACTCAAGTAACATCAGGTCCTACCCTATTAGAGATCAAAATATAAAAATGTTCATTGGGAGAAATATATATTTTTTATGCAGTTTAAGAAAATTTTAATTATTTTTATTTTTAGTTCTTAAAAATTTTTAATTTTAATTAAAATTAATGAAAAATATATGCGATATAAACATAAAACATAGTTGATAAATGTCAATATTATAGTAATTTTATTTAGTTTTTTATACTTAGACTATAACCAATTAAATTAAATTTAAATTAATATTTAAATAATTAAAAAATTATTAGTTTAGATCAGATTTAATTAATTTAATTAAATTTTAAGAATTGAGTTGAATCATTATTAGGGATGACAATTTTGACCCATGGGCCTAAATTTAGTTGTTTTCAATGGGTCAGCCTATGGACTAGGCTCAAGCTCAGACTGACTCGAGACTCAATTATTCTGAGCAAAACAACATTATTTTACTTAGAAGAGTTGGGCGTCAGGTAAGCCTGGGCTTAGGCAACCTAGTTCCTAATCTAATTAAAAAATAAATTGTTCTATATTTTTCATTTTAAAAAACTTGACGAGGGCTAGCCCATCATTATGTAAATAACATTTGATTGGTATAAGTGTGATGTTCATACCATGTGTATTTCATTGTTATCTTAAATCAAATTCTAAAAGAAGAAATTTTCTAGAAAAATAAAATAAAAAGATTTTTAAAAAAAAATTAAAGATTAAGGAATTCTTCAAAGCATATAATCAAGATAAGAATAAAATTATGAATGTCATTTAGATAATAACTCTACCTAATATCATCTTCATATTCATAATTAAATAAAAGTAAAATAGATTTATTATCTAGATTGGTATAATATCCTAGACTATGAAATTACACTCTTTCGATCTACAACTACATGTTCTCTAATTGGTTAACCTATATCACTACTAAGCAACTCCCTATTGAATGCATTAAGCTTTTTGAAATACATAGAAAGGTTTCTTCCTAACTCTAGAAGGATTAGATAAATCTATCTCTAGCATGTAATTCAACTCCTATATCTAAGTTATGGTCTACTTATAGAAAACGTTCTCTAAAATCACCCATAAATGAATTAATGTCATATTAATTGCTAGCATAAATAAGTATACATTAAAAGCATGCAACAATAATTCTCAAAAATAAAGCATCACTTCATAAATAGAATTAAATCAATCCAAACAAAGAAAATATTAGGATTCCCTCCATGCGAAACACATGAAATAATCAACCACTTATCATATATAAACTAATAAAAAAAGACATAAAAATACAAATAAGGAATTTCGAGGGTTGATCTCATTATTCTAATGTGAGATATAAGTTATTAGGATGATTTTTGAGCTTCTTTTCCCTTGGAGATAGACCTTTTCAAGTTGTTGAAAAGGTCAATAACAATGCATACCACTTTGATCTACCTTGTAAGTATGGTGTTTCAGCTACTTTTAATGTTTTTTATTTATCTCCCTTTGATATTGATGCAGGATCTAATTCGAGGATAAATCCTTTTAAGAGGAGGAGGAATGATACAAATGGTGGTTCACACCCCACTAGTGTTCAAGGACGTGACTTTGAACTTATTTATGAGATTTTAGCAAACTAATCACAAGGGCCTAAGCTAAAAGATTTAAGGAATAACTTTAACTATTTGTACAAAATTAGGGTAAGCTGTCCAAGCATAGATATTTTAAAAAGCCTAAGTTAGTCAATTTAATTGGGCTAGAGGCTTAGGCCAATCTTTAAGTAGTGCCCAGATTCATTAAACCTTGATTAGTGTCTATGTTCAATGGACCTTTTAATATATAACCACTATATAAGGTTGTTTTAGTTTCATTTGGGACATCTAAATACATTTTCAATCATTTTCTATATGGAATATAAGAAGATTTGCTTTCTTGTGATTTTATGCTTAGGGGGTTGAATTGATGCAATTGATTTCATCTTTGTATTTCAATTTTATTTCCTATTTCTATTGTTCTTGATTGCTTTGATCTTAGGTTCAAGAGTAATTTTTCTTGAGTTCTTATCAAATGCATCTCTTGGGTGATAGAATAAATCTATCAGAATTACTTTGGTGTGAATTAAATCTAGTTTGAGTGATAAAGAGTTCTAATAAACAATTTGGGTCTTGGAGTTTCAGTCATCAACTTCCTTGTTATAAGCCCACCAGTTCCTTGAACTTTTGGCATTGGGTAGGCATTAGCTCCCATACATGGTCTTACAACTTTGTGGAGACCTACGTTTTTGTAAACAGTTGCCCGAGCCTAGTCATTATGACCCCTATTGTGAGGAGAAACCCCATTATCTCAAAGTTATGGGGCCATTTGATCAATAGAGATAGCTATCTCGTGCCTCTAGGTATTCTCTAGTTACTCACCTGTGTCAGTTTCGAGTACAAGTACCCTTTTGTTAAAGGTCATTAGAGATTTTCTTTGGAGTCAGATATAAGTTACTTTAGCGTTTAGAGGAAACTTGATCATTAGCTCTAGGCATTTTCTCTATCCTTTATTACCCTAAAAAAGTAGGGACATCACGCATCCCTAAACTGATAACCATCTTTTAGCAAACCTAGCCCCTTGTCCTTTGGGACCAACAAGGGATAATATAGGAATATTCAACTATTGTTCATCTGCCTTTAGGTATGATCTTAAGCCCTGAATCACCCTCGTGGATGAACCTTATGGAGGAACCCTTAGGTTTTCGGTGTATTAGATTCTTACCAATGTTTGGGTTACTCAAGTTAACATTCTCGCTTGTATTTAGTCCACCCCTACTCGCTAGGATGCTTCCCCCTTAGGCAAAATGCTCCCCTACCTATACATTTTTACATCCTATAACTATGACAGATTGCTTAGCCTTGTTCATCCTCGATCATTAAGCTAAACATACTCTTTTAAGTGTGGTTGCTTCTGGCATTGGGTAGGTGTTATCCCCTATACATTGTCTTACAACTTTGTGAGGACCTATGTTTTTGGTAAACAGTTGTCTGAGCCTGGTCATTACGATCCCCTTTATAAGGAGATAACCCTTCTCCCAAAGTTACATGACTATTTTACTCAAGCTAACATTCTTGCTTGTACTTTGTCCGCCCTTGCTTACTTGAATGCTTCCCTCTTAGGCAAAACTCTCCCTATTAATTCATTTTTACATCCCACAACTTTGGCAGATTGCTTAGCCCCATTCATCTTCGGCATAAAGAGTGCTCAATTAGTGAGTTATGTGTACTCTTTCAAAGGTGGTTAATTCTAGGCAAACCTCTTATCTATCTCTATATCCTACTTCCTTTATCATTGAGTGATCATTTAGGGGCCTTAACTAGTAATATTGGCCATTTCCCTCTTGACAATAAAGCTTATCCTCCATTGTCTCACTTGCTGACCTTAACTCCTATTATTTTAAGGTTATATCTAGTATTCAAAGTTTGTCTTGATTTGGTACAGCTTTCATGCTCTGCATCAAAATACTGCTTTACCCCTTTAGTGTTGATTTTAGACCATATCTCAAATAATAATCTCAATCATACAAGATCCTACGCATGTCACTAAGAAGGGTAGGATGATATACTAACTTGAAACGCAGTGGAATATCTCCTTGTATGCTTGATGTTTTGCCTCCCTTATGGATATCCACTATGGCTTCTCCTTCTTCTCCAACTCGTTGTGGTTGGAATGAAAGAAGTAGACCGACCTCATCACCATGTGCTAAGGTCGGAAGAGTTGCTAACTTGTGAAAGTAGCAACCCTTATGGTTCACCCACAATGCTCTTAATAAGCTTAACAGCTATTTTATGGTAGAGTGCTTCAACGCATGAAGACTTGAAACGAGGAGAGTGTTTTCGGCTCAAAGATGGGAAGAAGTGTGTAGTATTCGACCAAAGAAAAGAAATTCCCTCAAAGGAACTTCAAAATTCCCTTTTGTAGGCCACGAAAAGGTGCCTTTAAAGAGTCATGACTCTTTCAAGAGTTATGTCTTTTGGCAGAATATCATGACTCTTCCAAGAGTTATGTCTCTTGGAGAAACATCATGACTCTTGGCCAAGGGAAACATCCTTTGGCAAAGAGTCATGTATCTTCATTTAAAGTCATGATGGTATACTTATGATCATTCATTCTTGTACATGAATCTCTTTTTTGGCCAAATGGTTACAACCATTGGCCGAAACAACACATCCTTTCATTCAATTTCATCTCCTAAGCCTCCTTTTGCAAAAATCATGTCCTAGGCTTCCTTAAGGTGAATCGCGTCATGTATGCTTCTTTTCTTGTCTTTCATATGCCCACGGTTATCCATCATTCCCTCCCTCCTTTAAAGGATTCATCCTCGAATCTGTAACATCAAAGAGGGATAAATCAGATACATTGAATGTAGCACTAACATTACCATAGGAGCTAGGCAAATCAATTTTATAAGCATTATCATTAATCCTTCTAAAACTTGAAAGGGGCCATCTCCTCTTGGTTGTAGCTTATATTTTCTTTGTTCTGGAAACCTCTCATTTCTCAAATGCACCTAAACCCAATCACTGGGTTCAAATATAACACACCTTTGACCTTTATTAACTTGCTTTGCATATCGTTCATTTCTTCTCTCAATATTGGTTCTAACTTTAGCATGCAACTCCTACACAAATTTAGCCTTTTTCATACCGTTAAGGTTAGTAAACTCATTAGAAGGCATTGGAAGAATTTCAAAAGGAGTCAAAAGGATTAAACCCATAAATAGTCTCAAAAGGAGAAAATTGAGTGGAAGAATGAATAGCATGATTATAAGCAAACTCAATGTGCGGGAGACACTTTTCCCAATTCTTCAAGTTCTTTTGGATGATCGCATGCAACAATGAAGTCAAAGTTCTATTTGCCACTTCAGTTTGACCATCCGTTTGAGGATGTGCAACAGTAGAAAACAAAAGTTCAGTGCCAAGTTTATTCCATAGAATTCTCCAAAAGTTACTAAGAAATTTCACATCTCTATCGCTCAAAATAGTCTTTGGCAACCCATGCAATCTTACAACCTGTTTAAAAAACAAGTCAGCAACACGAATAGCATCACTAGTTTTAGAATAAGCAATAAAGTGAGCCATCTTGCTAAATCGATCAACTACCACAAAGATGTTTTCCTTTCCACGAGATGAACTAGGCAATCCAAGCACAAAGTCTATAGATATATCGACCCAAGGATGAGAGGGGACAGGTAAAGGAGAATATAAACCATGTGATTGAACCCTAGATTTTCTACAAGTAATATATTTAGCACAAACAAATAAAAATTCTTTCTTATATTAGGCCAATAAAAATGTTCATACAAAAGAGCTAAAGTTTTCTCAACACCAAAGTGACCCATCAATCTACCACCATGTGTCTCTCTAACAAGTAATTCACACATAGAGCAAGATGGAATGCATCTTTTTTGAATAGAAATCCATCAAATCTATAGAAATTATCAATACCATGTTTTTCACAAGATTTCCAAATTTCTGCAAAGTCATAATCAGATCCATACATGCCTTTCAATATCTCAAAACCAAGTAATCTAGCATGCGTAGAGGTAAGAAGAGGGTATCTCCTAGAAAGAGCATCAGTCACAATGCTTTCTTTCCCTTGTTTACGTTTAATAACATAAGGAAAAGTTTCAATAAATTCCAGCCACCTAGCATGTCTCTTGTTCAATTTACTTTAGGACTTTAGAAATTTCAAACTTTAATGATCAGAATGAAAGATAAATTCTTTTGGTACCATAAGTAATGTTGCCAAGTCTCTAAAGACCTTTTTAAAGCATACAACTCTTTATCATAGGTGGAGTAATTTAAAGCAACATCACTTAGTTTTTCACTAAAATAAGCAATGAGTTTAGAATCCTGCATTGAAACAGCACTAATGCCTATAACAGAAGCATCACATTCAACCTCAAAAACTTTAGAAAAATCAGGAAGAATAAGAAGAGGAGCATTGGTCAATTTTTCTTTCAAGGTGTTAAGAGCAACGTCTTGTGAATCACCCCATTTAAAAATCACATTCCTTTTTACCAATTCATTTAAAGGGGTAGCAATAGTAGAGAAGTCCTTTATAAATCCCCTATAAAAGCTCACCAAGCCATGGAAGCTTCGAACTTCATTTGCATTCTTGGGAGTTGTCCATTCTCTACTTGCCTTCATTTTCTCTTCATCAACTTGGAAGTCCTTTAGCACCTATATTAAAACCAAGAAACACAACAATATCCATGTTAAAGCTTATTCTCTGTTAAAAGTCCAAATACATCATGCAAGTGTTTCACATGATCATCTAAACTCTTGGAATACACTAGAATATCATCAAAATAGACAGCTACATACTTTCCAATAAAAGGAGGAAATACATGACTCATCAAACTGATGAAATTACTATGGTGCATTAGTCAAGCCAAAAGGCATAACTAAACACTCATAAAACCCAACTTAGTTTTGAAAGTAGTTTTCCAATCATCACCTTTTTTTAATGCAAATTTGATGTTACCCACTTCTAAGATCAATTTTAGAAAATATACAACCACCATGCAACTCATCAAACATATCATCTAAACGAGGGATAGGGTACGATATTTCACCGTGATTTTATCGATGGCTCTATAGTTAACACACATTCTCCATTTTCCATCTTTCTTAGGAACAAGTATAATCCTCACAGCACATAGGCTCAAGCTTTCTCTAACAAAGCCCTTTTTCATAAGCTCTTCAACTTGTCTTTGGATCTCCTTAGTTTCTCCCAAATTGGTTCTATATGTAGGCCTATTCAGGATTGAAGCTCTAGGAAGGAAGTCTATATGGTGCTCAATGCCTCTCAAAGAGGACAATCCATCCGGAATGTCCTTAGGAAATAAGTCACTGAAGTCCTGCAACAAAGACAAAACACTAGATAACAAAGATGGATCAAACACATTAATAGTTAAAAAAGTCTTTATATAAAAGTATATAAGATTCTTTACATTTTAAAGCTCTCTTGATCTTACTTTTTCTAGCAAATAAAGTCACCTGCTTTTCTTCATTTTTTTCACTGGTTTATATTCTCTCTTTTCTTTCTTTTTGACCTCTCTTTCTTTTCTTTTGCTCTCAATTTGCATTATTTCTCAATCCTCACTTGATCCTCATAAGATTGAATGGGCCTAAGAGGTTTCAACACAATATTTTTACCATGGAAAGGAAAAGAATAACAATTTTTGTATCCATCATGCCTAACTTTTCTATCAAATTGCCATGGCCTACCAAGTAAAATATGTCTAGCATATATAGGTGCAACATCACATAAAATCTCATTATTATATTTGCCAATAGAAAATGCAAACTTCTTTTGGTTGGATATTAAGAGCTCGCTGAGCCACGAGGGCTTCACCAACCTCAACATCACAATCAACATCAGAAGCATCAGTCAATGGAGGCACATCATCAAAATCACCATCGTCACTACTTTCACTAGCAATGTCACCATTCTCATGTAAAATCATAGTTTTTTTGTTAGGGCATTGAGAAGGAATATGACCAAAATCTAGACATTTAAAGTGCTTAACTTTATAAGAAGGATTATATGAAGAAGAGGGTTTAGAGTCATTTTTACCCTTAGGGTTTGTAGTAGAGAATTTAGGCTTACTTTCCTTCTTTGGCTTAATGTCTCCTTTGGATTTGAAGAAAATTTTGGACTCCTTCAAGGTTTTCTTCCAGGAACTCGATCTACCACCATATTGGATCTTTAATTGCTTTTTTACCACGATGGCCCTATGCAACAACTCATCCATGTCAAGGAAATTTTGCAGCTCTACAATGGAAGTAATTTCAGGGTGCAAACCTTCAAGAAATCTTCTCATGGTAGCTTTCTATGTCTTCCTCAACATTAGCCCTAATTATGATGATCTCCTTCTCTTGATGGTACTCTTCAATATTTGTAGCTGCTTGAACAAGTCTCGATAGTAATGACTTGGAACAAAGAGTTTTCTCATGATGGCTTTCATTTTTTTCCATGTGTGGATAGGTCTTTCAATATTCTGCCTTCTATTTACTAGCAATTGATCCCACCAAATACTAGCATAGTCACAAAATTCAACAACAACAAGTTTTATCTTTTTCTCTTCGCTATGTATGACGCTCAAATACATGTTCTATTTCCTTTCCCACTCTTAAGTACAATTCAGGATCATTTTTTCCTTAAAAAGAAGGGATTTTCAATTTATGTTGTCAAGTTCATTACGAGAAAGAGCGTGTCTGCCTCTCCTAGTGTTGGAGCCTTCATCCTCAGATTGCACATCTTCATCTTCTTCATGGAACATCCTTCTAGGACCTTTGGAGTTTGACATGGACTGGATGTCATCCAACCTAGCATTCAACCTCTGGAATTGATCTTGCTCAGCCTTCATAAAGACTTTGAGATCTTACTCATGTGATTCATCTTCATGAGACATGTTTATGAATTGCAACATGTTAGTGAACAACAAAAAACAATATGTACCTCACCACTCAACCTCACATGTATACACTCAACAGATGCCAAACAACTCATGGATCACACAAAAATTGGCTTTTTCTATAATGTAAACACTCTTGCCTTTTGCCGCTCAACTTGCTTTCTATAGTATCCTTATTCAAAACAAGACATAATCAAATAAAAGCAAGCAAACCAAGTGGCATCCAAGAATAGAATCCCAAAATAAAATTCTTAAAGAATCCAAAAGGGGAAATAGGGTGTGTAAATGAAGAAGAAGAAGTAAAGGAGATGAATATGCAAAGGAAAGGGGACTTGAAGGGAAAGGAAGGCTCAGCAATTCTGAAAACAACAGAAGAAAAAAAATGGAGGTTAGCACTAAGAGTATTAGGAAAGAAAAATGATGGAAAAGTGGAAAAACTTGGAAAACAAGTAAAGGAAAAATAGTATAAGGAATGAATTACCTCAAGGAAAGTCAAACTTGAATCTAAAGAAAGATGAATGAGGCAAGAAATAAAATAGGAAACTAAAGGCAAGATAGGAAACTAATTAAAATAAGAAAGTGAAGCAAATAGTAAAGTAAGCGAGTTCCAAGCAATACAAGATAGGAAAGTAATTGCAATTCAAGTTCAAGCAAAAGAAAGATGTTATCTTTATTTGATTGCAATTAGGAAAGTAGCAAACTTGGACTCCACTTCTCTAGAAATTGCAACACACTTTGATTGCTTTCTTCTTTAAGGAAATTCATTGATGAGGTTGAGAACACACTCTGATTGTTTTTTCTCTAGAAATTGCAACACACACTCTGATTGTTTTCTTCTCTAGAAATTGCAACACGTACTTTGATTGTTTTCTTCATGTTCTATGGTAGCGTAGTTTCCTATAACGCGCAAGACTAACAATCAAATACTTGAGAGAAATGAGTGAAAGTGGTGAGGAAAATTCATGTTACATCTTTACTTATCTTTGAGTGATGGTGTTAATTATTGTGATATAAATGGTGTTTAAGATGCTACAAGAAGCAATCCAAGTGACTTAGAACTGATTCCAAATATGGAAAGTTTTCGGGTTCCAAATTTGGAAAATGGAGATAAAGTGCAAGGAGATGCCATGGGAAATCATATTGAGGCTGTTCAAGAAAAACAAGATTATTCAAGTGCCAACATGGAAGGTTTTCCCAATATAAAAAATTTTGTAGGTCCGGTCACAAGGTCCCGAGCAAAGCGTCTGAAGGAGTAACTCCAAATTTATATGCAAAAACATGTTGAAAGTGGGCCGTCC
Organism: Erythroxylum echinodendron; assembly: GCA_027575705.1. Taxonomy (NCBI): domain Eukaryota; kingdom Viridiplantae; phylum Streptophyta; class Magnoliopsida; order Malpighiales; family Erythroxylaceae; genus Erythroxylum; species Erythroxylum echinodendron. The sequence continues at coordinate 23,044,784 of JANZXR010000001.1, read as the reverse complement.
AAATATAGAAAGTCCATATATGGAAATGTTTTGGAGCCTAAGTATGTCTACATAATTGGGCTAAAAGACTAGTTTGGAGTGTTTGTGTTTTTGGGCCAGTTTTGGGTCAAATTTGGGTTTTTTTGTTATGAGTTGTTTTATTTGTCTCCTTTGGGTTAGAATAAGTGAAATGGGCCACATTTCAAGTGAGCCACGTTGGTTTTAGTCACTTCTATTTCAGACTTGGTTTATGGGCTCAATTTAGCTTTTTAAGTTAGAATACACGGGCCCCTTGTTATTTTTACTTAAGCCCATTTGAAACACCCCATTAGGTTTAGGTTTAATTAAGCATGTTTTAGTGTTTTTGTGACTGTCATATTCACTTCTCCATCTTATTCTCTCTAGCAGCCACCTCTCTCTTAACATTGAAGATTGTCTTTTCATCTCACCCACCTTCTCCACCACTTTCTCCACATCAGCCATGTTCTCTACTACCTTGAAGACATTTATTTCAATTTTTAATGTTTTGTCTTGCATTGTAATGTCTATAAAAAGGTTGTTTTCTAATGTAATTCGGAAGAAGTTAGAATTTGAAATTTTCAGAATTGAATAGAGAGAGTTTTTGCTTTCTTTTATGTTTATGCACAAGGTGTTC
>JANZXR010000001.1:23022590-23037039 GCA_027575705.1 Erythroxylum echinodendron | reverse complement strand
TATATTTGCACAAATTCCTCATTTATTCACACTTATACCGGGACAATTGTCATGAATGCATGTACAATAAATTCTTACATGCACAAAACGCACTATTCACAAATGCATGAGCATAAGATGTGTTGATTTACCACTCTTGGACCCGTTTCACTGGTCCGATCCGTTCTCTGGAAACGGGATGTTACAAGATAACTCTTCTTTATTAATTTATGTCGGTCTTTACGCGTTCCTTGTGTTCATACACCTCTAAACATATAAGGAAAAGTATCAAAAACTCTTAAATCAAAGTAATATAAATGAAACAAGATGCTAAACAAAAATGGCACAAAAAACTTATTGATTGCAAAACAGTATACTAGTTTTACGCTCAAAAACTACAAGTATACAGGTCGTGACTTGTAATTAAAAAATGGATATAGATCCTACAAGGATTGTGCTTAAGCACTTCTTAATTCAAATCAATATTTGCTTAAGGCTCTAAATTGTTTTATAGAAATAAATTGGAAAATTAAATTAAAATTAAAAGACTAACAATGAACAATTGATAATACCAAAGTGCAGAAAATTGGAATTCAAGATTTTAATTACTAAAGACCACTTTTTCCCTATCTTGTCTCCCTCCTATTTTATTAATTGGATTGTGTCTCACCAAAGATATCTAAATGTATTAACTACTCTCTCTGAAGGTGTAATTAATTGTCCATAATCAAATTAAAGGAAGATGATTAAGCAATCTCTCAATCTACCAAATCACTCCACCAATTTAACTAGTTATTAAGTTATCCTATGAGTGATCAATTAAATTAGCTAAGATCTCTCTTTTAACTAATTAATTAACACGATGAGTGTAGGTCTATAAAATGCTAACTCAAATTGTACAATCCTACACAGATTACCTTACTCAATCTCCCGATCTATTGCAAAGTATAAATATATTCAATATTCATCAAAGACATCTTTCATTTAAATCAATAAAATAAAAGTTTGATAAGATAGTTCAAAAGTAATCCTTAAAAATAAATCAACCACTCATGGTTTCTATAACATCCCCAACAATTCAATATTCTGTCATACGATCGTTAAGATAGATAAAAAACTAAAAATTAAATAAACTCCTCTTCTTTGCAAAAATCTGGAAATTTCGGTGCTAGTAAGCTCTTCTCCCAGTTGTGATTGATGATCCTTGAATCTCCACCTTTCTCAAGACTCAAAACTTGGATTTTTCACTCAAGAAGGCTATTCTACACAGAGGTCTCACGTCCTCCTTCATCCATAGGGGTTTACTATCTTATATAGTCCAGAAAACCTAAAAATTAAATGAACCCCATATATTTTCTCGGATTAAACATCCCACGATCGTGGGAATTGGCATGATTCTTCTTGTATCAAAATGTTTCCTCTTTTGTTCTCCTCTTTTAGTCTCTAGCTCAATCTCAAAGTTGCAACCTTCATTCCCACATTAAAATAATCAATTCTTACCCTAAATTAACATCAAACATAAAAAAACAGAAATGAAGATCAAACTAAACAAAAGCATACCAAATGAATCCTAAAATACAACAATAATAAACTATTATGCAAGAAACACATGCCAAAGACTTAGAAAAACACACACTAATACACAACTATCAAAGACAGTATTTGAAATGAGCTAGGTATCCATAATGGAAACGGGACAAAAAATAGGTCCTTGGTCACAAAAAAGTATAAATGAATGGAGTCACGTGTGCATTTGCATTTACAACTTGATATGTAACATATGGATGATTGAAATGAATTATGCTGTAATATTTAATGTTAGATGATTTGTTTGTGGATTGGAATATAAATTGTCCTTGTGTTTTAATATGAGTGAGAAAATCGATGATGGTTCACTCATTGAGATCGCAAACTTATCAAAATTGCAACGTTTTCTTTTAGGTTCAGAAAAGATCTAGCTAATCTAGTTGAAGTAGCTACTACATTTGGACATGAGCTAGTGGTCGGGACCAATTGTACCTGTAAATGTTTTCAATTATTTTGTACCAAAAATTGTATTTCGCAACTATTGTACTATGTATATGTGAATTCTAAAATGTAATGACATTTATGTCTAGTTATGTTTGTAAAATAAATGGGACAAAATAAATATTGGTTTATTTAAGATGTATTTGATGCCCAAAAAATTTGTAACAAGTTGTTTTGATTTTCTTAACATGTCATCCTCATAGAGTATGTTCTCGAATATTTGTCAATACATTTGAGCATATGCTCTATGAGAGTGGTATGTTACACACACTAATTATGTCAATTTTCTTGAGAAATCTATTCCAGAACATATTTCGTTGCTGCTTTATCAAACCAAAAAGCTTTGTAATATTGATGCAGTTGATAATGACTATCCTTAGTCGTTTGTTTCAACAATGAAGTTTCATAGTTTAAAATATTAAGGTTGCTGATATCGACGATTGATAGATAGATATTTGACTATATTTTATCACCCATAATTGATGTATTTTTCTCGATATTTTATACTTTTATTGTATATTTAGTAACTAATTTGCTCCAAGTGTGTTTACAGAGTATAATTGCCTTCACGGATTTAAAGGAAAAGAATGCAGACAAAAACATAGAATAAAACAAAGAATCGACAATGTGAAGAAATGCACAATCGTTCATATATCCGTGCACTTTCCTATGCCCATGTACTATTGTGATATGTGGAGAATTTTGGATATGCATAATGCATCTAGCTATGCATGATGCACAACCGTGCATGAGACCATGCAGCTGCCAGAACTCTAAAATTTGTCATAAAAGACATTTTTAGGACATATTAAAAGAGGCAATCAATAGGAGTCGAAAAGGAGACAAAGGGAGGTGATTCCAAACATGGAACTCGTTCTCTAGGTGCGATTTTCATCTAGAGAAGTGAAAAGCATGAAGAATTTATCAACAGATCCATCAAATACATCAAGCCTCTACATCACAAGAATATTCAATAGAAGACAATCAAAGAGATTTAGAATTGTGAACTCATTATTTTCTATTCGTATTTCTATTTATGTATGTTTGATTTTGTGTTTGATAATGCGTAACTAAATTTCCAGTTAGTATTTAGTTTAGATGAACCTTATGTTAATACTTTGATATGATTTGATTCTTTTATTAATGCAATTGGTTGTTTTATTATTGTGATCTAATTGCGGGTTTTTATTTATATTCTAATAACCTAAGAATATTATATCATAATATGATTTCATATATAGAGATTAAGAAACCGTAATATGAATAGGTCTACCATAATTAGAAGGATTTGCTTGTAAACCAATAGATAGGATGACATAAATCTTCCAGATTATGGTCAAATATAATAGAGGGACTCATAAATCGGTAAGGCAATCTTATAAGATTTAACCTAAGTTATTTGGTTAGAGACCTTAGGGTTAATTGTTAGTAGACTCAAGGTCAACTATTAGCATGCCATAGGAGTCTCCACTGTCTAATACATTAACAAGAAAATTGTATACTAAAATATTAATCTATTATTAAAAGGATTCGGACCTAGATTCTAATTTCTAATAACGATAGTTTTATAAATGAATTCCATTGTTTTTACATTCATTATTGTTTCCTATTTCTTTAATTATTTTAGTTTTTATTTTCCTTTTAGAAAAATAAATTAAATCTTTAGGCTAGATAATAAGGAAAGGTTAAGTACTAGTATTCATAGTCTTTGTTAGATTGAATCTTATTTCCCAATACTAACCACAGCTGCACTGAGTGCTTATGGTTTATTACAATATTGACTACCAAAAAATAGGTCAATCAAGTTTTTGGCATCGTTATGGGGACTATGATATTAGGAAAGCTTGAATGTTATTATTTTAGTGATTTTTATTTTATTTTGTTTTATCTTTATTTGATTTTCTTTTAATTTAACTTTAATTTTGTATTTATCTTATCTTATTTTATTTTATCTTATTGTATTTGTGTATTACTAATTTAATTATCTTTTGAATTTCTTTACTTGATCTTGGTTTTGTGGTTTATTATAGGAATTACGAATCATTATCATAGCCATAGCTTACAATAGAAGGATGGAGCAGATGAGACTTTTGTGGGAGCTAGAATATTACTTCACAATCTATATCATCAATATAATAAAGAGAAGGGGTGCTCATATATTTTTAGTAGTGCAAATGATGTTCAGGCACAACATTGATCGGAGTTATCACTACAATCATGAATGTCGAGCTCTAACTTATAGATAGGAGCGATAGAGTATATGCTATCACCCTCATAGTGCAGTATACAAGAACAACTACAATTCAGAACGAAGCAATTCTTATGCTTATGGATGGAACATTTATGTTTTAGCTGGATACTTATAACACCAAGCACCTCTAATTAACAAGATAACTTTTGAAAATAAATTAATAGAAATCCTTACCTGAAATGAAAACTGACCAACACAAATTTACAAGTGAAGAAAAGACAAGGGTTAGCTTTATGAATGAAGGGATGATTCAAAAAGAGCTTTCAAAAGAAAAAGAAAGTATTGCAGATAAACTAATGGAATGTCTTGTCGAGAGAGTAGCCAGTCAATGTAAATTTGATGAGAGATTTTCTACATCTATATATGATAAGTATAATATGCATTTATAACCATCTCAATTGAAGAAATGAAAGCAATGGATTTTATGAATAAAGACACATTTCAAAAGGGCGAGGAGGTAACTACCTTTTTGAAAAATGTAATGAACGAGTTTATTTAAGATTCAAACATTAGGAGGAAAGAGAGGCTTGTATACAGAACATGGTGAATATATTCAATCATCTAGCAGAGATATTATCTAAAGAACAACTAAGGAGTTTACTTAGTCCTAATGAAACAAATCCTAACAAATTTGGAATGGTAATCTCCCTTAGTAGTGAAGATGGACTCTTAAAAGAAGAAGAGGAAAAGGAAGAGGAAGCAAGTATTACAAATAAATTAATAGAACTCCTCATAGACATGAAAGTTGAGCGACATGAATTCAAATAAGAAGAAAAGGTAAGGGTTGGCTTTATGATTGGAGTGATGTTACAAAAAAGGCTTCGTGAAGAAGAAGACAAAGAAACATCCATCCAAGAAGAGAAAGTAAAGGAGCGATAGAAGATAACTGAGGATGATGACCAAGAAGCCTTTGTTCAAGAAGAAGAAGAAGAAAAAGAAGAGTAGACAAAGATGATTGAGGAAGAACTAATGGAGAAACCAAGTAAGGAAGCTACTGACAAGGTGTTGGTAGTGACCTTTAAGTAAGGAGGATTCCCAATTCCTCCAAGACAAGCTTCTTGAGCCAATTGACAATTCAAGGAGTTTCATTATCCCTCATTTTGTTAACAGTTTGTCATTAAAAGGGGCATTATTGATTAAAATTAGATTTATTAATTTGATAAATTATATCTTTATTATTATCTTGCAACAGGTGGCTAGTTTACAAGCTATGAAACTACTTTATAGACAAAAGGGTCGAAGCAAGCCATTGATTATTGATCTAGGATAAAGCTAGGCTTAAAGGTTACGTCAAGTTATCAACGTTAAAAAAACGCTACATAGAAGTCAACTATAAGTTAGTTTTAATTTTATTTCAATTTCTATATTATATTATTTTTGGTTTCGTGTTAGTATAGGATTTCATTTGTTATTATGTTATTTCTTTTGTTTCTTTTTTTCTTTTATTTCATATTATGTTATTTCTTTTGTTTCTTTTTTTCTTTTATTTCATATTTTGCAAAGATGTTAGTCTCACATTGGATGGATCCAAATCAAGAAGTCGTCATAATCAAGAAAGTACTAAAAAACTCTCTCGCTTGCATATCTACTTATGTTATGTACAATGGGGACAGTGCACAATTTTAAGTGTGGGGTTGGGTTTAATGAAAATTGAATTGATTCTTCAAGCGTATTATAATCTTGATTATAAATTTTATAAACTGATATCGTGAATTGGTTGAATTAATCCATGAATACTATATGTCCTTTTTGAATATTAATTTGAATTGGTGTCCACAAGGAAGGCAGTTAGGATGAGATTAGTTTTCTAAGTCATATTTTTTGTAATTATTGAAATTTTGAAGTTGAATCAAATTGCATATCATTTGCACACATATATACCTATTCTTTTTCGTGAACTTTTGAGCCTAAAGAGCAATTTTAAAAAAAATAAAGCTTTTGTTATTCTTCATGTGTTTGTTATCATTATATATAGGATAATTCTAAAACTTACTTTTATTATACGTGTTGAGACTATACTTGTTAAATTAAAAGCATTGACACGATAAAGGTACTTAGATTTACTAACTTGTTTAAGCCTTTTTCTTTGAAAATTGCCACACCCATAAAAGTTACCTTTAGGAAAAAAACAAGTTGAGCCTTAGCCATTTTCATTGATTAAACCTACATATTAACCTTTATCTTTTTCTCTTTGAGGATTTTTTTATTATTTTAAACCTTGAAGGTTAATTACATTATTTTCTTGTTAAGACTTGAAATTTGTGAGAAGCCCAACATTTGTTGAATTGTGGTACTAGTTGGAATATTGTGAAAAAGAAAGGCATAAAAAAGAGAAAAATAATTAAAAAAAGGAAGAAGAAGAAGAAAAATAATAAATATATAGTACTAATGGATTGGATTTATAATAAAATGACCTATTTATACATGTAAACAAGTCTTGTAGTATTTCTTTGACTAACTTTCCTTCACTTAAACCTTTCTATTATCCCATTCATACTGTACCTAAGCCCCATTATAGCCTAGACAAATACCTTTTGACTTTTTATTCTAGTTTATACATAAATGGTGGAGATGTAATTTTACTGCAAGCATATGGCAAGAGTTTTGCTATGCATTCATTGAAAGTTTTCATACTTTACACCTTAAACACTTTAGTGCATTGAGGGAAATCTTGATAAGGGTGTAAAAAGGTATGCTTTTGATTTCGATGCGATTGTTGATGTGATTATTATTAATATTCCTTAGGAAGTTAATTTTAGGATAACTTAATTCTAATTTTATGTTAATTTGATTCAATAAGATATGTTGTTGTATATTGTGAATGGAAAGATTGAGATTGATGATGGTTTGATGTTGTAAAATTTATAATTTTGATTATATTTTACATAAGGATAAGCAAAAACTTAAGTATGGGGATGTTTGGTAGATGGATATTTGACTATTTTACCGCCCATATTTGATGTATTTTGCTTGATATATTACACTTTATCATATATTTGGTACTTAATTTGCTCCAGGTATGTTTACAAAGTATAATTGCCTTCACGGACTTAAAGGAGAAGAATTCACACGAAAACATGGCATAAAATGAAAATTAACAATCTGAAGGAATGCACAGTCGTGCATATACTTGTGCACTTTCACGATATTTAGAGAATTTTGGGTATGCATGGTCTGATGTATAGCCATGCAAGAGACTATGCATCTCTTAGAACCTTAAATTTTATGACAAAAAGACATTTTTGGGACAGATTGAAAGAGGTAGTTGGTAGGAATCGAAGAGGAGACAAAGGGAGGCAAATCCAAACGTGGAACTCATTCTCTAGGTGTGATTTTGGTCCAAAGAAGTGAAAAACATGGAGAAATCATCAACAAATCCATTGGAATACAAATTAAACCTCTACATTGGGAGAACATTTGATATAAGACAATTAATGAGATTTAAAATTATGAACCATTATTTTTATTCATATTTTTGTTTATGTATGTTTGATTTTGTGTGCGATAATGTGTATCTAAACGTCCATTTAGTATTTAGGTTAGATGAACCTTATTTTAATAATTTGATATGATTGGATTCTTTTATTAATGCAATTGGTTATCTAATTATTGTGGTCTAAACATGTGTTTTATTTATACTCTAATAACCTAAGAATATTATATCATAATTTGATTTTATATGTAGAGATTAAGAAATCCTAGTGTGAATAGATCTACTGTAATTAGGAGTTGATTGCAACCCTAGAGATAGGATGACATAAATCTTCTAAATTACGATCAAAAGTAATAGAACGACTTATAAATTGGTAATGCAATCCTATAAGATTTAACCTGAGTAATTCGATTAAAAACTTAAGGTTTAAGGAGATTTGAAACTAGATACTAATTTCTGATAACAATAGTTTTCTAAATGAATTCCGCTGTCTTTGCATTCATTATCGTTTCCTATTTCTTTAATTGTTTTATTTTTATTTTTATTTTATTTTATTAAAACTCTAGAATTAATCCTTAGGCTAGATAATAGGGAAAGGGTAAGCACTAGTATTCATAGTCTTTATGGGATCAGCTCATACTTGCTGGTACTAGCTACAGCTATATCGTGCACTTATAGTTTATTACAATATTGATTATCACAAAATAGGTCAATCAACGATATTCAATTTCATCTGTGAACAATAAGTGAAATTGTAATTAGTCTTAAAATAAGTGAAACAAAATTACGTATATTTAAATAAGTTAAAAATTGATCGAAACTTTATCCAAAGCATTCTCCAGCAAGTTGTCTTCTTTCAACTTTTTGGCATGCTTTAGGTAAGATAATTCAATTTTGGCAATTATTCCCAACTCACTAGATAATTTTGCTAGTTGAATCTTGTCAAGAGGATGAATTTGTGAAGTATCAATATGTACTAACAAGTTGCTATTCGTTGTAACATTCATTCATTACAACTCAAACAAATAATAAACAGCAACCCCCAGTAGAATCCCACTGAGATGTGGGGTCTGAGGATGTCCAATAATTCGTTGTAACTCACAACCTCTAATTATACCTTTACCTCTTTTCTGATGTTGGTGTGGGAACCTAGCAATAAACGAATAATAATAAAAAAATAGGCATTAAACATGTAAATATATATTTGAGCATAAGTTAATTTGTAGGAGTTAAAGATTAATAAACTTGTTGATCCCTCTGTACTATTTAAGGTAAATAGAAGTTAATGCTGACTTGCTTCATTGTTGAATGAGGCCGGTTGTTTTTGATAGCTAGGAACTGATTAATCTGGCTGTTGTTGGGTAGGTTCGATATTTGCCACCTTCTTCCTTTTTTTTCTACTAGCTACCATTATAATAGATATCTAAAACTCAAATATCAATAGTATGCATTAACAAAACTCAACTATCAACAATCCATATTACCGCATTCAAACATTAACAATCTGCATTAATATAACTCAATCATTAATAATTCACATTAACATAACTCAAACATCAACAATCAACATTGTAGTAACTCGAACATCAACAACCCATATTATAGTAACTCAAACATCAACAATTCAAATTAATATAACTTAATTATAACATACAATATTAACATAACTCAATCATCAATAATCCGCATTAACATAACTTAATCATCAACAATCTGTAAGTCTAGGGACGTGTTTTTCACAAATCATATAATATTTAAGTTCATTGAACTGCCCACACATGCATTACATAAGCATCCAATCTCCTAGACATATGATGAAGTCACGATACTATATGGAAAGAAAATGTAATAGTCTTATTTATATAATTCTTTTAGAATGTTTCAAAAAATGTAAAACCTTGTTAATTAAATTGAAATGTGACTCTTACATGGTATGAATTGTGGAAAAAGTATTGTGAATTTAATTCTTAATTATGTAAAAAATCTTAAGTTTTAGTAGTCAATTGAAATCCAATAACATACTACTAATTTGTCATAAACAATTCAAAAAAGAAAAAAAAAACCTCTAATAGAACTTTCGTCGAACATATTATAGGCAACACTTAAACAAGCTTCCTAATCCATTTCCAACTTTAATCAACCCATTTCGGATGCATTACCCATATCACAACACACATTCACCATTGATTGCAGTTTTTTGATATATGTAAGTTTTAATATTTAACCTCGATAATCCACAATCATGAGTCATTCACATAGTACCTAAGGTTTCAACCCCACAAGGAGGGTTAATCTAATCCTAAAATCTAAGGCCAAAATAATGTGCAGTAATTCAAAAATTAACAAAACCAAGGCAATAATTTAATTCAATCATGCAAATCAAAACCAAGAATTAATTAAGAAAATATTAACAAAGTAGTTGTTGCGACTCATACATTTAAGAATCGACCTAAAGAACTACCAATTGAGAGAAAGGGAAATTTTATCTATCTTTAATGCTAACCTAATCGATTATGAATTATTGGATTACTAGTTCTAGATAGTAGTAGGGTTGATTACTCTCTCTCGAGTCATAAACATTAACCCTACTTTATAAATCCTAATCAAATTATGGGACTTGCAAGCTCTCAATTAACAATCTATCTAAAACCTTAATTAGATATAAAGTTGTCCAAAAACTATCAGGAACATATGCAAGATCTCTCTTTGCATAATTTACTGATTTGAATTAATTCTCGTTCTATTAAGTTACCTAACTCTCGTTAGCCCAATTTAATTATTTTCATTCGATTCACCCTCTCACTTTATCATCAAGTTATGCAATTGTAGAAATTAAATCACAATAAATCTATTAAAAACGCAAACAATCAACTTGCATTAAATTAAAGATAAAACAACCAGAAGGTGAGTTTAGACATCCTCAACATTCGCACAATCTTATTATCAATAGTTATCATAATTCTATACAATAATAAAATTGAAAATAAACTGGAAACAAGATCCAAATGAATGATGGAGGCAGCAACGTTAGGAAACCTTGTTTCGAGAAGTACTTCATGTCAGCTTCTTCTCCACGTCTCTCTTCCTTCTTCTCTTTCTCAATCTCTTGATGAACTCTCTCTAGGGTTTCCTAATAGTGACTGACGCAAAAGATCCCTCATCTCTTTTCCCTTATTCTTTATATACCTTTTGTGTTTTGGTAGCCCTAGGTCTTTTCCAGGGTCCAAAAGGCCCAAAAATTCCCTCGAAATCTAACTTTTCTGAGTGTCTACGCGTATGCCAGATACAAGCCACGATTATGGCCCTATAAGCCACGATCGTGGGCCATAGTTAAGCCTTCTATCAAAATCATGGCAATCAGGCCACGATTGTGGGCTGTGTCCTACACTTCTATCACGATCGTGGCCTACCGTGTCACGATCGTGGGTTGTTGTTTCAGCCTGAATGTCTTCAAAACTTCTCTATTCTTTGATGTTGACCCTAAAACATGAAGAAACACATCAAGGTACCTCAAAAACATAAAAATTAAGCTCATAGACTTTACTAACCTATAAAAACATTTAAACAACAATTAATTAACAAACTAACACAATTCTAATAAAGACACATACTAAACGATTAATTTAACACTTAAATACATAACAAACTATGCCATAAAATATGATGCAATTCACACCTATCAATCGTCATCCAAACCACAACACACACGAAAAGAACACAAAACCTAGTACAAAATGGTACCCAAATACAACAATGTCACCCTTAATAGATAAACTAGAGTGTAAAGGATGGACCACTTACCGCAACCGATGATTAAATAGGGACAAAAAAAAGAAAAAGAAATGAATAAGACCACGACGATGATGGAAAAAGAAAAACATAGAGGAAGAAATAAAGAAGATGACCACGGGAGGCAGGCTTCATTGTTTTCTTTTAAACTAAAATGAAAATGACGTCAGTTGTTATTGAACAAGTTTTCGTGTAAGTTTTTAAAATGTTGTAACATTTAGTGACAATTTTCGATAATCATCACCAATGTAGACTTCCCTTTAGTGATAATCTCATGGAATAATCACTAAAATTATCCTTTGATGATAGTTTCATAGAAACATCGCTAAAGGAATTTTTTCTTTTCTTATATATATATATATATATATATATATATCTGTGCAAAAAAATTTGTAATATATGATTTCTATAAATAGTATAGATTTCTATAAATAGTATAGAATTTATATATAATAAATAAAGTTTTGTGACGCCACATAAAACTATCAAATCATATAGTTAAAAAAGATTAATAAAAATATAATTTTATGAAATATAAATTAAATTTGTGGTCTTAGTTTTATAAATTTTTGAAATGACATTGTTGTTAATTAAATTTATTTTTAGACTTACAATAATTATCAATAATATTAAATTTGATTTTTAGGAATATGATATTAATATTTAATATTGATTTTCATTTTTTACTATATTGCAATTATTTTTAATTACATTACAATAAATATAATTATATATGGTAATTAATATAATGTTAGTTAAATGTATAGATAATAGTTGTAATTATTATAATGATTTATAAATGTATAGATAATAGATAAATTTTCTCATATCTTGCTTATTTAATATATTAGTCTATTTAATCATAATTCTCTATTTATTATATATAAATTTGATATTGTTATATAAAATTTATATATTATATATAATTTCATCGTCAAAGGTCAAACCAAATGGTAGCCATTTGGCGACAATTTTCTGAATCTTCACTAAATGGTATATTTCTACCGTCGATGAAGTATCATTTCCTTTGTTATGGTCATCTCCTGTGGTTGTCACCGTCAAAGAAGAGCTATCTCTTGTGTTGGTACTATTTTTTTTAGGAACACTCCTTGTCGTGATATATTTTTTGGCTATGTTTTGGAGTTTATGTTATTTTTGTGTTCTGTTTATGGTGTATGGATTTTTTTTTTGTTTGTATTTGGAACATGGTGAATTATGCTTCTATATTGGTTGTGTATAGGTTTACATTTTTTCCCACCTTTCATGCTTGTTTGAGAAAAGTCTGCTAACTAATTAATGAAAGGTATATTATAGTATTTAACTTAAGACTATGTTCATCGATAAGTTTGAGGCAGAGCAAAGCTTGCTCAAGGAACTCTACATATGAACTTCTCGATTAATGGATCATCACCATCGTCCATTTTTTTACAATGAGAACCTTAAGCTAAATTTATTAGTATTATCCGAATTAGCTCTCTTTCTTTGTTATATGTATCTCATTTTCTGTTAGGAAGATATTAGATGAATGTGTAATTATATACACTATATGTTGTGTAATGTTTCCTCGAATCTTCAAGAGAACATAGATGAAAATGGAGGCACTGGTAATGTGTCGATGGTCCATATAGGATTAGGAAAACTTGTTATTTAGGAACAGTTGTTGATTCCAAAAATTATGTATATTCAATCAGGTATGCATGCGTTCAAATTTGAGTTCCTTATATCATTTGACTTAGCTATTTAAGTTTTATACTATTTGTTTCTTAGACGAAACGCATCATACGTATGGCTCATTCAATTCAGTGATTCATCCTATATTTGAGAAATTGTTCAATATATCTTTCGCTAGTTTAGTCAAAGACAAGAAGTTGTTGGAAGATAGTGTTAATAAACCAACTCTTGAGGGGAGATCTTTCATCGCTTCACTTGATGCCTTCGAACGTGTACAGGGCCTTCTTGGAAATCCAAACATAAGGAGCTCCTTTACCTTATCTACCGAGTATTGTGTCGCTTGGAATCCTAAAAAATAATTGTATCTTTTTCTTTTCAAAGGAATAGGCGTTAAACTTTATTTATTTATTTTCAATAAGAATCATATATGATTATTATATTACAAACTTCATGTTAAAACTATTTGTAATATCATAAAAAATTGTCAAATCATATAATTTAAAAGATAAAAATAAAAGGTATAAATCTATGTAATATTAATTAATTTTGAGTTTATAGTTTCGTATATTATTAAAATGATTTGACAATTTCAGTAGATAAATTTTTTGACAGTTAGAATCATTTCCAATAATATTAAATTTGATTTTGTTTTTTGAAATTTTGTCTACGTTTAAAAAATTTATCACCAAAAATCCAATTTTTTGCAACAATTTACAAAGTCATTGCCAAAGGTTGCCAAAGCGTTAAAAAAGGATGAGCCATATAAATTACAGTTGCATTAATTGTAAAAGTTTGTCTCATGTATTCCAGTTGTGGTTGAAATTATTATTACGATTTTAAAATTATAATTGCACTTCTTGTAATGGTGTTTATATCGTCAATGGTTTCAGCAATTACTCATAATGGTAATATAAACTATAATCTACAATTTAAAATTTTGCTAGTTTAATCAAACACTAAATTAAAGTTATCAATGTTAGTTTACGCCCTTGCAGTCAATCAATTTAATGAAAATTAATGTATGACATTATTTTGAATTAATGAAAAGGATTTATTTATCTTTATGTATTAATTTCATTAATATTTTATGTTTTAATACTAAAGATAAAATCATTGTAATAATTACTGTGTAATTGAAATTATGATGAGATCATAATTATGAGGTTCAATTTACACTTATGTATTATTCCTAAATGTTCCTAGTTGTAGTTTCATCAATACTGGATATTATTGAAACGGTAAAACTAGCACATATTATGTTTCTTTCTTATGAAGAAAGTAATTGATCTCATAAATTA
>JANZXR010000001.1:23010563-23022490 GCA_027575705.1 Erythroxylum echinodendron | reverse complement strand
CGAAAGTGATCAAGGTGTTATCTCTGGAAGATAACTTACACAGTAAGATATTCTGCATGCATGAAAGTAACAGGTATCGGTATCAGAAGAAGCATGAATAATCATGTATGAGGAGTTAGGCTCCGGAAACGGGGCCTAACAGATGTGATATCAGAGATCTAAAAGCAAGTCTGAGTCAGACTTCGAAACCGGGGTCCTAGAGAGTTGGTATCAGAGCAAGTAAGCAAGAAAGAGTTAGGCTCCAAAAGCGGGGCTTAACAATAGTTCTTAGGCAGGAGAAGAAGTTATATGTTCTTGATACTCCTGCTCCATCAGAGCCTTGTTCAGATGCAGCTGATGAAGATTGGGAGAAATATTAATGTTATATTGATGATGTTGAACAAGCTACATGTGTGATGTTAGCTTGCACGTCTCCTGAACTTCAGAGATAGCATGAGAACATAGACGCACCTACTATGATACTGCATCTTAAGGAGTTATTTGGTGCACAAAGTAGGGTAGATAGATATCAAATCTCCAAGGCACTGTTTCAATGTAAGATGACAAAAGGATCTTCAGTCAACTTTCATATGCTGAAGATGATTGGGTATATTGAAAATTTGGCCCAATTAGTTATGGTCATGGACCATGGGTTAAGCAGTGATCTAGTGTTGCAATCTCTAAATTCGAGCTTTTCACAGTTCATCATAAACTTCAACATGAATCAGAAGGACATGACATTGCTTGAACTGTTGAACATGCTTAAGACTATGGAAGGGTGCCTTAAGAAGGAACCCAGTTCTGTACTTGTTGTCAGTTATTCTAAAAGCAAGAAAAAGGGCTTCAAGAAGAATAATAATAAGAAACATAAGGCGTATACTAATGTAGTAAAGGCTAAAGGATGTTTGAAGAAGAAGAGTAATGACAAAGGCATATGCTTTCATTACGAAGTCAACGGACGTTAGAAAAGGAATTGCCCATCTTATCTTGCTAGCTTGAAAGGTAAAAAGCTTAAGGAAGCTATCTCTTTAGGTATGTTTATGATTAAGATCAATCTTTCTACTTATGTTTCACACTTTTGGGTATTAGATATTGGTTGTGGTTTTCATGTATGTAATAACATGCAAATGATAACAAGGAGCAGATCATTGAAGAAAGGAAAAGTCAACCTGCGATTTAGCAATGGAGCAAGAGTTACTGCATTAGCTGTAGGAACTTGTAGTTTAACTTTTCCTTCTGGCCTTGTAATAGAACTTGATAATTGTTATTAGGTTCCTGTTATTACAAGAAACATCATTTGTGTTTCTTATTTAGATTTGAATGAAATTGTCTTTATAATTAAAGATGATGTTTATTATGGATCTAGATTACTTACAAATGGTTTGCAAGAGTTAGATCTTGAAAGGCCAATTCTTAACATAAATAGTAAGAAAAGAAAATTAAGTAACTAAACCCCATCTTATTTATGGCATTGTAGGTTAAGTCATATCAATGAAACTAGAATCACAAAATAACATAAAGAAGGATATTTGGATCCTTTTAATTATGAATCATATGAAACCCATGAATCTTGTTTATTAGGAAAGATGACCAAACTATACTTTAAGGGAAAGGGACAACGTTCTAGTGAGTTACTAGAATTAATACATTCAGATGTATATGAGCCTATATCCATAAATGTTAAAGGTGGATTCTCATATTTCATTACATTCATAGATGACCGTTATAGATATGGTTATATGTATTTGATGAAACAAAATGCTAAATCATTTACAAAGTTCTAAGAATTTAGACTAGAAGTAGAGAAACAAACTGGCAAAAATATTAAGACACTTAGATCAGATCGAGGTGGTGAATAATTAGACCACGAGTTTCTTAATTTCTTAAAAGAGAATGGGATTCTCTCACAATGATCTCCTCCTATAACTCCACAATATAGTGGAGTTTTTGAGAGGAGAAATCGTACACTATTAGATATGGTACGTTCCATGATGAGTCATACAGTCCTTCCTATGTCCTTTTAGGAATACACAATTGAAACCGCAATATATCTTTTAAATAGAGTTCCATCTAAATCGGTTGATAAGACACCATATGAGATATGGACTGGTAAAAGACCTGGATTATCATACTTAAAGATTTGGGGATGTGAAGCTTTTATGAAGCATGATATATCTGATAAGCTTTGAGCTAAATCAGATAAATACAAATTTGTGGGATATCTAAAAGAGAGTTTCGATTATCAATTTTATCATCCTATTAAGCAAAAGATGTTTGTCTCAAGACATGCTACATTCTTAGGAAGAGAATTTATTCTTAAAGAAAGTAGTGGGAGTGAGGTTAAACTTAGAGAAGTTCAAGAGCCACAAATTCACATCGAAATGGAACAAGAATCTCAAGTTGATATATATGATGTATAATCGAGAGTTCAAGAGACACATAGTCCACGACGAACTAGTAGGATATGTCACCCTCCCACTAGATTAGATCATATATTGAGCAAGGAAAGGATAACGAATCACTCATAAATGATGAGCCAACTACTTTTGAAAAAGCAATGTCTGATATTGATTCTTTAAAATGGCAAGAAGCTATAAGATCTGAACTGGAATCCATGTACATTAACCAAGTATGGACTTTGGTTGATGCACCTACTGATGTTGTACCTATCAAATGCAAGTAGGTTTTTCAGAGAAAAACTAACATGGATGGTAATGTACATACGTACAAAGTAAGGTTAGTGGCTAAGGATACAAACAAAAAGAAGGAGTTGATTTTGATGAAACGTTTTCGCTAGTAGCTATGCTAAAATCTATCATGATATTGTTAGCCATATCAGCATATCATGATTATGAAATCTGGTAGACGGATGTCAAAATTGTTTTTCTTAATGGAAATTTACAGGAGGATGTATATATGATACAACTTGAAGGTTTTGAATCCAAGAAATTTCCAAATCAAGTATGCAAGTTGCAAAAGTCCATTTATGGACTTAAGCAAGCGTCACAGAGTTAGAACATTTATTTTGATGAGATAATATCAAAGAGTTTGATTTTATCAAAAATGTGGATGAACCATATGTTTATAAGAAGGCTAGTAGGAGTGCAGTCGTTTTCTTTGTACTATATGTGGATGATATATTGTTGATTGGAAATGACATACCTATGTTACAGTTTATAAAGATCTAGTTATCTAAGAACTTCTCTATGAAGGATATAGGAGAAGCAGCCTATATTCTAGGAATAAAGATCTATAGAGATAGATTAAAAAGGTTGCTTGGATTGTCCCAATATATGTATATAGATAAAGTGCTAAAAAGGTTTAGCATGGATAATTCTAAGAGGGGATTCTTACCTATATTGTATGGAATTTCTATCTCACAGAGTATGTGTCCAAAGACAAAAGAGGAGAGAGATAAAATGGATTGTATTCTATATGCTTCGGCAATTAGATTAATCATGTATGCGATGCTATGTACTAGACCAGATGTTTCTTATGATTTGAGCATAACGAGTAGATTTTAGTCTAATCCTGATGAAGGTCACTAGACGGCTATAAAAAACATCTTAAAGTACTTAAGAAGAACTAAAGATATTTTCTTGGTCTATGAAGGAGATGAACTGAGAGTTTAAGGATATTCAGATGCTAGTTTCTAGTAAGATCATGATGATAGTAGATCATAATCAGGGTACATCTTCATTCTAAATGGTGGTGCAGTAAGTTGTAAGAATTCCAAACAACCAACCATTGCAGATTCAACGATCGCAACAGAGTACATTTCAATGTCAAAGGCAACAAAGGAAGTAGTTTGGATCAAGAAGTTCATCACTGAACTTGGAGTGATTCTTAGCATTGTTGAGCCCATAGTATTGTATTGTGACAACAATAGTGCTATTGTGCAAGCAAAAGAACCCAAATCTCATCAACAGTCTAAATATGTACTTAGGAAGTTTCACTTAATTAGGGAGATAGTTGAGCAGAAAGACATAACATTGGAGTTAGTTCCCACTGAAGAGAATCTAGCAGATCCTTTTACTAAGCCATTGTCTCAAAAGAGATATGATTGACATATAGATGGATATGGTATTAGATTCATAGGGGATTGGCTTTAGTGCAAGTAGGAGATTGTGATTTTATGCCCTTACAGCCAATCAATTGGATGCAAATTAATGTATTACAATATATATTTTGAATTAATGAAAAGGCATTATTTATCTTTATGTATTAATTTAATTAATATTTTGTGTTTTAATATTAAAGATAAAATCATTGGAATAATTACTATGTAATTGAAATTACGATGAGATCATAATTATGAGATTCCATTTACACGTGTGTATTGTTCCTAAATGTTCCTAGTTATAGTTTCATTAAGACGAGATATTGTTGAAACTATAAAACCAGCACACATTATGTTTCTTTCTTACGAAGAAAGTAATTGATCTTATAAATTAAAGTATAGAGATACTTAAACTAATGTGTCGGTGATTATTAGAGAATAAGTCACTGAACTAACCCGATTATGAGAATTCCGGATGGAATATTACTTATGTGTCTATAGATTATCTTATAATGATGGTTGTATAATTAGTCCTCATACTTAAGATTACCAAGGTATTTAGTATGGGAATTACTGTGTTTTGATGTTACTTATGAATCGTCCTAGAATAATTCAGTCGGCAGTAATTGGATACAGTATGAATCATATGTAGTAGTTGAGTAAGTCAATAAAAGATTCCTCACTCTAAAGTAATTAGAGAGAATATTCTATTGTTCTTGATTATTAATGATTTATCGAATTCTCTTGCTAGAGTGAATTGAAATTTGAAAAGGTGTTTTCAAATTTCAATTATAAATAAATTACTAATTAGCAAGAACGAATATGATTGGATGATAAGAGTAAACATTGTATCCATTCTTTGTCTAATTAGAATATTAAATGACGAAAGGATTAAATTATACTTCATAGCCATACATAGACCGATTAAGTTAATCACTTTGACATTCCTGATATTTAGGGAACCATGACATGTTGCTAGATGTCAATCATAATTTATGATTATGAATTGTTTAATTGGAGAATTAAAGATAAATTAAAAGAAGTTTTAATTTATTTAATTATAATTGTGAATTAAAATTATAATTTATAATCATTTCTAATTTATTAGGAACCTAATGAGTCACACATCAAAGAGCAATTTATGAAAGAAAAATAAATTTAATTAAGTTGGACTTAATTATAAAGTTTAAGAAACTTTGGGGATCAAATATGAGATATTTGATTTTATTAAAATTAAATTAATTATAATTTGAATTTGATTGTAATTATAATTATAATTAAAGAGATTTAATTTTAATAAAAGAGTTATGATTTTTCTATTTAAATGGGAAGAGCTTTTTAGAAGCTAGCTAGCACTTTGTCTTCTTCCTCTCAAATCAGTTGAGAATTGTTCTGTGGATACCATTAGAGGGTGGACATCTGAACAGCTCGTGATTGATCGATTGGAAAAAATTTTCAAAGATTTTTCAACAAAAAAGCAAACAAGGTACAATTTTTAAATCGTTTTATATTTTATTCAAGTTTATTCAATTATCGGGATCCACTCGGAATCTGTAAATTTTTTTTTGTTTTTCGCCGCGCCGTGATTCGACTATGATTGGATTCTAACAATCTAGCGGTCTAAAAATGTATTTTTTATCTAGGATTTATTTCAAAAGTTGAATTTGAATAGCTTGAAATTATATTAATATTTGTAATCAGTAATTATAAATATTAAAACGAAAGAAATATGTAAAAGAATACAGTTGATTTAAAAGCAGAAGAAATAAGATAGAGGTAAAGAAAAGCTAGTAGAAGCAGCAGTAGGGGAACTCCTTTGGGAAATCAGAAGATTGTATATATATGAGTTCTTTCTCATAAAAAATTCACCAAAATTTAAACTCTAAAAGCGAAAAAAGTATGTAATTCTTGATAAAAATGATACTATTAGTGTTGTATTGGTGTCACTTAACTCTGGAAAAAGTGGAGAAATTAACATGTGGCAAGACTACATGGATTACAAAATAGCTGACAACCCACGGTGGATAAGAACTAAGTCTCGTGGTTGAAGATTCTTGTAGAACTGTAGGACATTTGAACATAGTTCACCGTCAAGAGTGTGATCTGCCCACCAAACTTCTAAGTTCCTCGTCCATACCTCTTTGGGAAAGTGGGTGAGACCCAACTTCCAATTTTCACATGATGTAAGAACGACTGCCGTACCATTGTATGACCTTTGTCTTATTGCGGAGAGGTGAGATCCTGGTCCCATGTGTTTCCCGCTATGAATTTACTAGGTTTAATGCGTATTTAAAATCCAGCATCTGTCCCCTTAATAGCAAACACGACTCTCAGGCTTTGAGATTCCCTTTCATTTTACCTAAGTTAAAAAAGAAGATTTTGCCCACTAACCAGCCCATTTTGAGCTTCACTTAAATAAAGTGAATGGCTGCTTATTTTCTATTGTCATTAATGAGACTGCAATTATAAGACTACCCTAGATTTTTGAAGGTTTCTATATGCATATTTTAGTTTTAGTAATGGTGATGTTAATCTTGCTACTAAAGTCATTAAAAAGATTAAACAAATAAAAAACTAAGAAATTTTAATTAGAAATGATTTAGACTGCGCAACATAAAATCATAATAAATTCTCTATCGTCTTTCATATGTCAAGATAGCGGTAATGGTGATGTTAATCTTGCTACCCAACTCATCAAACATTTAAAAATTAAAGAAGCATAAAACTATCTTTTAACATTGACGCACTCAGTGAGAGTTGCCGTTAATAAAGGCTCTTTTATATAGTGGCAATATTTGACAGCCAAAATTTTTAATGAAATCACGTTTTATAAAATGTTGCTTTCAGTTACTGTTTCATACGAATGTAACTCATCCATCTGCATGCCCTTGATTTAGCTTTTAAACTTCTGAAGAGACTTCAATTGGTTACTTCGGTTAACTCATTGTCTGAGTTAAGAAATGAAAATGAAAGTATTCTATCTTAAACTTGGGATAATGGTTTGCTTTGATGTTTCATTGATTTCTATCTTCTTGAATTTTCCTTTAATCAAAATTTTAATATCACAGTTATTCTCGGAGCTTTTTTGTTAATCAAATAAAAAATTACTTTAGAGCATTATTTATTATGTGGTCTTTGATCTTAAACAGGGCTACATATTTATCAGTATTTCCACAAAACACCAAAACACTAAAGATCGGTAGATGCCTGGATGGTATAATTTATTTACGATGAAAGGATACGTTGTCTTATATGACATAATGGTTCACCTTGTAAACTTCAACGCAGCCATCATCGAATCCATGGAACGTCATCATAATAAATGCTAAAAAAGCGTCAAACCAGGGGCTGAGTTGACAGATGATGGAGCATCTAAAATTTCGCGGCTCTTCTTGCAGAATCTACTGGTGTGACAACATGCTTTCATTAACATTGCACACGAATTTCTCTTTCCATAGGGGTGCGTTAATCTTATTTTAGTTAATTTTATTTACATATTTATATAAATTTTAAATAAATATATAAATAGAATGAACTTACACAAAATTAAAATTGGTTAATAAAAAACCAAGATTTGATTCCTAGCATTAATCTTCTGTTATTAAAAAACAAAAAATTGAATCGCCATATCATCCGAGTAGAACAACCAAGGAAAGAAATTCGTTTGAAGAAAATCAAGGATGAACTGATAAAGTTGCGAAGGTGATTTGACAACTTTGAAAATTACAAAGTTAGTGGGCATGATCTCCTGGGCCAACAATTTAATCATGGTCTCTGTACCACCAGTATAATCAGCTTGTTTAAATTCAACCATGTACGTTATTGCTTTTCGTGGGGAAACGCTTGCTTTGTCCGCCATAATTGGATAATCATGTGATGCGTTGATTAACAAGTGTTCTTTTAGAAACCAACGAGGCGAGAAGAGTAATGAGCAATTACAAGGGTCCTGATTTCTCGACACAATAACTGTCCCTCCAATCTTGAGACAGGACTTTGGCGTTTCATGAAAGCACTTATAACTAGTGCGTCATTAATTAGTGGATCATTCTAGCGAAATGCCCTACGATTTAATTTGGACTGTCGACTATAATGACAAGAACCATTTCAATTCTTTGGAATTGTTTGCGGCAGTAGCTATCGAGATGGAAATTCAGACTGCAGTAGTTTAAGAGTATTCTCTTAGCACCTTAAAAAATTAAGAAGATTGAAGCTTCACTGGATTGAGAAATTTGAAATAAAACACAGAATAAATGAAAAAAGTTAGGGTGCGGCGTCAAGATTTTCACAATATTTTAAATGTCTTATTAATATTTCAACATTTTTAAATCATATATAACAACTATTGCTTACATGAAATTAATAATAATCTCTAAATTACACTATGAAGTGTCAGTCAACATAAAAACCATTATATATATATACATATACTATTTCGACTGGTTCAACCTTTTAACCATTCAATTTATCCAATTGATTTTTCTTAATAGTTATTATTATTAAAAATTGATCGATTCATTAATTAACCAGATGGTTTTTAGTAAACTAACCAATTTTTATAAACTAGAACAAACAAATTAGCTTTCATGTAATAGTCTCCTTCTTTAATTAAACTCCAATTTCTTCAATAAACAAAGACATCTTTCCTTGTCAATCCTATTTTAAGTACGTCATATTTGTTCGATCCTTTTTATAAAACAATTTTATGACAATCTAATACTAGATGAATTTTTAAACCTTTAGATTTTATATTTTGCTGGTTTAATTTTTAGTACAGTTTTTAAAATATTGATATATACATATCATGTCTTAAAATTTTATAATAATACACAATGTTCCATGTACAAGCCAATCCTTGTTTGTACAGAAAAATATTAAAAGGACAACAAATACATATTTCTAAAGATAATTGTAATGTTGGTTATTAACAATTAGTATGAAAATACCACAATTTAATAAACTTTATAAAATTTTTAAGAGTTAAATAATATCTTTTGTCTATAATAAAAAATATTTAGGATCCTTTTAAAAGTTTGAGTTTGAGACAATGTTTGATTATTAAGGGAGTTCTTTAGACTAATATTAATGCATGTAAAGATCAAGTGATTAGCTAATTAACTTAAATTCAAGTTTGTTGTTTCGAAAGCATTGGAAACGAGTGCGAATTAGGTAATTTTATATGTTAATAACTTCTTAAATAATTTTTTCAATAACTAGTCTTATATGAATATGTGAGATTGTTTAGGAGTGATAAACCTTTATCACTCCTCAATTTACTATGATAACAATTTAACAAAATCATTATATTGTAATAATAAAAATGAACTGACAATCAATTAGAAGAGGTAAATTATCGATGTTATATGATAAGTTATTAGGGATGGGAAATATAGCCCAGTTCAGTACAAAGTTTTCAAACACGACTGAAATTGTTTAGGTTATAGGTTGGGTTCTAGGCTTTTTAGAAAAGTTCAGTTTTTAGGTTGTGATCTCTTATATAACACAAAATGATGTTATTTTGTTAATGTAACAATAATATCATTTTTTATATTTATGGATTTAAACCTAAGCCAACTTTACCTCTTTTTGTTGTTGAACATTGACTATTATTCTTTTTGTAAAACCCCAAACTTTTCATTTCATTGAATATAAATTTTTAGGTTTGGTGAATAATATTTTTAGATGAATTGTAATTTTTAGGGGACCCAACCCTAAAATATTAAAAATTATCCAGAATAAATATTAGAGTCCAATAATAATGAAACGAATCGAAAGTAAGTTCAATCAGATGAATTTCAGGAGTTCCAAAAGTGTAAGACTAAAATGCCATTTTTAGAAAATAATTGGTATTAATGATTTTATCCAATCAATAAGTATTGACCCTAATTACAGTATTTTATGGTCAATTTGATGATGAGATGTCTTTGGAATATTTTTGAGATCTAATTCGATTAGTTGGTGAATTAAATGTATTAAAGGGCAACTTGATCTTTTTGTATTCAATCACTACAAGAAAACAGTCATTTAGCGACGGAAAATACCGATGGAAAAGATAAATATTCCATCGGTATTCAATATAACCGACGGAATATACCGATAGACAAAAACATCGTAGATTCGACAGTAGCTAACTTTACCGTCGGTAAAGAAATTTTTGTCGGTAAATTTAGCGTTAGAAAATAAGTTACCGTCGGTAATTGTAACGAAAATGTGCCGATCGTCACAATTTTTCCATCCGTAAATTATCGACGGGGTCAAAGTTTCAAACGTTAAATTTATAGATGGTAAGTTCCTTTACCGTATGTAAATTTAACATCGGAATGTTTGATATCGTCGGTAACTTTACCGACGGTAACAAGTTTTTTGTCGGTAAATAAGCTTAACCATTACTGACGGAATTTGTTCTCTGTCGGTATATATTATAGACATATACCGACAGAATTGTTGATATTCTGTCGGTAAAATTATTGATTAAATTTTTTAAAAATATATATTTTCATATATTTAAATTATAACCATCGGAAAATTTTAATAATTAAATATTTGTAATATATTTAATTTGGTTAAATAGAAATTTTGATTAATGATTAAAAATTAAAATATCTTAATTGATAATAAAAACGTTACATTGTAAATAATAATATCTGTAATACAAACTAAATGACCAATACTACACTACTGATCAGGAGTTGGTGGATCATCTGGTTGGTCCGGTGACCTGCTGCCCTTACCCTTTAATTCATCCATCTCTCGATGGAGCTAAGCGTAAAGGTTCAACGACTGTTGTTGCGCTGCTATCGTCTGTTGTTGCGCAACCATCAACTGTTACAACTATTCTAACACCTGTTGCAACTGAGTGGATAATGTCTACACTGTGCTCTCAAAAGCTTCCACTTTATTATTGTTGGACCGCTTAGCA
This sequence comes from Erythroxylum echinodendron, assembly GCA_027575705.1. Taxonomy (NCBI): domain Eukaryota; kingdom Viridiplantae; phylum Streptophyta; class Magnoliopsida; order Malpighiales; family Erythroxylaceae; genus Erythroxylum; species Erythroxylum echinodendron. Next base: position 23,011,535 of record JANZXR010000001.1, on the reverse strand, counting down.
GATGCTGTTGTACTAGACGTGGAAGATTGCGAATAACAAGTATTCGCAAATGATCCTAATCCAAATATCCTCTCATGACGATCCCTACTACCAACTACTTCAAGGTAAGTGTCAGTCTCATCAATATTTTCAGATTGTTGAGACCGCCGTTCAATGGTTTGCTATATTTGGTCCTATCAGAAAGCAATATTTATATATTAGTAAGTGATAATTATTAAGCTTATTACTAATATCAAATTATAAATTTCACTTACATTGACATCTATACAATGATCGTTGACGAATGTTACCCCGTGATGCTTCTTAGTATGAGTATGCAAAAATAGTTGACGGAGTGTAGATGCCATGCCAAAGACTTTTCCTGCATATGAATAAAATGTTAATTATAAGTAAAATAGATTTTATAAAGCAAATTCAATTAAAATACAACAAAGAAAAGAGATGAGAATATAACTGCTAATTGTAGATACTTACAAGTCTCTGTGTATGCTCTTGGTGGGTAATAGATCCTCCCATATGTACAGGAAGGCTCTCTCCCTCGGGTCCTCCATGTCTATTCACCGAATTACGCTGTGAAATCGACATTGCCTCAGCTGATGTCCGATATGTCAGCCAACAACTTCATATGTCTGCAAAAATAAAAGGCAGTCGTATAGCCGCCCTGTGTATTGTACCAACAAAGTCGCGATAACGTGTACTCGCTCTGGACTCCTATACTCTATATACGATCTCATCTAATTATGAATCCTAAAAAATTCTTTTTGTAACAAAAGGAAATATATTTGATAAATACTTTTGATGTAATAATAGTTATCAAATTAATGTAAACAAATTAATATTAACAAAGGAAATAATTATTTCTATCGTACCTCAAACTCATGATAGTAAAATTCCTTTGTCATCTGAGAGATATTCTTCCAACAATAGCCCCCAGGATCAATCTTTTCCTTAAATTTTGATGTCATATTTTTA
>JANZXR010000001.1:22981700-22994279 GCA_027575705.1 Erythroxylum echinodendron | reverse complement strand
AGGTTTAATGGGACATTTTGGTATTGCTAAAACACTTGACATATTACAGGAGCATTTCTATTGGCCTAACATGAAAAGGATGTTGAAAGAGTTTTCTCTAGTTGTGTAGCGTGTAGGCAAGCCAAGTCCAAGGTGCAACCACATGGGTTGTACACACCTCTACCTATCCCTAATAGTCCTTGGATTGATATATCTAAGGATTTTGTGTTAGGATTGACTAGGAATAAGAAAGGATGTGATAGCATCTTTGTTGTAGTTGATAGATTTAGTAAAATGGCTCATTTTATTGTATGTCATAAATCTGATGATGCTACAGATGTTGCTGATTTGTTTTTTAGGGATGTTGTTAGGTTGCATGGCATTCCTAGAACTATTGTTTCAGATAGGGATTTTAAGTTTTTAAGTCACTTTTGGCATGTTCTGTGGAATAAATTGGGAACAAAACTTTTGTTTTCTACAACTTGATATTCCCAAGCAGATGGACAAACTAAAGTGGTTAATAGAACCTTAGGATCTTTATTACATGCTATTGTGGGTAAAAATTTGAAAGCTTGGGAAGATTATTTGCCTTTAATTGAGTTTGCATATAATAGAAGCATTCATTCTTCTACAGAGTATCCTCCATTTGAGATTGTGTATGGTTTTAACCCATTAACTACATTGGATTTGTTACCTTTACCCTTGAATAAGATTATTAATGTAGATGGGTAGCAAAGGGCCAATTGGTTAAGACAATACATGAGAAAGCTAGGCAGCCTAGAGATTGGGTTTGGGTGCACTTCAGGAAGGAGAGATTTCCGAAACAAAGGAAGTCTAAGCTTGATCCTAGAGGCGATGGTCCTTTCCAAGTGCTTGAACGCGTCAATGACAACGGCTATAGGGTGGATTTTCCAGGTGAGTATGGTGTTAGTGCTACTTTTAATGTTTCTAATCTATCTCCCTTTGATAATGTAGGTCTTGATTCGAGGACAAATCCTTTTGAGAAGGGAGGAAATGATACAACTCACTAACGCAATGGAGACTTGAGGATGCCAATGGGTCCAATTACAAGGTCACACTCGAACAAGCTCAAAGCACAATTTCAGATTTATGTACAAGCTTTTATTTCACAAGAACTTTAAGAAGTTTTGTTCATCAAGCTTAGGGAAGAGCTTAGGAAGACGTCTAAGTGTGTGTGCACATTGTAGGCATCAAACTAAGAGGGCTAACACTTAGCCAATTTTCACAAGCATAAGTCTAATCAATGGGCTTGGGCTTATTTTATCTTATAAAGGGTATGTAAACTTCTTTTAGGCTTTTTCATGGGCTGATTTGCATTAAGTGTGCATGTGATTCATTAAAAAAAGTCATGTGCATGTTTTATTTTAAGAAACCAAGCTAATAGGCCTAGTTTAAAAGCCCAATTCGCCCCTCTTAAGTTAGTCTTCTATTTTTGTGGTTTCCTTATCCTATTTGGACTAGGACTAGTCAATTTTAATTAGTTTTGAAGCCCAAATCCATGTGGGATTTGTTCTTGGGCAGATTTGTTTCAAGAAGGCCTTTTTGATATTTTGGGCTTTCTTTAGGGTTTTTTAGGTTATCTTTGTTAGGGTTTGTATTGCATAAGGGTATTTAAACCCTTGCTTTATGCGTGAACTTTAGATTAGACGTGAATAAACATTAGAAAGTTTTCTTTAAGAGAGAATTCAGATTCTTGCTTCTTTTACCTTAAGGATTGATTCAACTTATCAAGTAAGTTCTAACTTCTAGCGTTAATTCAATTCTTGCAATCTTTGTACTCTTTGTTACCAATTCCTTGCTGTTTTGGGGTTGAAGGGTCATGTTAGATTGATTGAATTTAGGTATTGGGAATAATTATTGAAATGGAGGTGATCTAGACATTAATTCTAGGTTGTTACCGTATCATGACAAATTCTTGGGTATTTCCTTATTGAACTGATGTAAACATCAATTGTACTTCAAAAGTTTCAAAATATATACATTCAATTACTATTCCAGGTTTTGCTAGAAGCACCTCATTTAGGTCAACTTTGCATAATCAATAAGATTAAGAAAATGATGTATTTCTATAACGCTTTCTTCTAGATAATTATTCCTCTATATCTTATGTTTCTAATGACACTAAGATCAGTCTATCTGATTCAATATTCTACGAGTTATGCTTAAATTACCACAAACTGTGTACATTTGGAATTTTGACTAGAGTATGATCATGCAGTCAATTTGTATAACTCATATCTCTTAATTCCAACATCCAAAAATTACAAAATTGATACCATTTTAAAAGATAAGAGAATAAGCTACAACTTTAGTGAAGATATCTTAGTCTAATTCATCCTACATCAATACAGTTTATTCAATAACTACAAGATATGATTTCTATCCCTGGCAGTGCTATAGCCTAATCCAAGACTCAATTCCATGCCAATTTCAAAAGTCCTATAGATAGAATTAAAATTTTATTTCTTCAAGAAAGGTTTAGACATAAGTCTCTAGTTTAATATGAATTAGGAACTAACTCATTTAGAAATCTATAGATCAAGTTATAATAAAAAACCCACAGACTGTTTTCACATTCTTACAGAACATAAATTTCCATTTCAAGCCAATTTTTCAGACTCTTAAGAACATAATTCGAATTCTATTCCTTCATAGGAAATGTAGCTCTATGTCTCTAGTTTATTTTAAATTAAACTCCATCCAATTTGGATACTTACAGATCAAGTTATGCCCTAAATACAGACGTATGTTCAGTAAATTATTGCATATATTATCCTCCAGCTCACTTCAAACTTTCATCTAGCTATTCATATCTCCGAATCTGCTTCTTCCATCAATACCCGCACATGCATCAACACCATTTATGCATGCAGGAATCCAAAAGCATGAAAATGTACTCCATTTACGCATGCATCCAGTTATAAATATTAAAACCTCAATAGAAATCATTTGCACTATCATAAAACTTACTTGATTTTCACTTTCAATATCAAGGTTAAAATCTTAATACCGAGAGGACAATAGCACAAAAGATAGCAAAATCAAACTTCCTTATTGCAGCATCATGCATAGATGTCAAGTGGTGATGATCTAAATTAAAATAAAAATCCAGGAGTTTGTGAGAGTAAGAGAGAGTTTCAGTTTAGAGAGAGCTATCGAAACTCCAAAGGTGAAGAATAGTTATCACATGCCTAACTCTTTGAATGCAAGCTGTCTTGGTTTGCTTTGGCCATATGTCACACATGCAAGTGTGATACTTGTCCTTAACTAAAGCAATCTACATGTCTTCATATGTGGCAGCCAAATGTCATTTACTAATTTTTCCAAATGTCACACATTAATAGGTCCATTTGTCACTCCATAATTTGTCTCTTAATTCTTTATTTTTCCTAGTCTAAAAATGCCTCAAATTTTCAATAAATCTCCAAAATATTTAATTGTCTCCAAAAATACGAAAATAATTCTATTCCAAGACCATTAATCCACAATTCACCAAAAAAATCCAAAATAATAACTATTATCACCAAATAAATTTTTATAACACAATTTATCAAAATTCACACTTTAATCACATTAAAAGAATATCACTTATACCCAGAAAAATGTCAATGAATGCATGTACAATTATTTGTATGCTTCAAAAATACATATGCACATATAAGTGAATACTCAAATATACAAAGCATACAATGAACAAACAAATGGCTCGAGAATTCCATGGAATGAAATGGAGAAATCGAAGTTTATACCATGAACAAAATGAGTCCTTTTTCTCAGGATCTCATATTCCACAAGCGGGCAACCGGGAGAAGGCTCTTGTCAACGTACACGTGACGAACAAAATGGTTCCACTCTTGCCCAAACAAAAGCACATATTCATTCTCAAATCATTTCATCATACTTTCATGCTTTTTCTCTTTTTCGAATATACAAAATGCCATGACATTTTTCAAGGCATAACATAAAATGTTTCAATGCATTTCCATCTTTATTTCGAAGTCAACAAAATTCATATACCGAATAAATAAAGATTTCTCAAATCATTCAAATAGCAATCATGCAACATTTATAAAACAATTGAAATCATTAATTCTCTTGATTTAAAAGAAAACATTAGTGGCTCATAACTCTATTATAAACATGTAACCCACCTTAAATTCCTTGTTTAAAGACTTGCTCAAAAATGCCTTTCCTCTTGCTCCTCTTGCCTTTTTTGATTTCCTTCATCAATGGCAAAATCCCCATTCAATAGGAATATCAAATTGGGAACCTAAAGAAACATATGCATAAATTGATCCTAGAAAACTTAAACCCATCCATTTCCTAAGCTTTATGAACTAAAACCCTTCCAAAAATCTAAAAAATTACACATGAACTTACCTTGAATCTTCACCAATCAAAGAGTTTCTTAGCTCTAATGAAAGTTCTTCTCTTCCTCTACCTTTTTCTCTTCTTGAACCACCTCAAAATCTCTCTCAAAAGCTAAGAAATGACAAAACCCTAGCTCAACTCTCTTATTTTCTCTCAAACCACCAAAACTCTCTTTTCCTCTCTTCTGTTTTTGTTTTTCTCTCTTCTCTCCCTCAATTCACGGTTTGCTTCTTCCTTAAAATACTACTTTGGTTCTTCCACTTATGCAATTAATGAATATAAGATACCCATTTTGCCCATCCTTATATTCCTTGTATCTTTTATCCTTAAGTGATCTCCCAAAAATGCCCTTCATGCAATCTTACTACCTTAACACTTTAATTCAATTAACCTATGTCATAAAATTTTACTAACATTAACATAATAATTAACTCCACAAATAAATCCATAAAGACCTCATAATTAATTTAAATTATATAGAAATGCCATTTTAAAGGTGTATTGGAGATGCCATTACTTGAGCATACATCAGGCTATCAACCATACTAATATATGGAATATATGAAATGGGTGCGTAAGGATGTTGTGCTTAGCCTGGTGTAAGGCAAGTGGGGCTAAACGAAATTCCCATATCAAAGGCCCATCATTCAAGTCTAATGTTCTTAAAGATCCATTACAAGATGTTAGAGGCCCAATGACAAGACCTAGGGCAAACCAATGAAGCAAGCATTGAATTGTTTGATCCAAGACCTTCAAGATATAGAATCCATGTTGTTGAGTCAGATTTCATCTCATAAAGGTCCAAGAGGCATTGTCCTACTCCTTGAAGCGTCCAAAGGTCCACATGAAGTCCAATTGGGAGAACTCACTTAAAATACTATGTGACAACCATGTGCCACTTAAAAATAAGGAGAAGGACGTGATCTATAAGGTTCAATATGTTTAGATCATGTTTTAATTAGTTTCGTTTTTGTTTTCCTTGAAAGAAGGCCATCTATTTAACACATTTTTAAGTTTATTGTGTTTCCTTTTAGGGATTGATTTGTTTCCTTTTATTTAGTTTATTCTTTAGGATATTAAGTTAGGAAGTTTTCCTATAAGTAGCACCCTCTATGTACTTTGGAAGAGGAATTTTCATTTAGAAATACTATTGAGTATTATTGAGAGCATTCTTAATTTTTTTGTATTTTTGGAGAATACTTGACTTATCAAAGGAGTGGTCTTCCTTTTTGACATTCCAAGGTTAAAGTTCTAAGAGAAAAGTTCTTTTAGGGTTCATTCTATTGACCAAAATTCTTGCTAGGGTTCCAAGAGATAGGTTCTCTTAGGGTTCTTTCCATTGACTAACATTCTTAGGGTTCTTTGTGTTCTATTTCTATCTTTTTTGTGCTTCCATGTGTGTTTGATTCTAGTGGTTCCCAGGCATAGTTCCATCTTGTTGAAGGTTCTCTAGGACAAGTTCCTATTGGGTCTCCCATCATATAGTATGGCTCAATCTTAAATACCACAACAGCATATGTTACATTAGTATAGTATATGTATATACTCTCCTATACATATATATGAGCAAGGGATTGGTCCCATATGTACAATGGTATACATATTTCCATGTGGAACCATAATGTATTGATAATGGCATGATATACAATTATCATTTATATGTATCCCATCATATCACATTATAACATCATGGTTACAATTGTTAGGTGACGGACATATCCATTCATGGTTAGTGTTTTGTATAATTACATATTAGTAAATGTTGGTGCCATACATGCTATTACCTCTGCACTATAAAGTCATAATTATGGAGACCTTTGTACATACCATATGAATATCATTGTAGTGAATTACATGACCATCATTGTGATGTGTTATGTATATAACACATGTGGACTAGTAAGTATGTCTAATGCATAGGTCATATTAACAACATCCATATTGACAAACCTTTTCATGCCACTAGTGTTGAATAATGGCTGTATATTCACAGTAATTACAGAATTAGGGTGTAATGGTATAATACCCGTGGTTGTTATATATGTGAGCATTATATATATGACATGAATTGATCCATCCCATATGGCAAGGTATGTATGACACAACCATCATACATGGTATCAGGTTTGTGGATAAGAATATGTATCATTATTCTTATCCATATAGTGTTTACATGGTGATTATCAACATATATTGGATAGTACCATACATTCACCATTGGCCATATATCTTGGATTACCGTTATGTATGCATAATGGTAAGTGGTACCAACAATACATTTTATCATTACCAATGTATACATAGTACCAACCAGTATAATGTATATATTTAAGCCTGTATAGAATACCATGTACCCATACGTGCTATATTATAGGTTGGACATTAAATTAGATTATATATGGTTATCTAATGCTAGATCAATTATACGTAGCATATCCAATGGTATAATAGGTATCAATTATGGCCTCACTATATACCATTAGTAGATCTTGTGGTGCAAGATACATTATGGTCTATCCTCCATGATGTGTCACATAACTCATACGCACCATAGTGAGGATGAGTTGTAATGCACCTTACAACTCATCCGATATGTAGTTCCCCATATAATCACATATCAGTTCATAATGAACTATTTTACGTATTAAATATCCGTATAGCTACCACATTACAAGTACATTCCATATGCTCATTATATATTATGCATACAACATAATATATACATAGTATAATTACAGGAGTATGACTATAGTGTATACCCGTTGTATATAATTTAGCAACATGATTATATACACCTTGGCATTAGAATTGGAATCATTAACACTATGGTAGGTAAGTCGTGACATTACATATATGTACTAAAGGGCACTATATGCATAATTATAGTGTGTATACATACTATATACACATATAGCTTATAGAACTTATCACTAATGAGCATTTGTGGTAATGATTACATAATGGTATAGTATTATTCCATGTGGTAGCCATAAGGATACTGTGGTATAATGCTCAATATGTTACTCCTAACCTAATCAACCCATATTATATGAAGGGTTACTACCATACAGGATATGTTATATTTTGACCATTATATGGGGACTAACATATTGAGCATCTATTATAACCCAGTATGTCATAGTGGTATGCATACCTATGTGCCTCAGCATAATACCATCATATTATCCTTTGGTTGCTCCATACATAGTATGTGTCTTCAACTAACCATGGATGTCATACACTATGTATCTATGGTATGCATACAATGTGACATATAGGTATGTCCCACATATTAGGATGCCAAATTTATACCCATTGATAGTTCCACTAAAGATATGACACCATTAGTAGTATCCAAAACAATGACTTATCCAATTACTTGGATATACACACATAATTACCTATAGTATCACCATTACATAAAGAATTATACCTTTGCAATAACTATTGTAATGCTGTAGTATGCTACTAACATCTTCAAGTATATGCTAAAATTTAGGGTACTAGAATGTGTATACCATATTATACATATTTTCTAGTATCAAGTGATTGGTTATAAAGTATGATAGATGGGTTACTGTATAATATTTACATTTGTATACAATATAATAATATCCTAATGTGGATGATACCTAATTACTTGTTTACTTCAACAAAGTAAACATAATGTTAATACTAGTGACACATTACCTCCCAACAGATAAGTACCCTAACCCTAGATGTGTTAAGACAATTACCTTTATGTGTAATTGGGTACACATAAAGATGAGTATACCTTAGGGGTTATCTGACAATGTCAATAGTAGTGTGTATGTGTACCATCTATTATGTACTATAACTATACAACTAGTTAGCAAATTAGTATATGGTACAATGGGGTACAATATATTATTGTACCATAGTAAAGATGGCTATGGATGGTTACACACTATCATACAAAACCAAGAGCATAAAAGCCAACCTCATTGTATCACGCCCTTTCTAAATGTTTGATACTATTATTATAGCTATTCATTCCTATGGGTATGTTAACAATGTATATATTTATATATTATATGTTATGAGCACGTTGCCATATTATTTATATGGCAACGTGCTCATACCATATAGTATTATACATTTAGGGGCTATTAATAGTGTGACACCCATTGATGTGACAGTGGAGTGACGTATACTATTATATGTGTTTATATACTATATAATACTATATAGTAGGGGTTGTGTAGGTATGTATAATACTATGCTAGCTCACCCATGCCAACTCATGTATGGTATGTTTATATCACGATATAGCCAATACCATCAGTTGAGATGGTATAAACGGTTAATGTATACCAAGTAATACATACAAGCAGTTATATCTACTCAGCCATCGATTATTGTCACCCCAAGTATACCCACTATGATGAATGGGTTACATAGACATATGAGTTGGTTCTAACAATATGACATAAATAGTTGTCCATGCTATAAGCACTAGCACTAGCATCTATGTACCCAAGGTTAATTATATGTTAGTTAAACACCCACATAGGGTGTTTATATCCATGGGTACTATATCAATATCACTTATATTATAAACCATGAATGTACATGTCACAGTGCATATTGGTACAGTTACACCCACATAATTACAGTGGTTATGATCATAAACTGTGTACATTATATCTTTGTATGGCATATGATACAGATAACATCATGACATACTATATGCGAATTATGGCTATCCTCACTATGAGTTAATAATGCAATCATAGAGCTCATGTATGTGTATGTTCTTTTTCAATATGATGTATGGTTACATTATATTGAAAAAGTAAATGTATATTTACAACCAGTGGATCACTATACCTTGTAATGTTGTGTACATTATATGCATTCCAATTGATAAGTACCATAATAGCCCCTTCAATCACTTGAGTGCCGTATTGGTTAGTGGCAAATGTGTGTAACTATAAGCCATAAAACCAAGGTACATGTATATTTTGGGATAGCCATCCGTTGTAATGGTATCATTGCTTTTCCATGTACCTTGGTGTGACATGGATATAATTGAGCAACTATATATAGGAATTCATGTTATACCCTTTACAATTTAATGCAAATTACATATAGGCCTGTGTATATATATATATATATATATATGGTATATGTTACATATTGAGTCTGATAGGTGATATAAAACCTTTCTATAGTATGTAAAAATATAATATACTATATGTTTTATAGTATATAAATACTTATTTTGGTATTCTAATGTGCCTGTGGGATGTAATAGCCAGATACATGTTAATTAACAGGTCTTATACCATTCACTCTTATAATATGTTGGTATGTCACACCATATGGTATTGTCTATACACACATATATATACCATTAAGTATGTTAATAAGATAACTACAACACATTATGATAACACATTATTATCATAGTCCACTTGGTGGTCTATAATGATATGTTAATTTTAACCTTATAAAGGACTAACATACATAAGATGACCATATAAAGGTACAGTATACTATACCCTACACATATACATGCTATGGTATGTAATAGATGACATATAGTAGTATACTATATGTTTATGACCATAAAGTCCTAGGTATGTACACATATCGTATAAGTCACCCATACAGTGTCACCTAATATGATCCTATATCCATGGCCTGTACCCTTCATAACTTTAGAAATCATACCATGGACCTACAACATTGGTATGTCACACCACATGGTATTGTGATAGTGTAATGGATACGATATTACTGTACATATATGGTCAAGTATACTCTAATAATGCAATAATGGTACTATATGTACTCAAATATGTAAGTTAAATATGATTTGTATATACCATTGGTTGCCAAGGTATGATACTAGAAAATAGGCATCTGTCAATTTCATATATAAATATATAACTGTATACCCATCATGCAATATAACACCATGAGTACCTATCTTGTCTCATTTATGATATAACTTATTCATGGACAGTTGGTCACCATTATACAATGCCCACTTTATATACATATAGTTATATAAATGTACATATACCATGCTTTATGTACAATGGGTAACTGTTATATAAAGCCAAAGTTGACATTAATACATTAATGGCAGTACATAACGTGGAACATTGTGGACTATCCAACTTGTATATAGATTATATTAATATGTAACATAATTGTAGTTCCAATAAAGATATGATAGTTACAAACAATGAAGGTGGTACCTATTGTACCACCATGCAGTGCATATGGTATACAATGGGATATAATGGAGGTAATTACCACATATATAAATCTATATCTGTACAAACCATGCCATGAAGGTATATAATCAGAACGTGATCAGACACCCAATAGGAAATTGTCTTAGAGAACCTTCAACAAGATGGAACTGTGCCTGAGAACGACTAGAATCAAACACACACGGGAGCACAAGAAATAAAATTGAAAAGATAGAAATAGAAAAAAATAGAAAAGGGGTTAGAAGAATGTTAGTCAATGTAAAGAACCTAAGAGAACTTGTCTCTTAGAAGCTTAGCAAGAATGTTGGTCAATGGAAAGAACCCTAAGAGAAATTGTCTCTTAGAACTCTAACCTTGGGTCGCCACAAAGGAATACCACTCCTTCGACAAGTCAAGTATTCTCAAAGAATACAAAGAAATCAAGAATACTCCCAATAATACTCAATAGTATTTCTAAAATGAAAATCCCCTTCCAAATTATATAGAGGGTGCCTATTTATAGGAAAAAATTCCTAAATTAATGTCCTAAAGAAGAAACTAAATAAAAGGAAACAAATCAATCCCTAAAAGGAAACAAAATAAACTTAGAAAGGTGTTCACTAGATGACCTTCTTTCAGGGAAAACAAAAAGGAAACTAATTAAAACATGATCTGAACATATTGAACCTTATAGATCACGTCCTTCTCCTTATTTTTAAGTGGCACATGGTTGTCACATAGTATTTTAAGTGATTTCTCCCAATTGGACTTCATGTGGACCTTTGGACACCTCGTGTTGGGCTTTAGGGAGTAAGACAATGCCTCTTGGACCTTTATGAGAAGAAATCTAACTCAACAACATGGGTTCTATCTCTTGAAGGTCTTAGATCAAACAATTCAATGCTTGCTTCATTGCTTTGGCCCTAGCTCTTGTCATTTTGGCCGCCAACATCTTTTAATGGATCTTTAGGAACATTAGATTTGAATGTTGCACCTTTGATGTGGGAATTTTGTTCCGCCCCTTGCCTTGCCAATTCAGACTTCAAATCTAATCCAATTTCAACTCCTAAGCCTCCTGATATGGCAACAACCTAGAGTCAAAGTCTAGATCACCTCTGTTTCAATGATTGTTCCCAATACCTAAATTTATTCAATCTAACAAGACCCTTCATCCCCAAACCAGCAAGGAATTGGTAACAAAGAGTACAAAGATTGCAAGAATTTAATTAACGCCACAAGTTAGAACTTACTTGATAAGTTGAATCAATCCTTAAGGTAAAACAAGCAAGAATCTGAAATCTCTCTTGAAGAATGCTTTCTAATTCTATTCATGTCTAAAAATTCTTGTTCATGCTTAAAGAAAGGGTTGAAATACCCTTTTGCAATACAAAACCTAACAAAGATAACCTAAAAAACCCTAAAGAAAGCCCAAAATATCAAAAAGGCCTTCTTGAAACAAATCTACCTAAGAACAAATCCCACATGGATTTAGGCTTCAAAACTAAATCCAGAGTGGTAAAAGGCAAGAGTGTGTAAGCTCATTTGAGGGTAAAAGCCATCTTCTTGAGTGAAACATAAGGACATCCAATCTGATTTAGATAGAAACACATGGGGGAGTGTGTGAGGAGCTGTTCTAACGTGTTTTTGCAGGTTTTACATCATGACCAATTCAAAGGATAGTAAAGGTAGCGACAAGGATGAAAAGAATAGTGAGGCTGATCAACACACATTCTTTACTTTGGAGGCTATGCAGCATCAATTCCAAAAGATCGAGAACATGTTCAGGGATGTCAATGATAAATTTGATAGGCAAGATCAAGCCATTAGGAATTTATAAAGAGAGGCTTCATCTAATGGTGCAACAAGGAGGCAAAATGCTAGGGAACCAACTCCTACACGCTATAAGTATGAAGATGAATATGATGATGGGGAAGATGAAGAAGAGTGGCATAGGGTTAGAATTGGTGGAAGAGGGGGACAG
>JANZXR010000001.1:22955133-22981600 GCA_027575705.1 Erythroxylum echinodendron | reverse complement strand
ATAGTATATTAATGTGACCTCTATACATCCATTGCATGATAATAGTATATCCAATACTATGTATATGGCATATTAATAAGTAGGTATTAATGTGACCTTTATACCATATACATATTATTGGACATGTATATACTATCATACCATATCATGTCACAAACAGATACTAGTCATAATTTATAAATATGACTGGTATCTATGTATAACCAGAGCTGTTGGATTATTACACCCCACTTTCACATACCTATTATTATTATGGTATGGTATATACCATATGATCTAGGTACCATAACATAACCATACATTATGGTACCTAGATCGCACCATTCATACACCAACCATGATAACATATTTAGTATGCTTGGTATGCAAGGTTACCTATGGTATGCGCAAGTAGAGTGTAATAGTTATTGGATTGATTTTATAATATATACTGTGTATGAAATGCTCAAAGGCATATGGTAGTGAGGTATATTCCAATGTATACGACTTTGGAATATGCCATAAACCTAAGGACATACTGTATGCCCATATCTTAGTGTACCCATATGCCATATGATGTACGTCCATAGCCAGTCATAATATTTATGTTTCACATTGTATATTACTATATGGATCTCCATGAATGTGTATGCCAAACTATTGGTATGATAGTTGGCCATAAGTAAGCCCACATGTTTATATCAACACTATATATTACCATATTGGTACATTACATGCTACCATAACATACTAGTATTGATGGTAGTACCAGTGGCATCTATGTACCTAACACTATATGGTACATTATCATACAATGGTATGTAATAATCTATATGTGTGTAGGACTATACCACAATTGGATAGTATATGCAAACATAATGGAGTGTAATTTATATGTGTGTTATACTATACTTACACAATGCTAAGTGCTATAGCCCATGGCATGATATACCACTAACCAATTATGGTTATGCACATAATGGGTATGCTTGAAATTGCATAGTATGGATCTGTAGCAATTGTAATGGCCAACAACTGGATAGCCAATAATGGTGCAACCATTTTGTGTAAGTGTACAAATACACACTAGGACACTATCTTTAACAATATAGTGTCATAGTGTGTGCAGGGATATTAGTTGATATCAATGCTTCCACATGACAGTATATACCTTTGGAATAAGCCATATCATGACATTTATTATTAAAGCTCGGTTGTTATTTGGATTGAAAATCATGTAATACATAATGAAAAGGTATGGTGATCTATTATACCATATATAGACCCATGTAGTGGACATATAAGTACCACATTATAGTCAATATATACTTTGGCATCTATAGTACTATCAATACTACATACAAATACTAACCTTGGGTCTATGGTATAGTCTAACATAATGCCAAGGCATAAGTATGTATTACAAATGTATTTTATTAGTTCATACACAAGGATACCCATTACACATACATACATTATTATATATGTAGGTCATACGCATACATACATTATTATATATGTATACTACCCATCTATCATAGTATGCAGGTTGGTTGTAATTGTCATCCATTACCTTTGTGTATTAAGTCTGGGGGACTACAATATATAATAACATTGGTCATAAAGTGTAAATGCAATTGATAAAGGCATGACGCCCATTGTAATAAACAATATATTTCCTGTTTGTACTAATACCACTTGTCGTGTGTTATTAAGTTCATAAATATGTGTTGGTACCACGCCCATCCTATAGATGTCTATGGTATATAGTGGGTAATAGCATAATAGACTGTTATCCATGCTCGTAACTAATTCTTAATTTCATTTAGTTATCATAAGAGCCACATATATATATATATATATATATGATAGGTGTTTTTGGTGATATGTCACACTCAGATGTGACTAAAAATTATATGTACTCAAGGGTGGCATAAGTGCATAATTGCACATATAATTATGATGCCCATTAGTGGATGACAACCCATACATACTATTTGAGAACATGAGTTGGGGTCTATATGGGCATACAGTATGTCCTTAGGTCTATGTTATATAATGATACGTACATATATATATATATAATTGCTCTTAACTAAGTCCATAAGGTGTATTATAGGTGTACCATATCAATATATACCATCCATGAAAACCATGGATGTAGGTATACTATAACAAAGGTCTTGTTGGAAGGTGTATATATATAATAATCTAGTGTACTGGAATGATATATCTTTAAGTGAATTTACATGATTGAGGATGTAGATAAATGGTACTCATAGGTAATATAAGGCCTGGTATATGATACTATAGTATAATATAATGTTAGGGTATCAACACATGCACTACACTATGCATAGTATTACATAGTGGTACTTAATGTTATTGTATATCCAATCCCTATGTATGACAGATGCCTATGATAATATATTGTTATATTAATACTGGTATATACTCTCCTAATTTAATAGTTATGTAGTACATGTATGATACTATTAATATGATGACCAGTATAAATATGCATTGTGGACCTGCGCATAGCCATATGACTGTAATACACTTGATACTAAATAAATGTCCATACGGTAATGCTCAATGCTATTAATTGTACAGTTCCCCTAGCATGGGCATGTATCTAGTAAGTGCTATCAAGTGTACTATCACTAACTTGTATTTATAATCCTGCATTATATATGGTACAAATGTGACATTACCATCATATCATATAATACATTTTGTCCCTACATCTGTATATATGCATCAGCTATGATGTTGTTAGTTACTAACACACATATGGTATCATATTGTATTACTAGGTGATACTAACAACTTTGTTATTTTGGAAGTGTAGTACCACACTATACTATGGGCTTATCATTGCATATAGATGCGTTATACCTATATAGGTGTGAAATGTTACGGTAATTTATATCCATATAGGCATTTCACACCTATATAGGCATAACGCATCTATGGATATAAATTACCATAACATTTCACACCTATATAGGTTTAACACATCTATATGCAATGATTATACCATGGTATAGTGTGGTACTACACGTACCTAGCACATACCCTTGAGATTACACATATAACAAGTGAGTACCATGTGTGGGTGTCATGGTATACATATGGTATATACTACATG
Organism: Erythroxylum echinodendron; assembly: GCA_027575705.1. Classification (NCBI taxonomy): domain Eukaryota; kingdom Viridiplantae; phylum Streptophyta; class Magnoliopsida; order Malpighiales; family Erythroxylaceae; genus Erythroxylum; species Erythroxylum echinodendron. The sequence continues at coordinate 22,978,470 of JANZXR010000001.1, read as the reverse complement.
TGGATATAGTTGTATTACCATGTAATTATAATGGATGGGTGAAATTGTAATTACTTGATAATAAATGCCCATAATATGCTCCATTACATTAAATTGTGTGACATACGCCAAGTACCTTGGTAAATTATATAGTGGTATATGATAACATAGCACTAATCTTGGAGCATTACAATAGATTGTAATGGTATAACTTACATACTCATAACCATAATAGCTACATAAAAGTGTACCTTAGGCATGTTTAGGATATATTGTGGACATATATGTTTGGGGCCCTCCAGTATGTCTCTCATCCATTCTACTGATAAACATGTTTTAAACCTTGTTGGGTTATTGTAACAATGGTTTTATGTCATGACATGGTTGTAAATTTATGTACACTAACTGATAATTTTTGTAATATTTATACGAGTACATCAAAATGGGATATTCATGTACACATAATTATACTTATATAGTAAATTATAGGGTTTTTAATATATATAGGCTATGTTATATAGCCAAGTGGAATGCCTATAGTATCACCACTACATACCAACCTATAATTAGTACTATAATTAAGGTTAGATATATAACATCTATTAGTGCTAGTATACTGTTACATACTTCATTTCCACTAACCTAATTGCAAGCAAACCATATCATAGGTAACTAGATGACATTTCACTTATCATACCATCCGTAAAAAATATAGGTAATCAGTATCATAAGATATAACTTAGTGCTCATTACCACCCTATATTATGTGTATGTCAATGTATAAGAGTGATATGTGTATCCCAACTAACATAAAACCATTACAAGAATACATTTACTTGTATAGACATCCATATGACTTGTAATTGACAAATTATGGAAAGTCTTATATGGTGTCCATAGATGGGACATTAATTTATTGTTATGTTAATAAATGTATTGATGGGCTATATATATGATACTTGTACCATTAGATCTATAGTTTGTTTTACTGGTACTATAATGTACGACCAATTGTAACCTGGTATCATGTTATATTAGGGTACTCTAGAATATGGTACATGGGATATGCAACTGGCTGGTATAGGATAGGTAAACCATGCTAATACATACCCACATACAGGTACAGTCCCACTACATCCAAGGAAGGGTACACGCCATGGATATTATAATGCCACCCTTGGCATTTTCAATATTTTTTAATATGCCACATTTTACATAGCATAGAATATATACCCATGCCTGGATATATGACTAGGTATTCATTAGTCATGGCATAGGTAATAATGTTGAATATATGGGATAAGGATATATGGGTTACTATTACAAGTGTTATTTAGTATATATACCGTTCACATATAATGTAATTAAATAATATATACTATAGGTAGATATGCACTCAACCATATATCTGTTATGGTGTAATGTGTATAGGGTTACAACTGGCAATGGATCATGGTAACCATTTGAAATTGATCTCACTCCATATATTGCATATATTAATACTACTCATTTTCATACATATATATGGTGATACAACATATGGTAACCATTTGCAATTGATCTCACTCCATATATTGCATATATTGAGACTACTCATCTTTATACATATATATGGTAATACAATATAAAACCATATATTGTATGGTTGTAGCATCACTGACAGGTATTAGGTCACCATATGTCTTATCAGTATCTACAAGGATATAGTATACATCGGTGTGATAGTAGGTAAAGATATCTGGTATCAAATAATCAGACTAATATAACCTTATGTATGGTATACTCATCACAATGATATTTATAAGACTATATTTAGATTGTCTTCCAATGTTGATATACATAACTATATTAATACCAAGGTGGGTATGGCCATGACATACCATACAAAACAAGGCTTATTAGCATAACCCACTAACAATGGATTTGGATACATTATAATCATGTATCAAGGTGACACATTATAAGGTATGTCATTAGTATACATGTAGTGGTAACTATATCCAGATATGATGACATATCATAATGCTATCTATATTAGTTTGGACCATGTTATGATACACTTACTAATTCATACACATACATAGTGTATGAAAATATAACGAGTATGTTATAAACTTCCAAGTATATGGCTCATGTAAATGCACCATTGGCCATACTAAAAGTTGATCCATATAGTATGCACTTGGCAACCATCCATAATGAGCATAGGATGACATTGGGATTTAGGCAATGAGTGTGGTATGACCATGTAAGTTATCATGAAGTATTAGTATTGGCACATTATATTTACATTAGATGTTACATAGCACTAGCATTACAGATGGATAAACTTATAACTATATGTGAGACCATGATATTGTGCACATCCAATGTACCCCCCTTGTGATGGAGGTCTCACAATCAATATAGTTGCTATTCATTCATTAATATATCAAGTAACAATTATATGAGAGAAATGTAACTATTAATATTTATGTTAGTACCAGATACCATATTTTAGGATATATAATTGCATGATATAATACCAAATACTGTAATCCCATACATGTATAATGGTCAATATTTACTGTCCTATCTGGTGCATTGGGATAATGAGAAGGTAAATTATGGAGATCCACTATACGTATACGTGGATGTAGACCACAAATATACTATCATTGGCATATTATACATGGCTTGTATAATAGCCATGTAGATATATACTTACATGTGTAGGTATATATCTACACATGTATTAGGCCTTGTGTACATGATGTGTGGGATTATTATTAGGTTAATCATAATCCGTTATAAGTGATTGGTTATAAAGGAGTATAGCATGAGTATGTCAACCCTTATGGTGGGACATATTACGTACATAATTTATCATTTGTCAAACTGATACATATCCATACCTACACATGATATGATACTTAGTTATGATATCATACACATGGTTATGCAAAAGTGTTCTTACTATTAAGGTATATATATATGTACGTAATACCTCACAGGCTGTATGGTAATGTTAGGGCCCATGTCATATGATATTATCCAACACTAAATAGCATTTATGCTCAATTAGCAACCTTATACATTGTTTGGAATACACATAATGCCATAATTTACAGTATAACCAAATACTGGTTAACTAATACCTGATGTAAGAAAATAGATCCATTATGTATGATGGATATACCCTGAGTTGATTGGCTATTTTTGACTAGAGTAAATATTGTGTAATGTATGGTGACTTACATCCCCAAAGAGCAACATTTTGAGTCATGTGCATGGATATACATAGGTAACCTCACCCAATGTATAGTGCCACTTGTATATGCACTATATATATACAATGGGTTTCACATTTGTTTACCATCAGGTCCCTTTGACTAGTTATTACATAATTAATACAGGGTGACATATAGCACCTAAGGTGTTACAATATAATATGTAGCATTATAGTGTAGTAAGTAACATGGTTCTTGGCATTACACATGGCCGACCACCATAGTCACTAACCCATGGGTATCATATGTCTATTACGTGGTTACCATACATGTTATATAATTAATATAACATGTATGGTAACCACATAATATGTAGAAATTATTATGTCTGTTACACATAATGACTTAATCTATTATCAGCTTGTACATTTGGTTGGTATCTAATGCTCTTAATTGACATATAGATTGCATAATACATGAGAGTGTATCCAATATATTGTAATAAGGAATTAGTTACATCATTGTATAGTTTTGTGTATCCTATGACCGATATTATGCAATCTATCAATATTGTACGTTTCTAGTGGTGCCAATATCACACTAAAAGCAAGCATATCATATACACCTAGTAGGATGAACATGACATTATGTGAGCTCACATGTAGGTATCATACGGTGGTCATAGGATTCTATATCCAATGTACAGTTACAATATGTGGAGTCTATGCTATTAATTACACAGTTACAACCAAACATATATTACACAGTCATAACCAATATGTCTGTGTAATATATGTTTGTTTGTATATACTTAAGTGTGTTACCTTTATGAAGGTAACAATTATATCATTGGTGTTTAAATGATATAAAATAGGATTACGTAGACATATTGGTTATGATAAGGACCAATGGTAATAATAACCTAGTGAAATATACCAAATATGTTACAGAGGTACACAATGCATGGATATGACTTGTGGTAGCCCTTCATATGATGATGAGTGGTATCATGAAAACCTGATGATACCATATGTATTAGGCAAATATATACAGATATGGTTGGTGACAAAAGGCACACAACCATAAATGATCACTATTTGTATACTGGTCGATATGGGTAGTAACTCTTAGTATCATTACTATCAGAACATGGCTAGGTATATACTCACCATACCCTTATTATCATACTCTTGAATGAAGAGTGGGTCATACATACTTACACTATTACTTTTCATATGTCTTATGATAAGTCATTATCATATGGGTTACATGCACCATACTCATCCATATGGATATACAAATAACCACTTATACACATATGACATTACTAAAAATGTCATGGAACCATATACTGGGCTGTTACATTGATTACGGTCATATTACATCAATATACATTACACTAATGTTACCCAACATAGACCACTACCCTACCATGTCATGGTATGATAATACCATCACATTGGATCATTGAGGTATACCCAAACTAATATGACTATTATAGTGTAGGACCCAAATAAGTTAGTAATACAGGTTGGCTAAGTGACCCACCCCTTAATTGGTATACACCTTATTAACAATGGATGCCACCATATAGCAAGACAATTGTATACAATTTATATTCCTTATACCTTTAGCCAACCTGCATTACTAACTTACATACCATGACTACCCAAACCACCTAGCTACTAGTATCATTACTCTTGAGGGTGTGACACTTACATGTTGGAGTATGTTACCCAACCTATGGTATGTAATTAATACAGATGATACCAAGGTATACCCATAATGGCATACCCATATTTGCTAAGGCTACCTTGGTATGCCAGTGAATACATAAATGTGGTGATCACTGGTTAAAATTTGTATCTTCACTTAAAGTCATGCATCACACGAAGTCCTACAGCCATGTCAACCCAGCCAATGGTAAAAGTAATTCTACGAAAACATTCTGTAAAATAGGGTGTAAGGAAATTAAGTATGGTGTGAAATTATGTCTAAAATTAGATGCCCTTTTATGTAACGACACATGTCTATTGGTATCTAAAAAATGGGTCCATATTATCGAACAACATTGTTAAATAACACTTAATATTAGCACACTCAAACTATACTATCTGTAATTAACGCTGTACCATATATACATTACCTATATATGGTACAACGTTAATTACATATTTAACATATGGTATGCTTAATGTACAAGCTAGTGACAGAACGCTCGAATGTGGCTCATGATCTGTAACATATATTATATAGGTTTATTAACAGATACATTTAGTGATGTGAGCAGGAGTAAGGATCACCATGTAGATGGCGTGCATGACGGGGCGAGCTTTTATTCTAGTTAGACTATGTCCAAAGCTAGGATCGAGAGACTCAAGGAGGCTTTCTATGTGTATGTGAGCTAATTTGTGGAGAGGATGGAGTGCACCAAGCCTATTGGAAGAGAGCTATCTGAATCACAACCTAAATTGACTCATTTATCTCAAATATTTAGATTAGACTCACTTGGAACTTGAAGACCATTGTATTGGGCTATGCATTATCACTTAAGCCTAAGAGGAGAGGCTTTATTATTCTAATTTGAACTTGTTTTAAGTTATTTATATTTTGGAAAGCCTAGGTATAAATACTTATGTTTTAGGGTTTTCGAACAACTTTTGATCAGATTATCTTTTGTGAGTTACTAGTCATATTGAGAGAAGAAACCCCTCTTGTTCTTTTCAACTTAGGAATTAAACATCACTTATCAACTAAATCAGATCATGGTATGATTTTGATTCTAAACAACTATCTTGGTTTGTTCTTTACCTATTATCTAGGTTGCTCGAGACAAGTTCTTCGTGAGTTCTAGTAGGTAAATTTTGAAACCCTGAGTATCAGATTTAATTTAATTAATTCGAATTTATCCTCTTATTATTTCCTTAGATCCAAACAATCTTTCAATTCCGTGGTGCTCGTTAGTTGGTATCAGAGCATTGGTGTCGAGGAGAGTTCTTATTCAACTCCATTGGAATTCAAGAAACTGCCACTCGTCACCATCCAATTATCATCAGTTCATCAACGCAGGTGTGAATTAACTTTTGTCCTAGGGTTTCTTATTTTTCTTGTTTTATCTTCTATTAATATTTAACTTAGATCCCCAAAAAAAGTCCAAAAAAGTCCAGAAAAATGAAAAACCGAAGATAAAAATATGAAAAAATCCGAAAAAGAAAAGTCAGAAAAAGTGCAAAAAAATAAAAAAACAAAAGAAGTCAAAAAACAAAATCTAAAAAAAATCTGGAAAAAATTAGGAAAAAAGCTTAATTGGTTATACTCGTACTTGCTAGTTAGTTCAAAATTTTCACACTATTTGGATTCTTTTGATCACTTGAGAATTGGTTCTGCGTGGTGAATTGAATTTCAGAAAGAATTGAGTAATAAAAGGCAAAGTGTGTGATACGGACCCCGAGACCCTTATTTGACCCTTAGAACTCATTACCAATCAAATCAGAATCAGTTTCTCAACAAAGCAATTAGATTAGGACTTGTTCATACACCCAAGAACACTTATGAAATGAACTCAAGTTAACTTTCAGAAATCCCCTTGAACACCAATCAATTAAGCACTCAAGAACACAAGAAATAGGAATTAAAATTGATAACAAAAGATAAACTCAATTGCAATCAATAAGAAGAACACCTTGCGCACAAACATAAAAGAAAGCAAAAACTCTCTCTATTCAGATCTGAAAGTTTCGAAATACAACTGGACCACCATTACATCTGAAAACAAAATTTTTAATAGGCATTAAAATGCAAGGCAAAACATTAAAAATTGAAATAAATGTCTTCAAGGTATTAAAGAACATGGTTGATATGGAGAAAGTGGTGGAGAAGGTGGGTGAGATGAAAAGACAATCTTCAATGTTGAGAGAGAGATGGGTTCTAGAGAGGAGACGGAGAGACAGCCACAAAAACCCTAAAACATGCTTAATTAAATCTAAAACTAATGGTTTCGAATGGGCTTAAGTAAAAATAACAAGGGGCCCATGAATTCTAACTTAAAAAGCTAAATTTAGCCCATAAACCAAGTCTGAAATAGAAGTGACTAAAACCAACGTGGCCCACTTAAAATGTGGCCCATTTCACTTATTCTAACCCAAAGGAGACAAATAAAAACTGCCCATAACAAACAAACCCAAATTTGATCCAAAATAGGCTCAAAAAACACAAACACTCCAAACTAGTCTTTTAGCACAATTATGTAGACATACTTAGGCTCCAAAACATTTCCATATATGGACTCTCCATATTTGGACAGCCCACTTTCAACATGTTTTTGCACATAAATTTGGAGTTGCTCCTTCAGACGCTTTGCTCGCGACCTTGTGACCGGACTGGCAAAACTTTCCATATTGGAAAAACCTTCCATATTGGCACTTGCATGGTCTTGTTTTTCTTGAACAGCCTCAATATGGTTTCCCATGGCATCTCCTTGTGCTTTACCTCCATTTTCCAAATTTGGTGAACTTTCCTTATTTCCAACCCAAAAACTTTCCATATTTAGAATCAAATCTAAATCACCTAGATTGCTTCTTGTAGCATCTTGAACGCCATTTGTATCAGTGCGTGAGCTTATTTTAGGGAGTCATTGCCATGACTTAAACACGAGGGGAGTGACATCAATTGAGTAAAACACGTGAGGGAGTGTGTGAGGTTGTTTATTACTAAACTTGTTTTGCAGTTCTATCATTTTATCTACAATTTCACTGGGAGGTAATAATGATGCCAACCAAGGGGGAGATGCAAATATCGCTTTCACTCTGAGAGCCATATAGTAACAATTTGAGAGGTTCAATTTGGCCTTAATTGAGATTAGGGGATAGATGGATGAGCTTAGACAAAGGAGACATGAGGAACCTCAGGGGAGGCGTGCAGGTGTATGCCAACAGCAACCACCACCTCGGTATAAGCCAGAGGAGGATGACTTTGAGGAGGAGGAGGAGTTTAAGGTATGCAGAACTAGGAGAGTTCAAAGAGTTGAGCCATTTAACGGGAGAGATAGAGACCTTAGATCCATCAAGATGCAGATCCTAACCTTTAATGGAAGGAATGATACAGAGGCTTACCTAGAGTGGGAAAGGAAGGTGGACATGGTTTTTGAGTGCCACAATTTTTCTGAAGATAAAAAGGTAAAGCTAGCCGTTGTTGAATTTACAGATTATGTACTAATACGGTGGGATCAGTTGGTGACATCCAGGAGGAGAAATAGAAAGATTCCAATTAATACTTAGGACGATATGATGTCGTCATGCATGAGGAAGTGGTTTATGCCTTCTTACTATTATAGGGAGATGCACTGGAAGCTTCAGAGACTCAGTCAGGGGTCTCAATCAGTAGAGGATTACCATAAGGAGATAGAGGTGGCTATGATCCTAGCCAACATGGAGAGAACCCAGAAGCTACAATGGTAACATTTTTGAGTAGATTCAATGGGGAGATAGCCAATGTTGTGGAGTTACAGCACTACTTAGAGATTGAGGACATGGTGAAACACTCCTATAAAAATTAAATAAGTCTCAAAATAACCAAACACACAAAGAGGGGCATATAGGCCTTATTAGGCAAAAACTAAGTCATGTCACTTTTAACCAAAGCACATGCTACTAACTAAAAGAATAGCCTATAAACAAGTCCCTAGGCCTAAATAAGAGATAATAAATAGCAAGACCAAATTATCAAAAAATGTGCCCTAAATAAAACTTGAGCTTGTTTCCCAAAAATGGCCAAGTATTAGCCTCTTCCATCGCCTCCTCTAATAAATTCCCAAGCTTGGGTGTGCCTTGGTGTTCGTCCATGGATGTTTCAACCTCCTTATGTACATGACTTGTGATTTAGGCTTGAACAAAAGTTTGCATTGCTTGTTTAAGCCTTGAAGCTTGTTGCATTATAATTAGACCGTTTGGCATATGTAGCTTGTCAAGTTGATGTGTAAGGCATGGAACTCCATTGCAAAGGCTGGTTGTATCACCTATTGCATTGTATGTTAGGTATATATGTACACACTTTATGATAGGAGAGTAACACACATCCTCATGTGGTAATCTGGTTGATGCAATATATGTATAATTTGACCTGGAGAATGCGTGTTACTCTCCAATATCTTACCTATTGATATGGTACCCTAAAGGCACTATCATACCATAAGTACGCATAATAATTTGACTCAATAGCATCCAGATGACATATACTTGGTATATCTACCATTGGTGTGTTGAATATGTACCTGGGCATAATATAACATTAGATGTATATATTACTACACCATCATTTGCTATGTATACTTGTCATTTAGGATATACTGCCATATATTAAATGATAATTGGTAATCATAATGAATAACCCATTATGTATTGGCAGAGTTATTGAATGTCAAAATTATCAATGTACTACCATTGTAATGTTATGCATACAAATATATTGAGACCCAGTTCTAAAATAAATAACTGCTCTATTACAACTAGGTCTCAATACACCACCTATGATAGCTACCTATAACACTAATAATATAATAAATTAGATTGGGACCACAATTAATGTTATGCCACACCATACTCATTTGTGTATACACTATGGTTTGCACTATATACATGGAATGGGTCACACATATCAATTATACGATCACACTATCGTGGAATAGTACTTATGGTACTCAAGGTATATAGGGTACATGGGCCTTAAATGGCTAGTTATATACTCACCATATCCTGTCTGGTGCTATATAGGGTACATCCAACTTTAATGAACATGGTTATTATTACAACATCTGAGGGGTGAAATAGATTGAATTCATACATGATTTAGTACACTTGTATCATTAAGCAACTGAATGGATACTTAATATAACTTTATACACCCACTTATAATGATGGGTACAAAAATGTCCATACTATTACCTTTTTGATTGGTTACATAATATGCCACTATATTATGTAACCAATTGGTGATCTATTATGTATGGACCCATGTAGTGGACATATAAGTACCACATTATAGTCAATACATACTCTGGCATCTATAGTACTATCAGTACTACATACACATACCAACCTTGGGTCTATGGTATAGTCTGACATAATGCCAAGCCATAACTATTGATACAAGAAGCCATGGCAGCATTGGATATCAAGGTGCCACATGTCAAGACGAGCTTATTTTGCCAAGCAGACCTATTAGAGGGCAACGTCCAGCAAGGCTTAAACAAGCACTTCAAGGGTTTGTTCAAAGTCACATTACATCTCACCTTGATGACAAGCCAAACCATCCATAGAGAATTCCCGTAGAGTAGTCAAGCTTGTGATTCTTCTAGAGAGGGTGTGTGGAGGGGCTAATATTTAGCCAAATTTCAGAACAAGTTCAATTATTTTTATGGGCTTGATTTAATATGTTGGGCTTGTTATTTATCCTTTATTTATTAGGGCCAAAAGACTTGTTATGGACTGGGTATTCATTTGTAACCTTGACTTAGTTTATTTAGGCCTCCATTAGGCCCTTTCCCTTCCCTTTAGGTTTATTTACGTTATTTTGGAATTATTTAAGTTAGTTTAGCCCAATCTTGAGTGGATTGGGATCAGATTTCGTTATTGGGCTATCACTCCTAAACTAGTTAGGATTAGACTTGTTTTTATAAATAAATGGATTTGTAACCTATTCCTTTTAGGGTTAGGACGTGAGCAAGGGTATAAGACCTTATTTTATCCTTGTAAACTTCAGATTAGTTGATTAATAAAATTCAGAGATATTCTCTTGAAGAAAGACGTGTTCTTCTTGTTGTTACTTCAATGATTGCATCACTTATCAAGGTAATCACTTGTGGCGTGTTCAATTCTTCTATTTTCTTTGGGTTTGGGTCTTAATTTTGTATAATTGGGCTTTGAACTAGCATGATCTTAGAATAAAAAGATTGGGATTTGATTCAATAGGATTAGGGGGTTTCAAGAACCTTATTTTCTTGGGGTTTGCGTATCAAGTATGTATTATATGTTAACCAATAATGTAATTGATGTTAACCTAATAGAGATGAACCCTAGTAAACCCACAAGAATCTGATTATATGATCTTAGGAAACCTAAACACAAATTTGGTTTTGATGGACCTTGACCCTTTGTCTAAAAAGACAAGAACCTTGGTATAAAGAACCTACACTCAAGAAACAATGAAAACAGAAACTTAGACTATATTAGAGTCTAAACCCAAGGAATACAAAAACTTGAACAAAAGTTATAATGGAAGTGTTGTGAACGCCACAAAGAAAGGATTTCTTTGATAAGTTTTGGGTTTGTTCTTTTAAGAACTCAAAGAGAAAACTCTCTCTCTATTTTCAATTGAATAATCCAAATTCTTCCCCCCATAATGAATGCCCAAGACCCTATAAATACTAATTCTAATAGAACTCTAAGAAACAAAGTCATAACAAATCCGATTTGACTAAGTCTCTAACTGATGCAACTCACCAAGACAATGGAGACTTGAGGATGCCAATGGGTCCAATTACAAGGTCACGCTCCAAGAAGCTCAAGGCACAATTTCAGATTTATGCACAAGCTTTTGTTTCACAAGAACTTCAAGAAGTTTTGTTAATCAAGCTTGGGGAAGAGCTTAGGGAGACACCTAAGTGTGTGTGCACATTGGAGGTATCAAAATTAGAGGGATAACACTTAGCCAATTTTCACAAGCACAAGTTTAATCAATGGTTTTGGGCTTATTTTATCTTGTAAAGGGCGTGCGGAGTTCTTTTAGACTTTTTCATGGGCTGATTTGTATTAAGTGTGCATATGCTTCATTAAAAAAGTCATGTGCATGTTTTATTTTAAGGAACCAAGCATGTAGGCATAGTTTAAAAACCCAATTCGCCCCTCTTAAGTTAGTCTTCTATGTTTTCTTGTTTCCTTATCCTATTTGGACTAAGATTAGGCAATCTTAATTAGTTTTGAAGCCCAAATCCGTGTGGGATTTGTTTTTGGGCAGATTTGTTTCAAGAAAGCCTTTTTGGATATTTTGGGCTTTCTTTAGGGTTTTTAGGTTATCTTTGTAAGGGTTTGTATTGCACAAGGGTATTTAAACCCCTTCTTTATGCGTGAACTTCAGATTAGATGTGAATTAAAAAAATTGGAAGCTCTTTGAGAGAGAGAATTCAGATTCTTGCTTGTTTTACCTTAAAGATTGAGCATGATTCATGGCCCAAACATTTAATCTTCAAGAATATGTCCAAGAATGCACAGCCCAAACATGTAACCTTCAAGATTGGTTTAGTCTTTCACAACCTTGATACAATGGATCAAGATTGGATCTCCTTCTTCCAAGCCTAACTTGAATGGCTTGTTCTTGCATGGTGAATACTTCAATTTGGCCCAATTGCCTAAATCTGCCCAAGTTTTGTGCACCAATCCTTGCATGGTTTCCTTGATCATCTTGGATCTTGATCTTGCGATTGGCCCACTAGGAACATATAATAGATCATTGGCAGGAACTTGTCCAAGTATGGCAGCATGCTTCCTACATGAATCTCCATGTAATCCTTCATCCATGGTAGCAAAATTTCCATCAAGAACATGTTGACCTTGGTTCTCATCATCCCCTCTCTCCTCAAAAGGATTCGTCATCACCTACATCATAAAGGGAAAGATCAAAAACATTAAATGTTGCACTAACATTATACTCACCAAGCAAGTTGTAAGCATTGTCATTGATCTTGTCAAGGACTTGAAAAGGACCATCTCCTCTAGGAAGCAACTTAGATCTCGTTTGGGCTGGAAATCTTTCTTTTCTCATAATAACCCAAACCCAACCACCAGATTCAAAGGACACATGCTTCCTTCCTTCGTTAGCACTAGAAGCATATTGCTCATTTCTCCTCTCAATGTTTAGTCGTACCTTCTCATGAAGGTTCTTCACGAATTTAGCCTTTCTTTTTCCATCCAAGCTAACCCTTTCATTCAAGGCAATGGTAACAAATCCATAGGAGTTAGTTTATTAAAACCATAAACAATCGCAAAAGATGAATATGACATAGTAGAATGTATAGCCCTATTATAAGCAAACTCAATGAATGGCAAACATTCCTCCCATGTTTTCAGGTTCTTTTTAATGATAATGTGCAATAATTGAGTTAAAGTTCCATTAACTACATCTGTTTGTCCATCAATTTGTGGACAACACGTAGTAGAAAACAAAAGTTTAGTACCCAACTTAGCCCACAATGCTTTCCAAAAGTAGCTAAGGAACTTAACATCCCTATCAGAAATAATACTCCTAGGTACACCATAGAGTCTCACCATCTCTTTAAAGAACAAATAAGCTATATTAGTTGCATCGTTAGTTTTATGACAAGGTATAGTGTTCCATCTTAGAAAACCTATCAACAACTACAAAAATCGAATCCCTAACCCTTTTAGTCCTAGGCAGCTCCAAAACAAAGTCCATAGATATGTCCACCTAAGGTTCACTAGGTACGAGTAAAGGAATATACAACCCATGTGGTAAACCTTAGATTTAGCTTTTTTACATGCAGTGCATCTACTACATATGCGAATAACATTTGATTTCATCTTAGGCCCATAAAAGTGTTCGTGCAATACTTTTAAGGTCTTAACAACACCAAAGTGTCCCCTCAAACCCCCACCTTGTGCCTCATGCACAAGCAATTCACGCATAACAGATTGGTATGCAAATTTACTCTCCCTAAACAAGTATCCATCATGCTTGTAGAACTTATCAAATGCTGTTTTCCCACATGCATTAAAGACATTAGAAAAATTAGCATCATTAGCATATAAATCTTCAAATCCAAGCATTTTGGTTCGCATAGATTTAAGAACATACCTTGTTGATAGTGCATCAGCAACTATATTCTCCTTACCTTGCTTATACTTGATCACATAAGGAAAAGTTTCAATGAACTCCATCCATCTAGCATGTCTCTTATTCAACTTACCTTGCCCCCTCAAATGCTTCAAGGACTCATGATCAATATGGATCACAAACTACTTAGGCCTTGACTTTGTCCTCATCATCCTCTCTATACCTTTTGCACTAACAACAAAACCAAAAAGCACAACTTTGTCCATGCAAAGGGTACACTTATCAAAGTTAATAAATAACTTTTCTTTCCTCAAAACAGTAAGTACACATCTTAAATGTTCAATATGGTCATCCAAACACTTGCTATAAATCAGAATATCATCAAATGATATCACAATAAACTTACCAATGAAAGTTCTCAAAACATGGTTTATCAACCTCATAAAAGTGCTAGGTGCATTAGTCAACCCAAAAGGTATAACTACCCACTCGTACAAATCATATTTTGTTTTAAAAGTTGTTTTCCATTCACTACCTTCTTTCATTCTAATTTGGCGGTAACTAATTTTAAGATTAATCTTGGTAAACACAAGATCCATGCAATTCATCAAGTATATCATCTAATCTAGGAATGGGATGTCTATACTTTACTGTTATGTTATTCACAACCTAGCAATCAATACACATTCTCCATATCCATCCTTCTTAGGTAGTAATAACACGGGAACAACACGTGGACTCATGCTTTCCCTCACATATCCTTTGCTCATCAAATCCTCCACTTGCTTTTGAAGCTCTTTGGTCTCCTCTAGGTTGCTCCTATAGGCTGGATGGTTTGGAATGATAGCTTCAGGCACAAAGTCTATTTGATGTGCAATGGCTCTAATGGGTGGCAATCCACTGGGAATCTCAGTATGCAATACATCCTTGAATTCCTACAGCAAGGAAACAAAAAAAACTAGGAAGAGAAGAGTTAGTTTCATTAGTGTTAAAATAAGATTCTTCATACACCAATAGAATCATAGGCTGGTCGGCCAGTAAGGCTTTCCTAACCTCACTTTCCTTTGCAAAGAAATTCATCTTCTTCTTACCCTCTCTCCTATCAAGATCCTTATTCCTCCTAGTTAGTTCGGCCTCCACAACATTCTACCCATTCACGCTAGTTTCAGCCCCCACCACCTTTTCATGTTCATCCATCTTTCTAAGCTTCAATTGTTCGTCATAAATCTGATTGGTTGTTAATAGAACAAGGGTTATTAGTTTCCCATCTTTTACAAACTTATAATAGTTCTTGAAATCATCATGGATCACTCTCCTATCAAATTTCCATAGTCTTCTTGCTAAGATGTGGCTTGCATGCATTGGCACAACATCACAAAGTACCTCATCACAATACTTCCCAATAGAAAAGCTGACCAACACATGCCTAGTTACCCAAATCTCCCCACAATTATTCAACCATTGTAATCTCGACGTAGTGTGTTTTATGGTTGGTAAGCTTAGCTTCTCTACAATGGATGTGCTAGCAACATTGGTACAAATCCACCCATCTATGATCATGCTACATACCTTAGACTTGATGTGACATCTAGTGTGAAATATGTTCTCCCTTTTTTAGACAAAATCATCCACCTTGATTTGAGCATTCAAGACATGCCTAGTTACAAGGGATAGCATCTCCCCTCCATCTACAGGTTTACTAGCTCCACCATCATCAATATCATCCACCAAAGATGGCATGTCATCACAATCATCATCGTTCTCGGTCTCCACTTCTCCATTGTCCCTCATAACCATCACTTTCTTGTTTGGACTTTGAGAAGCAATATGTCCTATACCCAAACAACGAAAACACTTAATATCATGAGAATGATTAGTTTGGGTTTCAGATTTACCTTTGGGCTTGTTGGAGACATCATCTTTAGCCTTGATAGGCTCGATTTTGGGCTTAGGAGAACTCCCAGAATTATGATTTTGGTTGTTCCAATTTTGCCTCCATGTTGAGTTAGAATTGTCCTTTTCTTTGAGTTGTCTCCCACCTTCATAGCCATTTGGTGTCTTTAATCTCCACTTAATGTTGCAACTCCACAACATTAGCAATATCTCTATTCAACCCATTCAAGAACCTTGCCATAGTGGCCTCATGGTCCTCCTCTACATTAGTCGAAATCATGGCTACCTCCATCTCCTTGTGGTACTTTTCCACAATCTTGGTGTGAACCTCCTCCTCATGAGAGCCTTCAAATCATCCCAACTATCTATAGGCCTTTCTAGGTTTCTCCTCCAACTAGTCACTAGTTGATCCCACCGTACAAGAGAATAGTCTTTAAACTCCACAACAACAAGCTTTACCTTCTTTTCCTCTGAATAATTATGGCAATCAAAGATCAAATCAATCTTTTTCTCCCACTCTAGATACGCTTTAGGTTCATTCCTACCTTGCAATGGTGGTATCTTCATCTTAATTCTCCCTAAGTTTCTATCCACTAATATCCCTTCTGATATGGAAACTCCAAGAAAACAAGGTTCTTGAAACTCCCTAATCTTATTGAATCAAATCCCCAATCTTTTTGTTCTAAGAACATACTAGTTTAAGCCCCAATTAAACGAAATTGAAACACAAACGTAAAGAAAACAGAAGAATTAAACACGCCACAAGCGACTACCTTGATAATTGATGCAATCCTTGAAGTAACAACAAGAAGAACACGCCTTTCTTTAAAAGAATATCTCTTACTTTTATTAATCAACTAATCTGAAGTTTACAAGGATAAAATAAGGTCTTATACCCTTGCTCACGTCCTAACCCTAAAAGAAATAGGTCACAAACCCATTTAATTCTAAAAACAAGCCTAATCCTAACTAGTTCAGGAATTATAGCCTAATAACGAAATATGATCCTAATCCACTTAGGATTGGGCTAAACTAACTTAAATAAGTCCAAAATAACTTAAATAACCCTAAGGGAAGGGAATGGGCCTAATTGAGACCTAAAATAAACTAAAGCAAGCTTACAAATAAATACCCAGTCCATAACAAGTCTTTTGGCCCTAATAAATAAATGATAAATAACAAGCCCAATGTATTAAATTAAGCCCATAAGAATAATTGAACTTTTCTTGAAATTTGGCTAAGTATTAGCCCCTTCACACGCCCTCTCTAGAAGAATTACAAGCTTGACTACTCCACTTGAATTCTTCATGGATGGTTCGGCCCTATTATCAAGGTGAGATGTTATGTGACTTTGAACAAACCCTTGAAATGCTTGTTTAAGCCTTGCTGCACGTTGCCTTGTAATAGGCCCGCTTGGCAAAGTAAGTTTGTCTTGGCATATGGCACCTTGATCTCCATTACTGCCATGGCTTCTTGTATCATTTCCTCTCTTCTCAAAAGAATTCATCCTCAAATCAGGCCCTACATTATCAAATGGAGAGAGATTAGCGATATTAAATGTAGCAGATACTTAGAACTCACTTGGTAAATCAATATTGTAGCCATTATCATTAATCTTTTCAAGGACTTGGAAAGGTCTATCGCCTCTAGGATCTATCTTAGATTTCCTTTGCTTAGGAAATCTCTCTTTCCTGAAATGTACCCAAACTCAATCACCAGGCTCAAATTGCATCAACTTTTGCCCTTGATTAGCTCTTTATGCATAAGCTTCATTCCACTTCTCTATGTGCTGTCTTGTCTTCTCATGAATGTTGCACACCAAATCTGCCTTCTTTTGTCCATCTGCATTAGTTATCTCACTAGGAATGGGGTAGTGATACTTTACACTTATCTTGTTTACTGCACTGCAATCTACACACATATGCCAAGTTCCATCTTTCTCTGGCACCAATAGCACTGGAACTGTGCATGTGCTTAGACTTTCTCTCACATGTCCCCTCTCAAGCAACTTCTCCACTTGCCTTTGAAGCTCCTTTGTCTCCTCAGGATTACTCTTATAGGCTGGGCGGTATGGAATTTGAGCTCCTGGCATGAAATCAATCTGATGTTCAATGCCCCTCAATGATGGTAATCCTTTGGGCAACTTGTCTGAAAAGACATCAGAGTATTCCTACGAAACAAGTTTCACAACGCTAGGCAAAGAAGTGTTAAGGTCAATCTCATTATAAAACAACTCCTTATACCTAAGCAAAACCAATGGTTTTCGCGTGTACATGACCTTCCTCATCTCTTTTTCTTTTTTTTATTCTACTCTTCTTTTCACTCCTCTCTCCTTTTTCAATTACACTACTCTCTTTCTTTTGCTCATTGGTGCACTTAGTCTCAGTTGGGCCTTTGATCTTATTTTCTTGAATGGTTTCTTTTTCTATTTTTTCTTTTCAAACTCTCGGGCTCTCCAAGTTTCTATTTTTCCATGGCTTTTGCAAGTCTTAACTTATGCTCTTGAGCTTCTCTTGGTGAAAGAGGCGCCAATGTTAAGTGTTTCTCCCCCATCTTGAATGAATACCTATTTTTGAATCCATCATGCATTACATGCCTATCATATTGCCATGGTTTTCCTAATAGTAAATGACCAGCATGCATAGGAACTACATCACACAGCACTTCATCAGAATATCTCCCAATTGAGAATGCCACTAGCACTTGCTTGTTCACCCTAACCTCTCCACACTCATTAAGCCATTGCAACATATAAGGACTAGAGAGGTTAATGAGAGGCAGTCCCAATTTCTCAACCAAAACTTTGCTTGCAACATTGGTGCAACTATCTCCATCAATTATTAAACTACACATCTTACCCTTAATTAAACATCTGGTGTGGAATGTGTTCTCCCTTTGTTTATCGAGCTTTATCTTTTCTTGTGCATTGAGAGCTCGTCTCACTACTAATGCTTCAGCCTGGACTGGTTGCTCAACTTCTTCATCAGTGCAATGCTCCAGCTCAGGCATATCATCTCCATTACTATCTTCTGATTCAATTACCCCATCATGTAAATACATGATCTTCCTATTAGGACATTGGTTTGCCATATGACTCGAACCCAAACACTTTAAGCATTTGATGTTTCTTTGCTTAGTGCTAGGATTTTGATCATTAGATGTAGGCCCACCTTTAGAGGTTGTCCACTTTTCCTTGAACTTGTCCTTATTGTGATAGGACTTATACTTGCTCTTTCCCTCTTTCTTGGTCCATTTAGGACCCCAAGAATTTTAAGGTTCGAAGGTGTTGCCCTTGCTGAAGCTTTTTCCTTTCAATTGCTTCTCAATCTTCATAGCCATGCCTTCCATGTCCTCCAACTCCAACTATTGATGAAGCTCTAACATGTTGGCTATCTCTTTGTTTAGACCAGAAAGGAACCGAGCCATTGTAGCCTCTCTATCCTCCTCTATGTTAGCTCTTATCATAGATATCTCCATCTTCTTTTGGTAATCTTCCACGCTCTTCATGCCTTGCCTCAATGTTTGGAGTTTTTGATGCAACTCCCTATGTTAGTAACTTGGCACAAATCTCGTTTTCATGATGCATTTCATCTCATCCCAAGTTTCAATCAGTCTTTCTCCAGTTCATCTTCTTCTACTAACCATCAATTGATCCCACCAAACAGTAGTATAATCAGAGAACTCAACTGCCGCCAGTGTCGCCTTCTTCTCCTCAGAATAGTTGTGGAAGGCAAATATCATCTCTACTTTCCTTTCCCACTCCAAGTAGGCATCTGCATCATTCTTTCTATGAAATGGTGGCATCTTCATTTTGATGTTGCCAATGTTTCTATCTACCATTTCAGTCTCTTCCTCCTCTCTGCCTCTTTCAACTCTTCCTCTATAACCATCTCTATTTCAACCTCTATCTCCTCTACCATCTCTTGCATTGTGTCGGCCTCCATACCACTCTTCCTCATCAAATCCATCTTCATCTTGCTCCTCCTCATAGTGATAATGATTATGAACTGGAGGATTCTCTCTTCTTCTTGTCCCATTATTCCCTGAAGATTCGGCTTGAATAGTTCTAAGAAGCGTATCTTGTCTTTTAAAGTTTCTATCTTGTTACTCAAACTTGTCTTTGACTTCAAGGAACATAGTCTCTATTCTCTTGAACTGATTTTGCAGTGCTTCAAGAGTAAAGAATGTATTTCGTTGGTCTTCTCCACTCCCATCACTGTTTCCATCTTTCTTGCTATTATGAGACATGATTAGTTCCTGCAAGAAAACGTTAGAAGCCTCACAATGCTCTCTTAGGTGTTTATCTCTAGAACAGAATTTTCCACTCGTGTTTTACTAATAATATGTTTTTTCTCTATATAATCTCACACTCTTGTCCTTTTCCACTCAAGTGCCTCTTTTATTGTTACTCTTCAGGATCACTTCAACAAGATCAAGGAAATCAACAAGCAACAAGTTCAAGTAGAAGCACAAAGATTTGGATAATGAAATGTGTATGTGCACGTTGTGCTTGATGTATAAATTTCTGTTAGTCTTAAAATAGCACGTAAGAGTGGGAAAGGTTGCACGTGAAAAATACAGATGAAAGGAATCATCTGTGTTCATCAGAACACAGACGAAAGGATGAATCAAGAGTAAAAAGATCGTCTGTAAGGACATAATAACATAGAGGATAGATTATAGGCTAAGGATAAGAAAAAGGAATTAAGAGTTTATGTTGGTTGAATGATTCATCTATATTACTGTTCACAGAAGAATTAGAACACAGAGGACACGTATCATCTGTGTTACTGTTCACAGACGAATTAGAACACAAATGAAAGGATGAGTAGGGAATAGAGCTATCGTCTATGATGATGTCATCTTCCTCTATGTTACTGTGCATGAACTCCTTTTGCGTTTTGCTTCTTCTATGTTCGTCTATATGGTTTGAAATAGGATTTCAAACCATATAAAGAACATCTCAATCCGATTCTTCTAAAGAAAGTTATGGTAATCGAAAACTATCACCTGTGTTCCCAAACTTCTTCTGGGTCACCGTTCATTGTATATCTTCTGTCCTATTTTTGACCTTTCAAAAGATAAAATTGACCTTTAAGCTCTTCATGAAGTTTGTGTATCTTGATTTCCTCTTTCGAATCATGTAGAGAACAATTGAATCTGATCTTTGTAGAAAAAGTTATGCTCAGAGGAAAACTTCTTCTATGATGATGTCATCTTCTTCTATGTTTCTTTTGCGCTGACGTCATCTTCTTCTATGTTTTGCTTTGTCTATACCTATCTTCTATTTGATTTTTGACCCCTAAGAAGATAGAATCTATCTTTGAAGTCTGTAAGAAAGCTGTATATGTTCTTAATAACTTTCTAATGATATAAAGTTTGTAAATTTTGGATATTGGAGTCGAAAGATTCGAGCATTACAAGTCATGAGGCTCATCTTCTTAGTTTGACTTTTTGCGTCTTAGTTTGAACGTCTTATTTTAGCTAGAACATCTTCTAATCCAAATTTGATCCTCTAGATGATATAATTGATCTTTTAGGTCTTCATAAGAGTTGTAGATCTTGAAGTCCTCTTTCTATCCATCTAAAGAACACCTGAATCTAAGTTCTGTACAGAAAGTTATACCTATTTTTCCAAATCGTCTCAGAATGATGTCAGCAAATCGTCTCATGATATCAGCATCGTCTCATTTTGGCTATAACTCCTTCGATAGATACCTAAGTGACTTGATTCTTGAATCATTGGATTTGTAAGATGTTGCTCTACATCTCGGACTAAAATCATAGCCATCTAAAATGAATCGAGAAAGATTTAGTGAAAAGAGTGGGATGGGTACAGTGAGTGTGTTCTTCAATAATATGAACTGATGTTATTCCACTGAACATATTTTAGTATTTTTATAATTTTTGGAGTTCTACAGATCCAAATGAAATGATTTCTAATTTGTGGTAAACTAGAGACATGGAGATACAAATGGTATGCAGAAATTGGAATCTAATTCAGTGTCTAAGATGTTCAAATTTCAGAGGGAAGTTGTACATAGTATACTGTTATGGACAAGAGTAGTCCAAAAATTTTTGAAGTATATCTTTCACGTCACTGAACCGAATTGAATGATTTTGGTTTCATTAGAAAATTGAGATAATAAAGAAGATTTTTCTAGAATAAAGTGTTATGTCAGAATGTTCAAGGGCATTTTTGGAAGACCATTTGAAGTTAAAAGAACCTAAGCTTAAAAGAAAGGGCAAAGATGACTTTTTGCGATCATTAAGGGCATAATTGCAAGAAGAAGTGTTGTCTTGCCTATAAATGGAGTAGAAACACGTGAATGGAAGAAGGAGAAGAGAAGAAAAGAACGAAAAATCTAGAGAAAAGAGAGAGAATGTCATGAAAAAGAGAGAGAAGCAAAAGAAAATAATGAAAAGAAGGAGAAAATCGTAGAAGAGCCTAGAAGGATAGAAGGAGACACCGAAATAAGGAGAAGAAGAGAGAAGAGCGTTCAGCTGAAGCTTTGCAAGGGATCAAGAATACCAATGTCAAAAGCAACCTTGACTTGGCTTTTTGCAAGCAAACAAGGTGGGTACATGTTTATAATAGAGTATTAAGCTATTAAATGTTTTCTTTGAAATCAAGAAAGTTTTAAAATGTTTTCAACTATTTTCTTAAATGCTTTGATAAGGTGCTGCATGTTTGCATATGAATGATAGTCGCTTATGAATTATGTTATTGCTTTATGAAAAGAGCATGAGAATATAAAAATGCATGGAAATGATTTGAGTATGAATATATGTGCTTTTGTGTGGGCAAGAGAGAAATCTGCTTTGTTAGTCACGTACACGTCGACGTATAGCCTTCTCCCGGCTACCTGCTTTAGGCCGAGATCCTGAGAAATCGGACTCGTTTCGTTTCATGGTGTAAACTTCGGTTTCACCGTTTGGTTCCACGGAACTCTCGAGCCATTTGATGTGCATTGCATTTTGATATGTTTGACATGATAAAAGCATAAATGATTTGCTATATTGTGAATTTTGACACGGATTTTAAGGAAAGTATGCTTTATGAAATCAATGAAGGTTTTCAATGAGAAGTAAAATGCTTTCGAAAGTTTTTTCTTATCTTTATTATAAATTATTACCCACGAGCTGTCAAGCTCACCCCCTTCTGTCCCCAGCTACAAGTGATGATTAAAAGATGAAGTGAAGAGAGTCATGACCTCAATTACAAGTTGTATTTTAAGTTAGATTTTGTAACGATGAAATTTTAGATACGATTGAGTACTATAATAGGTTTCAGTATGTTATGTATTTCGGGATATCGAGATTTCAGATTTTTGTTGTATTGGAAGCTAGATTTTGTACTAATGAGGATTTTAGATTCATTTTAAGTATTTGTAGATTAAGTATCTTATGTATC
>JANZXR010000001.1:22942137-22955033 GCA_027575705.1 Erythroxylum echinodendron | reverse complement strand
TGAACAAGAGACATGCTAGGTGGCTAGAATTTATTGAAACTTTTCCTTATGTTATTAAACATAAACAAAGGAAAGAAGACACTGTGGCTGACGCTTTTCTAAGAGATACTCTCTTCTTACCTCTATGCATGCTAGATTACTTCGTTTTGAGATGTTGACAGGCATGTATGAATCTAATTGTGACTTTGCAAAAATTTGGAAATCTTGTAAAAAAACATGGTATTAATAATTTCTATAGATTTGATGGATTTCCATTAAAAAAAGGTAAACTTTGCATTCCATCTTGCTCTATGCATGAATTACTTGTTAGAGAGACATATGGTGGTGGATTGATGGGGTGTTGAGAAAACTTTAGCTCTTTTACATGAATATTTTTATTGGCGTAATGTGAGAAAAGATGTTGTTTCTGTTTGTGCTAAATGTATTACTTGTAGAAGTGCAAAATCTAAGGTTCAATCACATGGTTTATATTCTCCCTTACCCGTCCCCTCTTGTCCTTGGGTTGATATATCTATAGACTTTTATGCTTAGATTGCCTAGATCATCTAGTGGAAAGGATAGCATCTTTGTGGTGGTTCATAGATTTAGCAAGATGGATCACTTTATTACTTGTTCTAAAACCAATGATGCTATTCATGTTGATAACTTGTTCTTTAAGGAGGTTGTAAGATTTCATGAGTTGCCAAAGACTATTGTGAGCGATAGAGATGTGAAATTTCTTAGTCACTTTTGCAGAACTCTATAGAATAAAATTGGCACTAAACTCTTGTTTTCTACTGTTGCAAACGGATGGTCAAACTGAAGTGATAAATAGAACTTCGACTACATTGTTGCGTGTGATCATCCAAAAGAACTCGAAAAATGGGGAATAGTGTCTCCTACACATTGAGTTTGCTTATAATAGTGCTATTCATTCTTCTACTCAATTTTCTCCTTTTGAAATTGTTTATGAGTTTAATCCTTTGACTCCTTTGGAAATTCTTCAATTGCCTTCTAATGAGTTTACTACCCTTGATGGTATGAAAAAGGCTAAATTTGTGCAAGAGTTGCATGCTAAAGTTAGAGCCAACATTGAGAGCAGAAATGAACAATATGCAAAGCAAGCTAATAAAGGTCGAAGGTGTGTTATATTTGAACCTGGTGATTGGGTTTAGGTGTGCTTGAGAAAGGAGAGGTTTCCAAAACAAAGGAAATCTAAGCTACAACTAAGAGAAGATGGCCCCTTTCAATTTTTATAAAGGATTAATGATAATGCTTATAAAATTGATTTGCCTAATTCCTATGGTAATGTTAGTGCTACATTCAATGAATCTGATTTATCCCTCTTTGATGCTGTAGATTCAAGGAAGAATCCTTTCGAGGAGGGAGGGAATGATGGAGAACCGTGGGCATGTGAAAGACAAGAAGAGAAGCATACATAGTGTGATCCGCCTCAAGGAATCCTAGGATATGACTTGCATGGACAAGAGCTTGCAAAAGGAGGCTTAGGAGCTAAAATTGGATCATATTTGAAGTCTGAATGTGCAAGGCAAGGGGCTGAATGAAATTCCCATATCAGAGGCCTAGCATTCAAGTCTAATGTTCCTAAAGATCCACTACAAGATGTTGGAGGCCTAATGATAAGAGCTAGGTCCAAAGCAATGAAGCAAGTATTGAATTGTTTGATCTAAGAACTTCAAGAGATAGAACTCATGTTATTGAGTCAGATTTCATCTCATAAAGGTCCAAGAGGTATTGTCTTACTCCTTAAAGCCCAATATGAAGTGTCCAAATGTCCACATGAAGTCCAATTGGGAGAACTCACTTAAATACCAAACCATGTGCCACTTAAAAATAAGGAGAAGGACGTGATCTATAAAGTCCAATATATTCAGATCATGTTTAATTAGTTTCCTTTTTGTTTTCCTTGAAAGAAGGTCATCTAGTCAACACCTTTCTAAGTTTATTTGTTTCCTTTTAGGGATCGATTTGTTTCCTTTTATATAGTTTCTTCTTTAGGACTTTAAGTTAGGAAGTTTTACTATAAATAGGCACCCTCTATGAACTTTGGAAGGGGGATTTTCATTTAGAAATACTATTGAGTATTATTGGGAGCATTCTTGCTTTCTTTGTATTCTTTGAAAATACTTGACTTATCGAAGGAGTGGTCTTCCTTTGTGGCATCCCAAGGTTAGAGTTCTAAGAGACAAATTCTTTTAGGGTTCTTTCCATTGACCAACTTTCTTACTAGGGTTCTAAGAGACAAGTTATCTTAGGGTTTTTTCCATTGACCAACATTCTTTTAACCCCTTTTCTCTTTGTGTTCTATTTCTATCTTTTCAATTTTGTTTCTTTTACTCCCGTGTGTGTTTGATTCTAGTAGTTCCCAGGCATGGTTCCATCTTATTGAAGGTTCTCTAGGACAAGCTCCTATAGACATATGTGGTTTGTGATGGTATGTCCAACAATGGTACACATTTAGGGTACTTATACTATAAATGGATATTTCCAGGCTATAGCACATCAAACATGTCATACTGACTTGTGGCACTACTAGTGATACATAGTTAAGTACTTATATAACCATGTGCATACCCACTTTTTGGCTGTATGATATACCTACAATGTATGGATAATATGACATTGTATCTAATAATAGGTGTCATATAGATGTAATATCATATATTACATTAGTCCTTTATACAAGTATACGTGGATATAGAATGTGGGTTACTAAGAGCATCATACATGTACTCCTTAAATTATATATACATACGGTTAGGACACAATAATATATAGATATGGCAACTGATGGCACATGCTAAGGGTATCAGTATACTGCCATAAGTATCTTCCCAATATGTCACACGTACCAAATGGATCTAGTGCAATGGTGCATTAATGGCTTGGGTGCAATTGGCATTAGCATATGCACTAAATGTCCTTGGTGAGGTAATATTATATATTTGATATAAACATAATTTGGGCCCCCCTATAACACTTGCCAAGTTTATAATTTGGTTTCATAATGGTATAATATGCCAAAAGCATATTATTGTACACCTATAACATTATATAGTATGTACATTATGATCCCCTAATTATGTAATGTACTATGTCTTATATATGTATACTACCACATTCCATATATGAGCAGTGATATATACTAACCAATACATTACAATGGATATGATAAATTATGTACACACGAATAGTTATGTAATATCTGTAAAACTAAGGTAAAAGCAAGTATAATGTCGTATATCACTGGTCATATATGGCATTATATGATATTGCCAATGGGTAATTGGACATATTAATCGGATCATTAGGTAACCATACTTAATAATATGCCAGGTCCATATGAGTCTCATAGAGAATGGTATACAATACCATTCATTACTCATTTCTAGTAGGGATATAGGTGTAGTTATACATGTAACATCATATACTTCCAAGTAACATGGTTAAATATAATGCATACTATACTCATGAATGTATAGTATACATTATATTTATGATATAACTACACCTTCCATGTATAAGGCCATGGAGACCCTATATATACCCTATCTACCAAATCAGCTAACTGACCTTATATGTAAATGTACCCTTGTATGATTATAACATAATGTATAATCATACATTATACAATATGGATGCCCGTGGTACCTGTAGGATTAGTGCTATTAATGATAAAGTTGTGATGTTATACCAGTGATGACATACCCCAATGTCCTATACCCTGATCCCATCTAGTTACATTTCTAGTATCTAACTATGTATGTCTATATTTTGTGTTAATATAGATTTAGTATGGCTAATATGTATGCATGCCACTACAGACCCTCCTTTACCATATCCATAATTGGTATGACAGAGGTAATGGTCCCTATTGTATATGGAGGGCCTATAGTGGTATGCACACATTATGTATATCCCCTTATACAACCCATTCTAAAACTCATGGAATTTATAATACATGATATTATAAATGCAAGAATGGGTACATAACCACTATGTTAGTATGGTGTATTGCATAATTATGCAATGCAACAACCACTATGTTAGTATGGTGTATTGCATAATTATGCAATGCAACAATGTGTTTAACAGGTTACCTTATGGGTTATAATGTTTATGCATATACAATTTAGCCACCTCCATCACCATTTACCTATTCTAAGTCTAAGTATATAAATAATGAACTAAAGATGTTTAGTATTTGATATATCTGATACTTATAAAGTATTAAAGATATCTATGATTCTATATGTGAGTTGATTTTTGAGTTATTTAGGACTGCAATATCTGCAAGGGTATAAATACCTACACACCTCGTATTATTGTGTACTACTAAGGGTAAGCGTAGGGTTATGTATACCATTATATTGTATATAATATATGACTACAAATACATATAGTCAAATATTGTATAATCCTATCTTATATATAATGTGGTTTTCAAAGTCATAACCATTATGTCTTTGTAATATATGTTTGGTTGTATATACATAAGTGTGTTACCGTTATGAAGGTAACAACTATATCATTGGTGTTTAAATGATATAAGATAGGATTACACAGACATATTGGTTATGATAAACACTAATGGTAATAATAACCTGTTTATGATGGTGGATATCCTGAGACATACTAGTGTGATGTATGTCTAACGGTGTTTTACCCCTACTAGCATGTGTCCAACCTTAATAGCTATGTGTTAGGATACTATGGTTGGCAGTGTGTTTCATGCAAGTATGTAACATTATCAGTCAGTACTGATACGGTATACTAACCATTAGGTATATTGCTATTTTTATGGGAGATACACTATAATAATTCACACAGAGGGACATCATAGTTAAACAAGTGCCTAATATATTACCATTAAAGTCCACAGGTCATACCTAGTAGTGGATACCCAATATATTGTTAATGAATTATACCAGATATACAATATGAACAAACGATTCTAAGATTAGGAATGAAATCACTAGGAATGTTTACGATTCCGATGGAAATGTTTCATTATGCATATCATATGCATATCACACATATACATACCCTTCAAAGGATATTAACATATGCATTGTTGCATTGGATACTATACCTTTGATAATATGGTACCATGACATGTCCTAATTGGTATATAGGGGTGACTTAGTTGGAGGCAACCCTTTAGGGAACTTCAACTATTTGTATATATACCCAATTGGTAATAAGGTGCATGGGTATCATCTGTTAGCACCAACATCATATCATGTAATACATTCTATCCCTACATTTGTATATATGCATCAGCTATGATGGTTTTCATACTTGGGTATAAAATACACATCTTACTTTAGTTATATGGTATCATAGGTCCTAGGGTACATTCAATAATAGCCATCAGTATTATACCTTTAAATACATGGATGTTATACTATATGGATATGGTATATAGGTACATAACCATACATTATAATCACTATGTAAGGTTAGATGTGGAATGAATGGATATAGCATTGCACTCTTACGTATATATGGGACACTCATGAATATATACCCATCGGAGCACATGGAATGGTTTACATGCCTTATGTATACTACACTGGTTAGGTGGGTATTACTCTTAGTACCATTGCATGAATAGTAGCATGTATATAGAGTAAATATGGGGTAACCACGTCATGTAATACCTTAACGTAGTTTGTATAGCATATCAGTGGTGCACACATCCAAATATCATACAATACATGATATTATATGTAATGTTATAGGTATAACCATATGTCCATGTAGTTATGGATATTATGGTCCATAACTATATATACCTAATATATAGTATCCATATATACCATAGTATACTCATGGACAGTATACATGTAAACATATAACCCAATGGGTACTACAACCTGGTCTACATCTATATCCCCTTGGATACAGTTTGCAGTCTAATATATATCAAGTACACTGGTACTAATACTATAATAGCCAATTACATGGTTAAATGTGTACACACTATAATATATTTTACATCTGGAGTATGGCCATGGATAAGTGTATATTAGGATATACACTTAATATGACTTCATTAATGTCCATTTGGTAGTTACATTGTGAGGTTATATGTGTACACATTATGATTGGTGCCTCAACATACATTAGGTTACCTAGTAACTATATGCCATGTATGTAATGGATAACCATATAAATATTCCCAAGCTTTTGGTTATGATGTTCGTGACAACGATCTTACCAATATAACTATAATGGTATATCAACTGAATGGATATACCAAATGGGATGTTACATATGTTGGTTGTGTATATAGGTAAGTGCTTGGTATGGATGAATGTATGTCACACTTATGATGTATAATCTCAAAGTGTTACATTTATAAGTAATTTTGTATATCACTGACATACCACATTAATAGTACATATCACTTGTGGGTAATTATGACATGTTCACTTTATAGCCTTTTAATTATCTTGTAATAGTAGATCACTTTATAAGATGTATCATACCATAACAAGTGCACTATAGTACATCAATATAAAGTGATAACAGGCATGTGTGTTCCTAAGACTATTCTTATCTATTAAGAATTTGAGATATTGCCATGATATTCTTGAATATGGTATACACCCCTTACATAATATTGCTTGTATAAATATATACAAAAGGTGTAACTATCTGGAGCCATCTTTGAGGTATGTATAAAATACTTAGCCATTACACCTTCTAAGTTATAGGTGATACTATACAATAATGCATAATATTATCACATATGTGATATCAACATAAGTAATTACTATGGATACACCTTTTGTATTTCTATATCTACGAATAAATGTTAACAAGCCAAACAATGGATAACACTACATTACCAATGGTGTAGTACTAGTCTTATGCCATATTGCCTCCATGATGTGTATTCGTTTGGAAAACACATTCATAAATGTATACATCTCAAAATATTGTGGACCTAATAAGCCCATTGCCAACTATATTATCCAACTATATAATTCACCTAGTTATGTAATCAGATAATTGATGGTGGTCATGATAGGCTCCTTTATCATAGTGAGGGTAACCACTATCCATAATAAACATGGTTATTATGTCCATGGGTAGGCACCTCTACCATATATTAGTACAGGAGCACTCCTTCAATGGGCAAATATTGTAGTAATACATGACCTCACCCACACTATATCATATGAATGCACACTGGTACCTTGGCATACGTTCTTTGGTATAACTATCAGTGACATTAGGTCAGTGACATATACATATAGTCCCATAATGGTCATATACATAGATATCAGGAATTGAACATTACTTACCAAATAAGTAGGGAGCAATATATGCACACATACGTTCCAGCATACTAAATAAGTATAATAAGTATATGGTACATCTTATGAATACTGATGTACATAGTGATCTATATGCTATAGTATAGCCCTATAACTGTCTCTGATATTTATACAATGTTAATAGTACCATACCTTAGTAAATTATGTCCAGCTCTATATGTATGCTGTAACTTGGTATATGTAATGGAGTTATTATGAATTTATCATATCAAATAGATAATTTACCAAGGTATTTTGCAACTATAGTTCTGTTGGTGATATACCCACATTTTGAAAGGATGGGTATGTTCTATGTCCTCTATTATGTAACTATTGACAGTATTATAATGGTTAGTTGTATATAATGATTAGATGTGTCCATATACTGTTGGTTACAATATAGGTGAGGTTAGTTATGACAAGCCCACTCACTATGGCATAGTTATTAATGTATGGGTAATGTACCCATGTCAGGTTATCTAAGTGAGCGTGATTTACATAATTGTCTGGAGCTAACTAAAAGGTTTGCAAAGCACTTCCATCCACTAGCCATGTAAATATAACAATGGAAAGGGTCTTTTGTATTTCTGAAATGGTGTTGAATAACTATCCGCAATGTAATGTGACATTGTCTATCTATGACCATATTATATTTTTCAACTTGTATGGTCTATTACCTTCATGATACATACATGCAACCTATATATATGAAGTCCTGGATTATGTACACAACCAAATTGAAAAGTAACATGGCATTCTTTTAACCAATTTTATGATATGAGGAAGGGAATATATTACATTGTAATAATTATGTATACAAAACCATATTAAGTCACACCAATGATGAGGATTTTTGTACTATAAGTGGCATCGAAGGACTATCTGTATATATCTGCATGCATAATCAACCCCATGTTACACAATGTTATGACTATGTTATACATCTTATTTATTAGGGTACATATATGTTTGGTATATGATGTCATCCATATATTGATCATAAGTAGCTTACATGATACGTATGTCATACCCACGTGACTTGCATAATAACATGAATACAGGGTAAGCTACTTATCAAAAGGTCTGATAACACATAACCTATCCATGTGCCAGTGATTTTGATAAAATAGTGATATTGATACCATTGGCCATATCCAACATATTTATATAGGTACTTTATGGTTACAATCTAGGCATATGCTACCAATCTAACTTTAATAGATGCATATGGCAAGGTTTTTATAGTACTATCCAAATTATGTTGTCATACATAGACCCCGCTTTATGTAACCCATTCATAACGTTAGTATAAATAGTTATCATTGCTATATCCTAACTTGTAATAATGTTACCCTCACCAGTACTTATTGTATGCATCTGTAATATGGTATGATATACCCTTAGGTAGAACCTAGCCAGTAATACACAGTTTGCAATCATACATATGGCTATGTGTATAAGATGTGTGATTAAGAATTTCTTAGTTATAATTATATAGTATCACATGATAGTTCATGATTACGTATAAGTGATGTATATTTTGTTTATCTATAAATAATGAGGCCATTCATGACTAGTACACCCAATAGTGATATAACAACTACCCCTGTGTGATGTTAGACAACCATAATAACGCATATGTGTAATTTAGTCCTGGATGACCAAGATATGACCAATGTTGTATTGACTATAATGTGGTACTCATGTACTTGAACCATAATATACATTAGGCACCTATAGACATAGGGATGCATGGTATACTAGGTATTATGGATCTCCAGGGTATGGGATACACAGTAATCCAGAAGAAACCCATTAGCATATCTTATTAATTATGTTGGCTTGTGGTTATTGTACCCTAGCACCATCCATCTTATTGGAGATGCATAGGTGTTGGCATCTCATATATTACTTAAGATAATATACTGATATAGTATGTTACCATATATGGACTTATCTTATATATTTCAAGTGGCATACTATGTATACATAGATATTGCTAAGTTATGTGCATACAAAAAAATCCAGGGTATATGTCATGGTATAAGATGCATTACAAGAATTTCCCATCCTTGTACTAACCTAGTTTTGTGTAAATAGTTATGCCGTATGTATATATCACAATCACTGGACTATACATTATATGATGGGTACATACCTACTGGTATGTACCCACTTCCATAATGGTATCATTCTTTATGCACATAATTAACATATGGTACCGACTACAATAATAATACCTACAAGATGTAGGTATTATACAGTTTTCTAGTGTAAATTAATGTGATATCATATATGTTAGTGTGTAATGTGATAACATACTATATCTCACGTGTTGCAGATATTTATGCATTATGGGGTGGATCATTCTGTACAATATCTATGTATACTTATAGTTGAATTCCAACTGATATGGATGACATAATGGATGTATACCATTCACCAATGATGAGGATTTTGTGTACTATAAGTGGCATGGAAGGACTATCTGTATATATCTACACTCATATATAGTGGGTACATGGCAATATGGAACAGTAACTTAAATGAGTTATGGTGGAGTCCCTCCTAAACCATTGTATGGGTATGTCATACTTATAGGCCCATGTAGTATATTAGTACTACCCCATGGTCTGGATAGGTATAATGTACCCTACAATGTGCTTACACTATAATGGACTAGTACATATGGTGTAATACAATAGTATGAGATCATTAATGTTACACCTTTTGGTCCTATTTAAGGTGCATTATGGGGCGATACAGGACCAATGTCTATCATTAGTACATAATTAGTAATTACCCACATGGTACTTGACTATATTGGTATTACTATATTAATAACTGTTTAAGTATATGAAGGTTGTCAGTAGGTACTATAGCATAAAAGATAGTACAGATGACATTCTAGTGTATAATTATACATGAGCCATTACCCGTACTATATTGTCATATAGTACTATTACCCAGGATATCTCCATATTGTATGATATCTCCATCCAAGGGCATGGTATAATGTACGACCCTCGCACTAAACCATTCAAGGCCTCCATATGACCTACCATTAGGCTATAGGATCATGTCACTATATAGCTATGGTTGACCTATGGGTAATATATGACCATATTGGGACTGGAAGCCTAATCACAAAACAAAGCCAACTCTACACATTTTACAATTAACATAAGTCATAACCTGGGAACACACATATGTTACCATGACTATTCCCTAGGTATTATGGCTTTATACAATCATATGATCCTTGACACCATATGGTCCAACCATACATATGTTAATCCCTATGTGCGTATAAGTGTAGTACATACCAATTATATGCTAGATAAACTGATGATGTAACTATGTGGTATTATGTAATGTTGACTTACAATTGTGAACATATCTATGCCTGTCCTACTACATATATATCTACATGTACCCATATGATATGGTTGATATCATAATAATGCCTATAGGGTAGTGATGGATGCATGTATGGGTAAACCTTGGCATATGTATTGTTACATCATCAGGCCTAACAGAGTTTGTATCATTTGTAAATAAACACTAATGACATATACTTGGAATATGTACCATTGGTGTGTTGAACATGTACCTGTGCATAATATAACATTAGATGTATATATTACTACACCATCATTTGCTGTGTATACCTGTCATTTAGGGTATACTACCATATATTGATTGGTAATTGGTAATCATAATGAATAACCCATTATGTATTGGTAGAGTTATTGAATGTCAAAATGATAATGTACTCCCATAGTAATGTTATGTATACAAATATATTGAGACCCAGTTGTAATAGAGCAGTTATTTATTCTAAAATAAATAACTACTCTATTACAATTGGGTCTCAATACACCATTTGTGATAGCTACCTATAACACTAATAATACAATACATTAGATTGGCACCACAATTAATGTTATGCTGCACCATACTCATCTTTGTATACGCTGTGGTTTGCACTATATACATGGAATGTGTCATACATATCAATTATACGATCACACTATAGTGGACTGGTACATATGGTACTCAAGGTATAAAGTGTACATAGGCCCTAAATGTCTAGTTATATACTCACCATACCCTGTCTGGTACTATATAGGTACATCCAACTTTAATGAAAGGGGCCGTCTCCTCTTGGTTGTAGCTTAGATTTCCTTTGTTCTGGAAACCTCTCCTTTCTCAAGTGCACCCAAACCTAATCACCAGGTTCAAATATAACATGCCTTCGGCCTTTGTTGGCTTGTTTTGCATATTGTTCATTTCTCCTCTCAATGTTGGCTCTAACTTTAGCATGCAACTCAGTGATTTTATTGATGGGTCTACAGTCAACACAAATTCTCCATTTGCCATCTTTCTTAGGAGCAAGTATAACCGGTACAGCATATGGGATCGAGCTTTCTCTCATAAAGCCCTTTTTAATAAGCTCTTCAACTTGTCTTTGGATCTCCTTAGTTTCTTCAGATTGGCTCTATACGCAGGCCTATTCAGAATTAAAGCTCCGGAAGGAAGTCTATATTTCAAAGGGGGCAATCCATCAAGAATGTCCTAAATAAGTCGCTGAAGTCCTGCAATAAAGACAAAGAACTAGACGGCAACAATGGATCAAGCTCATTAATAGTTAAGAAAACATCTTTATATGAAAGTATATAAGATTCTTCACATTTTAAAGCTCTCTTGATCTCACTTCTTCCAGCAAATAAAGTCACTCTATTTTCTTTATTTTTCCCACTTGTTTTATTCTCTCTCTCTTTTTCTTTATTTTCGACCTCTCTCTCTTTTATTTTGCTCTTAATTTGCATTCTTTCTCAATCCTCACTTGATCCACATAAGCTTGAATCAGTCTAAGAGGTTTCAGCACAATATTTTTTCCATGGAAAGGAAAAGAATAGCAATTTTTGTATCCATCATGCCTAACTTTCCTATCAAATTTCCAAGGCCTACCACGCAAAACATGTCCAGCATATATAGGTGCAACATCACATAAAACTTCATCATGATACTTCCTAACAAAAAATGCAATCATCACTTGTTTGGTGACTTTCACCTCACCACAATCATTTAGCCATTGCAATTTATATGGTCTAGGTTGTTTCAAAATAGGCAAATTAAGCTTGTCAACAAGTAAAGTGCTAGCAACATTAGTACAACTTCCACCATCTACGATCATGCTACAAACTTTACCATTGATGAGACACCTTGTATGAAAGATGTGCTCACATTGCTTTTCTTCAAGATCTTCTTTTGGTTGGATATTAAGAGCACACCTAGCTACAAGGGCTTCAGCAACTTCAGCATCATAATCAACATCAGAAGCACCTGTCAATGGAGGCACATCATCAAAATCATCACTGTCACTACTTTCACTAGCAACATCGCCATTCTCAAGCAAAATCATAGCTTTTTTGTTAGGACATTGGGAAACAATATGACCAAAACCTTGGCATTTAAAGCACTTAACTTTATAAGAAGGATTAGAAGAAGAAGAGGGTTTAGAATCATTTTTACCCTTAGGATTTAGAGTAGAGAATTTAGGCT
>JANZXR010000001.1:22922819-22935805 GCA_027575705.1 Erythroxylum echinodendron | reverse complement strand
TTGTGATTTACAATTATTGTTTTAATTATTCAAATTGATATGATGCCATGTGGAGTATTGTATTGATTACACGTAGCTCTCCCTTATCATAGGATATATATCGGAATGATCTACAGGTATACCGGTGCGTACCCTACGGTGAGGGGGTGTTATAAATAATGGAATTCATAATATGACATTCAAATAAATATAACCAACCCATATATATGCACACCCCTATACTTAGACTTTTGTACATCCACAATCAGCAACAATCAACAAATGCTCCACTAGCTTTATGGCTTAGGTAAGACGTTTGTTTAAGTTTAATAGTATGTAATATGGTTAATACAAAAAAAAAGAAAGTTTAATAAAGGGAAAATTCATATAAATAGTTGGGTTATTTGGTAAATGTAGCTTATGAACAAAGAATGCGTATATCATTTCCATGTTAATGCATATGATAAAAACATGGTCTCGATTAGAAAATCAAAGCAAAGTCAAGATGTTATTTGTTAAAATTTGTTATCATGAAATTAAGGACCAATGAATAGGAGAAATAAAATGTCTTATAGGTATAATGCAAACACCCAACCATAGATTGTTTTCCATGTCTTCTGCAAAAACACAGAAAAGTATGTGCCCTCTACATTTAGCCAAAAACCGCAGGTTTTACGGTCGTTTGAAGCTATTAACATAGTGCAAAATATCTAATTTTCCACTAATACCAAGTAAATCAGAAAGTTAGCAGGTTCAGTCAAACAGCCATGGTATTGCCATTGTGGACTATAAGCATAACTTTAACTTTTAGCATTTTCAAGCAGCCAATACAAGGCAGACCAAATAAGTAGCAAATGATCTTTAGACTAGC
Organism: Erythroxylum echinodendron; assembly: GCA_027575705.1. Lineage (NCBI taxonomy): Eukaryota > Viridiplantae > Streptophyta > Magnoliopsida > Malpighiales > Erythroxylaceae > Erythroxylum > Erythroxylum echinodendron. The sequence continues at coordinate 22,934,955 of JANZXR010000001.1, read as the reverse complement.
TTATTTAATAGGCAATTGACCCATATTTTTTTCTTACTAGTAATGTAAATTAAACTTATATAGTCATAAAAGAAAACATTAATTACCATCTCTACAGGTATCTGTTATACTAAGATCATTATTGGAATGAGTGCACATGGCTGGTGATCCCAAAAATGAGGAAAGGATGCCATAGTCATTTAGAAGAAGCAACATAATACGTAAATCACCCTTAAGGCTTCATGATTAAATAGCTCGAGAAGCACATGGAGCAGGCAAGAATTATGTGTAATCATTACATGTGAACTTCCTCCCACTATCTAAATATTCTTCTTATTAATTTCCTTCTGTCTTTGAATTTTTGCTTCAGTTTGAATTATTTATTGTACTAGTCACATAATTAAATTGAATGTAAGTGTGCTAAGTTTTGCTTTTGCAATTGTCGTACATTACATTTTGATGCATTCATTCTCTCTGATGGTAAACAATACAGGCTTCAAAGATCTCACCAATGATATAAAAAAACTATCAAGAGGCTATAGAACAGCAAGACTTGCACGAAGCCACCAACAATAGTATATTGGAACAATTGAAGGGTTCTTTAGACACTGTCACTCACGCTTTGAAGTCGCTCACTCACAGCATGGATCAATTATTAGGACATACAGCCATCGGAGCATCGAGTTCAGATCCATATCAATTTGAACCGTTAAATTGCTTTTATCAACCATTCCGTGTTCGCCAGGTGAAGTTAGATTTTTCTAAATTTGATGGCAATGATCCCCTTAATTGGTTCTTTTGTGCAGAGAAATTTTTTTCATATAAGAAACCCCATATCTTCAACACATTACAATTGATGTTGTCCATTTTAAAGGATCAGTAGTGTCGTGGTTTCAGATGTTGCTGAAAGCACGTTAAATCCCCACCTGGGCTTCTTTAGCGTGATTACTTAAGGATCACTTTAGGCCTTCATAGTTCTAGTCCCTTAAAACATAAATTTTCAAGCAAACCTAAATGACAAAAGTAACAGAGTACTACTACCAGACACCAGTTCATTATTTTAGCTAATCAGGTAGAAGGATTACCTAGGAAGCATTGATGGACTCATTAACGAGCTCAAGGAACCCATTCTACGAGATGTTAATGCTCCAATTACTATGTCCTTATTTCGAGCTGCTAGCTTAGCTTCTTTGTTCGATGAGAGAGGTGTTAAAATTAGCTTATATGCCAATTGCACTAATCCCACATTAGTGGGAAATGGCATAGGGTGGTTTGGCTGGAACTATATAAGACAAAGCCCTCTTTGTTATGTGTTGTACCTTGGAAAATTCTCTTCCTCCCCCTTAATTTATAAGATCTCTCAAAGAGAACCTCATAGTTCAAGGATTTTTCATATAAGCCCTTGAAGTTTGTAATAATTGAATTTTCCCTTTATTTTTGGGTGTTTGTAAGTAATACCTTATTGTTTGGGTAATTACAGTATTAACCTAACTATTTAGGTATCCACAATTTAACCCAATAGTTTTGGTTATGCTGTGGCCCTGAAATTTTGTAATTTCTCTTTAAAGATAGTGAATTTGTTCTAACTGTGCCTAAAGACGTACGTAACATTACCGAACTTCGTTAAATTTGGTGTTCTTTCAAATTTTGCATATTTTGTTGGATGATTGGTTTTTGGATTAATAGTTGGTGGATATAATTATTTGCTAGACCTAGGTTATTTGTGATTTTGTTTATCAAGCTAATTTGTGTGAGGTAGCCATGGCATCATCATCATCTACATCGATGAAGACATTTACAGTGTCCAATGAAAAAATAGATGTTGAAAATTTTGATGGTCGGAATAAATTCAGCTTATGGTAGAGTGAAGTGTTAGACGGATTATGTCAGTGAGAATTGGATATGGTTCTAGAAGAAACAAAGCCAAAAGATATCAATGAGACAAACTGGAATAGGCTTAATATAAAAGCTTGTGGGTTGATTCATTCTTATCTGCATAGAGAGCAGAAGTATCCGTTCATCAAAGAGAAGTCAGCCAGTTTATTATGGAAGGCCCTTGAGAACAAATGTATGAAGAAAAACAATGAGAACTAGTATTTGTTAAAGAGATTATTTCATCTTCAGTATTGAGTAGGTACAAGTATCAGTTCTTATATTCATGAGTTTAATAATTTAGTTGTCGATTTATTAAACTTAGAGGAAACCTTCGAATATGAAATAAAGGCTATGTTGTTAATTGGATCTCTTTGGGATGAATTAGATCATTTATGTATTACTCTCATCCATGGTAAAGGTAAAATCTCATTTGAAGAAATTTGTTCTGTTATACAAAAAATATGAAATTTATGGAAAATATCAGAGAGAACATAGAGATGAGTCAATAGAAGCATTGTCAGTGAGAGGGCATAGTCAGAGTAGGAAACCGGTAAAAAAGGGATAATCTAAGTCAAGGGGTAGAGTAGGGAAAGATGAATGTGCCTTTTGTTAGGAGAAATGGTATTGGAAGAAAGATTATCCAAAGTTGAAAAAGAAAGAAATGTCTGTTTCCAATGCATGTGTTGGCGAGAACATAAGTGATGGCAGTGTGTCAGATTTTTGTTTAAGTATTCATTCATCCATATATGGTTCTAACGAATGGATTATAGATTCAAGTTGTACTTATCATATGTGTCCACATTGGGAATGGTTCTTTAATTTTGAAGACCGTAATAGTGGAGTTGTGTATATGGGCAATAATGATAGTTTCCAGACTACTAGTATAGGTTTAATTCGGTTGAGAATTGTTGATGGATCAACTAAAGTTCTGACAGATGTTCAGTATATACCGAAGCTGAAGAAGAATATCATCTCATTTGGTGCCTTAGAGTCTAAAGGTTATACTGTATCTATACGAGATGGAATTATAAGGGTCACTTCAGGTGCTCTTGTAATTTTTAAAGGCACGAGGAGTAATAACTTGTATTACTATAATGGTAATGTAGTGATTGGATCAGTGGCCATAGTTTTTGATAATGATGCAGATTCAGAGATAGCCAGATTGTGGCATATACGATTGGGGCATGCAGGTGATAAAACCTTATTTAGTTTAGTAAAAAAGAGACTTATTGAAAGGTAAAAAGACTTACAAGTTAGATTTTTGTGAGCATTGTGTTTTGGGAAAACAAAAAAGAGTGCATTTTGGCACAGCTATTCATAATAAAATGATATTCCTGATTATGTTCATTAAGATGTGTGGGGACCTTCTTAGACTACTTCTATGAGAGGTATGTTCTACTATCTTACTTTTATTGATGACTTTTCCAGAAGAACTTAGGTGTATGTTTTGAAATATAAAGATGAAGTACTTAATGCTTTCTTTAAATGGAAAAAAGATGGTTAAGACACAAACTAGTAGGAAGATCAAATATCTTAGAATAGATAATGGTGGTGAGTATTTCAGTGATCAGTTCTTGACGTTGTGTCAAGATGAAGGGATTGTATGTCATTTTACTATAAGAGGTACACCACAGTAGAATGGGGTCACAGAACGCATAAATCGGACATTTCTAGAAAAAGTTCCATGTATGTTGTCTAATGCAGGATTGGACAAGAAGCGTTAGGCTGAGTTTGTGATTTATACATGTTATCTCATTAATCACCTACCATCAGCTGCTATTGGTGATAGAACTCCATTGGAGGTTTGTTTTGGACAACCTGTTTCTGATTATGATTCTTTACATGTATTTGGTTCCATTTTATATTATCATATGAGACAATCGAAGCTAGATTCCAGAGCCAAGAAAGTAATTTTCTTGAGATTTTATTCAGAAGTGAAAGGATATCATCTTTGGTGTTCTAGTTCGAGGAAGATTGTATTCAATAAAGATGTAACATTTGATCAGTCTTTTATGTTTAAAAAATCAGAAAACCAGACAATAGTGAATAGTACTTCTCAATAGGTGGAGAGTACTCAGCAATAAATGGAGTTGGAAACAACTACATTGAACTCGATTAGATCTGTAGAAACAAATAATGATACTCCTCTAATAATGGAGGATTTGCGAGATGAAAAAGAAGGTTCTACTCAAGAACCTCAACAATAACAAGAATCAATTGTAATAAATAAGCCACGACGTGAGATTTATAGACTTGCTCAATTTGTTGATATGATGGCTTATACACTTCCAGTTATAGATGATGATATTGCTTCCACTTATGGAGAGGCATTCAAAGATTCTAAAGATGATCAGAGAAGATAGTTATGGAAGAAGAGATGCAGTCTCTTCAAAAGAATGAAACTTAGGAGATAGATTAACCATCGGAGCTAGATTAACCATCAAAGGGTAAGAAGGCAATTGGGTGTAAATGGGATATGCAAAGAAAGATGGAATAACTGGCTAAACGCTATGCGCATAGGGAAGGAATTGACTACAATGAGGTATTTTCTTTAGTTGTGAAAGCTTATTCCATTAGAATTTTATTGGCCTTAGTAGCTCAGTTGAATATGGAACTAGTTCAACTCGATCTAAAAACTATATTTTTACATGGTGACTTAGAAGAGAATCTATATGACTCAGCTAAAGGGATTCAAAGTTGCTAGCAATTTGCAAACTGAAAAGATTGCTTTATGATTTGAAACAATCGTCAAGGTAGTGGTATAGGCAGTTTGACCAGTTTATGTTGGGTCAAAGGTACACAAGAAGAAAATTTGATCATTGTGTGTATTTTCAGAGGCTACATGATGGTTTTTTCATTTATCTACTCTTATTTGTCGATGACATATTGATAACTTCAACGAATGTTGAAGAAATTGAAAAATTGAAGACTTAATTTAACCGAGAGTTTGAGATGAAGATTTGGGTGAAACTAGAAAGATACTAGGCATGGAGATTAGCAGAGATAAAGAATGAGGCAAAATTTTCTTGACTCAAAAGCAATATCTGAAGAAGGTATTACATCATTTTGGCATTTTAGAAGAGTCAAAACCTATAAGTTGATAGGTGTGCATTAGGATATGTTTTTATAGGTAATTGGCATGTATTTTCTAGCATAATTGCTCTTTATTGTTCTAGTTTAGGATTCATTTTGTATGTTTTCATTAAGTTTGATTTCCTTTGTGTTCTTGTGTGTTGGATGCTAATTGAGGGTAAGAATTTTTTATTTTGTGTAGGAAAGGAGAGGAAGCAAGTTGGAGGATGAACAAGAGAACATAGAAGAAAAGACAAGAGGATCACATCTGGGACAAATTCCCATATTCATGGGAATTAGGCAAATTCCCACGGACGTGGGAAATCAAGACGGAAAGTTTCTGCCTATAATTCCTATATTGGTGGGAATGAAATCTGAGGAAATTTGTGAGGCTTCATTAAACCTAATTTTTTAGATTATATAAAGGGAATTAAACCTCCATCTTCAGGAGAGATGACACCCACCTATAAAAAGACCATCCTTAGGTGAAGAACACATATTTGGAGCATCAAGGAAGGATTGAAAATAAGGATCATCATCAAGATTGGGCAAAATAGCACATCAACATAAAAATTCCAGATTTTGGCAAAGAAGAGAAGGAGTTTTCTTATTTACTTTCTATCATTTTAATCCCTTCCTTTCTATGTAAAGATGGATTGTTTGAATGTTGATAATGTAGACAATGTTAGGCTAATTTTATATTAGGGATTACTTTTTCATTATTTTGTCAAAACTCATATTTTATTGAATTGAATGAAGTCTCTTTGATAATTGCTATTTTTAATTGTCATCTTACAACAAATGAAGAGAGTGAGTGAGATGAAAATCATGTAGGATTGTAAAATCAGAGTTGGTGACTTATAGACTAGTAATTATTATGTCAATTGAATAATTAGAAGAGAGATCTCAATTAGTCAATTGATCATCCATATGATAGTGTAATAATTGGTTGAATCAGTAGAGTCATTAGGTAGGTTGAGAGATCATCTAGTCGATTCTCGTTAATTTAATTAGGGAAAAATAGTTACACCCTGAGATAGGGTAATTAGTGAATTCAGAAATCTAGGGTGAGACACAATTCAATCAATAAAATATGGGGGAGACAAAATAAGGAAAAAGTAATCTTTAGCATTTAGATCCTTGAATTTAGATTTTTTACAATTGCGATTTTGTCCATTGTTTACATTATTCTTTTAATTTTAATTTAATTTTTATATTAATCGCATTAAAAAATTATTTCTTAAATAAAGTCTTCTCTAAATTAAGTGGTGTCTGGGCATCAATCCCTGTGGGATCGATATCTGCTCATTCTAACTATAAGTCATGGTCCATTCACTTGCAGTTTTTGAGCGTAAAATAAGTAGATAGGTTTTACAATCCATCAACAAGTTTTTGGCACTGTTGCTAGGGATTGATTGTTTATATCTTGATTAATTTAGAACACTTTGATTTGAGAGTTTTGATACGTTACCTGGTGAACTTGCAGGTGCATGAACACAAGGAGCATACGGGGGACAAAAAAAGTTATTGAAGATGAATTCCCTGACATTAAGAAGAACGAAAGAGACATAAGAAGGGCAAAGCGCTTAAATTTCTCAAATCAAAATATGGCTGAAGAAGGAGAGCAATGAGGACCAGAAAGAACACTCATAGATTTCATAAGGCTAGGGTTTAGTCCTCAAGGAGTTGCGAGGTCGGTAGTTTAAGCAAATAACTTAGAGATAAAGCCAGTGCTACTCAATATTTTTCAAAACAGTGTGTAGTTCTATGGGTTATCCACCGAGGATCCGAATGCCCAAATTGCAAAATTTTTGGAGATCTTTGACACTTTCAGATTCAATGGAATGTCTGATGATGCATTGAAGTTACGACTATTTTCATTCACATTGAAGGATTGGGCTAAAGCATAGTACAATTCTCTAAATCTAGGCCAGATCACAACTTAGGAGCAACTTGCTTAAGCATTCCTCATAAAATACTTTCCTTTAATATAAAGTCGACAAGGATTATAAAGGAAATAACAAATTTCTAACAAAATGAAGGAGAATCTCTATACGAAGATTGGGAGTGATTAAAAGAACTTCAAAGGAGCTTCCCTCATCATAGCCTCCCAAAGGAATTCCTACTGCAAACATTTTATAATGGAGTGAACCCGAGCACAAAAGGCATAATTGATGCAGCAATCAGAGGTTCATTAATAAGGAAGATGGTAGAAGCAGCATATGATTTGTTGGAGGAGTTGGCAAGTAACAGATGGAGTAGTCAAGGAGAGAAGGAAAAAAAAGGTATGATACCTATTAACTCAGTTATTGCCTTGCAGGATCAAATTATGGGCTTGACGAAGTAGTTAAACAACATGCAAGGGGCGCCCACCTCAAAAGCTAAGGCAATGTAGGCACAACGTGAGCTATGTGGGAGAACAACCATAACTCAGTAGACTATTTCTTATTGAGAACTAGTGGGACTAAACAAGTAAGTTATATAGGCCAGTCATAGCGAGGTAATAACTCATACTCAAACACATATAATCTGAGTTGGAAAAACCACTCAAATTTTTCTTGGCTTAATAATAATGCAGGTAGTCAATGAAGACCACAAGGATCGCCAGGATTCCAATAAGATCGAATCAAATCATTGGAAAGTAAAATGGACAAGATGATGGAGATTTTAAGAGCCAAACTGGCAGCACAAGAAGAGAATCACAAAATGATGTATACAAGCCAAGACGACAATCAGAAGAGAATGGAAGTAAAGTTTAATCAAATTTTAAAGAATCATGCATCATCCATCCACAACCTAGAAGTGCAGGTAAGACAATTAGCTAACGCATTATCTTCACAAAATGCAGGTAGTCTACCAAGCAACACTGAGGAAAACTCGAAGGAGAATCATGGCCATTACTCGAATAGAAAACAAAGAAAGCAAGCATAGGGAGAAAGATGGGAATAAGCAAAAAGAAGAAACAGTATTGGAAGTCCTTCCGAGAGGACCAGTAAGTGAGCTGAATAAGGAATTTCAGCTTGGACTTCAGCATCAAATTTTTGCTCAGTGGAAGGTATCTTCAAGTGAAATAACTCAGAATTCTAAGGAAGGGGACTTAAGCCAAATAATAGATTTAACAAATCAACTCCAAAAAAAGCTTATGTTAAAGAAGGCGTTGAATAAAGAGGTTATCAATCACATATCAAGAGAAAATCTGCGTTTAGCACAAAAGAAAGAAGACCTAGGAGACTTTTTCATTCCGTGTAGTATAAATTGAGTTAAAATAGAGCACGCATTTGTAGATTTGGGAGCAAATATCAATATGATGTCGTATTTATTTAGTCAGAAGTTGGGTCTAGAAGGGCCAGTACCAACTAAGACATTAGTAAAGACGGTTGACAGGATGATGCATTTACTGAAAGGGATCAGTAGGAATGTGAAGTTACGCATTGATAACTTTGTTTTTTCAGTGGACTTTTACATATTAGCTATTAGTAAAGATGAAGAAACCCCAATAGTTCTCGAGAGACCGTTCCTAGCTACCGCCCATGTAATTATTGATTTTGATAGGGGTGAGTTAATACTGAGATTAGGGAAAGAGCAGTTAACATTTGAGGTGGCAAGGAAGAAGTATGGTTCCACTCTACCCTCGTCAAACATCAAGGAACCTAAACCTCAAGAAGGATGGGAAAATATTGAGGATCTTAGAAATGCATTTAGAAAGAAATGAATGTTAAGTCAAGAGTACTTCATGATTATTAATTTTAGTGACAATCAAATAATAATAATAATATTAGAAATAAATGAACTATTGTGATAAGTGTGTTAAGTGTGCAAAAAAAAACACAAAAGAAGTGAAAACATAGAAGAAGCAGAAAACACAAAAGAAGTGAAAACACAGAAGAAGTGAATACAAAGAAGAAGTGGAAAACAAAGAAAAAGTGAAAACATATGAAAGAAGCGGAAAAAACAGAAGAAGTGGAAAACACAAAAGAAGCGAAAAACACAAAAGAAGTGAAAACACAAAAGAAACGGAAAACACAGAAGAAGTGAAAAACACAGAAGAAGTGAAAACACAGAAGAAACGGAAAACACAGAATAAGTGAAAACACAGAAGAAGTGAAAACACAGAAGAAGCAAAAAACACAGAGGAGGTGAAAACACAAAAGAAACACAAAACGCAGAAGAAGCAAAAAACACAGAAGAAGCAGAAAACACAGAAGAAGTGAAAACACAGAAGAAACGAAAAACGCAGAAGAAATGGAAAACACAAAAGAAGTAGAAAACTCAAAAGAAGTGGAAAATACAGAAGAAGCAGAAAACACAGAAGAAGTGAAAACACAGAAGAAGTGGAAAACACAGAAGAAGTGAAAACAAAGAAGAAGTGGAAAACACAGAAGAAGTAGAAAACAAAGAAGAAGCGGAAAACACATAAGAGGTGGAAAACACAGAAGAAGCGGAAAACACGAAAGAAGTGAAAACACAGAAGAAGCAGAAAACACATAAGAAGTGAAAACACAGAAGAATCAAAAAACACAGAAGAAGTGAAAAACATTAAAGAAGAGGAAAACATAGAAGATACAAAGATGAAGATACGCTAGTACGTCGGACAGTTAGTTAGTTAGAGTTAGTTACAAAACTCAACTGAATAACGGGTTCTACAAGAATCAAGTAGTAGTTATCAAAAATCAAGATGCAGTTGGAGACTTAGGCTATATATACTAGCCGTAGTTGAAGATTGAACAATCTTTAGAGCTTTCAAGTGTTTACTTAAAAAGAAAATTTCTGTATTCAAAAGTATGATACTAGAGAGCAAACTCTACTGTAACAAAAAGCTCACAATATCTTTCTAGTGAGAGAAAGAAAAGGCTAAAAGCATGAAGAGGCTAAGATAGCAGAAAGAATACTTTATGTAAGAGACTTGAAGAGGATATAGAAGGGAAGAAAGAATACTTGTAAAATTATCGAAGTATAGTGAAATCTTAGATGAACTCTAAAGACTGGTTGTAGCTCATAGTTTGGGGTGAACCAGTATAAAATTCGTAGCATCTATCTTCTAACCTTTCACTTTATTCTATTTTGTTTTTAGACAAGTATATAGAAGTTATTTGCGATTTAGCTGTGTAACTAGTTTTGTATAACTTTTATGGTATTCATTTAATAGTTGGAAAAGTTCTTAACAAGATATATTAAAGTTTTTGTATTCACAAAAAGAATACACAATTCAACCCCCTTCTTGTGTATCTTGTATATTGTACGTGAATTCTATATTAACGTGTGATTTACTTTAATTAGTATCAGATCTTGGTTTCTAGGAACCACTTTTACAAAGAGAGGACAAAGATCTATGGCTGAATCACATGTTTTTATAGCTGAAGGTGCCTTCGTCACAAGACAGGATGCGGCTCTTCATAGAATCCACACACCTTGACCTTTGGGATATCATCGAGAATGGACCATATGTACCAATAGATGATGAAGAAAATACCATTCCTCATAACATATGGTCAGCTGATGACAAAACTAGATTTCAACTAAATTCAAAGGCTAAGTTCTTTTTGAGTTATGCTTTAAGAAGAAGTGAATATGATAAAGTTTATGGATGCGAAACTGCAAAGGAGGTGTGGGACACTCTATCCATCACACATGAAGGCACAAACTAGGTGAAAAAGTCCAAGATCAGTATTCTTGTACATCAGTATGAGCTGTTTAAAATGAAAGAAGATGAGTCTATTGATCAAATGTTTGGACGATTTCAAACTATCGTTAATGGACTTAAAGCTCTTGGGAGAATCTATGATAATGAAGACCATGTCAGGAAGATTCTCAGAAGTCTGCCGAAAAGATGGAGACCCAAAGTCACTGCATTACAAGAAGCCAAAGACTTGAGCAAATTAAAGCTGAACGAATTGCTTGGTTCTTTTAAGATACATGAAGTAGAGCTTAATGTTGAAGATAAACTTAAAAGAGACAAATTTATAGCATTAAAGGCTAGTCAGAAAAATCATAAGACTTAGAGAAATAGAAGTTCATCATCAAAAGCATTGAAGATCGAAGAAGTCAAGAATAATGATACCAGTGAATCTGATCACGATTCAAGTGAAGATAATGACGAATTATCTTTCATTTCAAGAAAGATCATAAGGATATGGAAAAAGAAAGCAAAAGGAAGTAAAAAATTTTCTTTTAAGAAAAATAGCAAAGAAGAAGTCAAGAACGAGAAGATCTCTATCATTTACTACGAGTGTAACAAAAGCAAGACACTATAATTCTAAATGTCTGTTGCTAAGAAGAGAATCGAAGAAGAATAAAGGAAATAAAAAGAGTGTGATGGCAATTTGGGAAGATTTGCATTCATCCGAATCTAATTCTGATTCAGAAGCATCAGTGCAAGCAAATATATGCTCGGTAGCTAAAAAAAGGGTGATGAGAAGGTAACTTCCAATTTTAATGAACTTCAATATGCATATTTAGAATTGCTAGGAGATTCACATGTTATACTAAAGCAGTATAGATCCTTAAATAGAAAGTTTCTCGAAAACTTGAAGAACACAGAAGTGTTAGAAAAAGAAAATATCTGTCTTAAGAAACAAGTAGAAGATATGAAGAAAAAAGTATCTATTGATATATCTGAGGAAATTAGTCAGTTGGAACTTCTCTCTTAGCAGACTTATCAACCTTTACTGAAAGTAAGAAGAAAATGAATGACGTGATTAGAAATTATAGACACCCTAATGATAAGAGTGGTTTAGGGTTTATTGAAAGCAATACTCGTTACAAAAATAATTTTGTTCCTCACAGAAAGAAACTTCACCAGTCTTATTTTTATCATTCTATGAATAATTATAAGACTAACCCCAAAGGACTCAAGAAAAGAACATAATATCTACTGTAGATCTCCTTCCTTGGAAAAAGCAGCTAGCACCAATGGTATTTGGACAGTGGATGCTCGCGACACATGACGGAAAGAAGATCTATGTTCCTAGATATTCAAAATGTGAAGGGAGGATCAGTAACTTTTGGATACAACCAGCAGGGCAAAATAGTTGGAATCGGTAAAGATTCCTTTACATCTATTAATAACGTTCTGCTAGTTAAAGGTTCAAAACATAATTTGATTAGTATAAGTCAATTATATGATTCTGGTTTTGAAGTATCTTTTAATCAAAACTCTTGTATAGTCAAAAACAAGGACGGTTCCATATTCTTTTCTGCCAAAAGACGAAAC
>JANZXR010000001.1:22869463-22896541 GCA_027575705.1 Erythroxylum echinodendron | reverse complement strand
CCCATCAGCCCGCCACTCGGGCCACGGGCTGAGTGCGGCCCGGGCCCGGCCCGGCCCGGCCCATTGACATCCCAAACGGTTAACTCTTACGACCCACTGCAAGGGGATTATGTGGGCTTACAACGCTCTGAAAAAGGTGCAGGAAAAGGCAGAAGGAATCACAGAATGAAGGTGGAGAAAGCCCATGGCAAAGTCTTATGAATTGCACCATTATTGTTTCAAGGGTGATGGTAAAAATACTATTGGCTCGATGTAGTCCATCTTCTTTGATGATTAGTAGGGTGAGAAGCTATTGTTTAATTTATATTCATCTATGTGAAGTTTTCAGTGATACGAAGTGTATCTATTGTATTTGGTTGACATTATATTCCCCACATTTTAATGTCAAACTGATATTCTTAACAAGTCAAGTGAGGTTATCATTGCAAACATACAATAATAGAATGAATTAGGGAAAGACTTGATATCTTTGTGATCTAGCTGTGTATACATGATCCATTTTCTAAGTTGTTATAGTCCTGCCTCTCTCATATCCCCTGGAGCTACAGGCTAATAGATTCAGATGTCTTCTGGATAAGTATATGGTTCATAATGTTGCATAATATATGGTGGTTCATATTTTAAGTGCCTACAGTGTCTGTTGCAGTCTTAGGTGTTTCTTAGATGACAATTCTTTCCAGGAAAGATGTGGTCATATGACACTTGATATGTTATTATTGAGTTCAGGTGTCCTCTTGCTAATTGTCATTTTCCCATCTTTTACAGTGATGAGATACGTGATGCTATAGTCTCTGCTTATTTGAAACATCTTTCTATGATGCTACAGATGAAAAACTAGATCAATTTTTGTCTACATTTTGTACACTTCTTCCAAACTTATTTGGACGGTTAATTTTGTTATACAATGGTTGACTATATTGAAATTGTTATTGGAGTAGTTTTTTGAATGGAATATTCCCTTCAATTTCTTTTCATTCGTGGTCTTTCCTTTTCATTTCCTATGAGAGAAAAACTAATGTTGGTTACTTGGAAATATATTTTAGGTTTATCAATCGTGATGGTATTGACTTCTCAGATGCTCAAAGCATGCAAGCTATCCAGGTATTCTTTCGCATTGGTATTGATTGGTTTCAAATTATTTCAAGACTTCTTACACTAGATCTACTGTTTCAAGGAATGGGACTTGGTTGAAAATTTACAAGGAGTATTGGAGTACCAGACAAGGTTACTACTTCGTTACCCGATAGATTTTGGTTTACAATTACTTGTTTCAAATATTGGGAGTGTAGTGCAAACTGCTATATTAGTTCTTAATAAAATGTATCTTTGCAACTAATCGCTGTTTGCCGATGCTATGTAAATCCCTATTGGTAGATATTCAAAATTTCAAAGTGTCGCAAGTATCACTTTGCATTTCCCAGATAATTTTGGTGGAGACATTAGTCAAATACACTACATTGGCTTTAAGGGTGAAGCAACACAGGTACTAGCGTCAAAGATTGGATGATATTTGTTGTTGATCTCCTTTCAAAATGCAAGTGTTGTTACCATAAGTGACGCTTTGTCTCGTCTGTGCAGTTGAAGAGGGATGTTGTTGCAACAGTTGTTTATGAATTAACACCCAATCCTTCGGACCACAAGTATGTTTAGATTGGTTTTTACTAATTAAATAAGAGTCCAAATTTTCTTTTAGTATTTTCTGACTGCAGGAATGATTGAACTTCTTTGGTTCATTGTCAGCTAGGCTTGATTATAGGTTTGTTTTTGAGATCCCAATCTTAGGCAACGTGCATTTTGCATGTAGAACTCATGAAGTGGTGAGTAATGATTATCAATTTTGTTTCCGTGCGAACATTTTCAAGGCAATTACCCGAATGTTGGCTTCATACGCATAATGAACCTATCTATTCTCACAAGCCTATTCATGTCATCTTGCCTTCAAAGCTTTCACTCTTGCATTAACGGATCTTTGCTTTGTTGTCTGCGACTTGATTCTTTTAACGTCCTACCAATTGTGATGTTTCCCTTACTTAGAATACTGTTTATTTCTCTTCAGCTCCACTTGTCATATTGCCTTCAAAGCCATAAACTCTTGCATTAACGGATCTTTGCTTTTATTCTGGGACTTTATTCTTACTTTAACATCCCACCAGTTGTGATATTTCCCTTAGAATACTTTTGTTTCTCTTCAACTCCCCCGTGAGCTTTCTATGTTTTTCTCACTTGTGGGGTTAGTGGGGGTCGGGGGTGGAGAGGGTAGGACCAAGATTATTTATACAATTGGCTGGCTTGTGCAGGACGAAGGCTGAAACTGGTGAAGGTCTTTCTCATGTGGAATGAAGAGCAAGCTGCCGCACTGTAAAGACCATTTATTTAAGGGGACATAAAGGGAAGAAGGCTTGTACTTTGATGATAACATTATAAGAGATCTTACGTACTGTGGAACGTGCTGGCTTTTAAAGAGCGCTGTAGAGTGGAAGCCATATGCTGCTCTGCATATTGGTCTGGTTGTCACCATGCCAAGTGTAATTTGAAATATTTTAACTAAACTAAATTAATCTACTTTCACAGTTATAGGTTTGTATTCACTATCCGGTAAAGCATATGGGATGAAATAACTATATTTAATCTAATCATTTCAACATGCAAAATCTGATAAAATTAGACTTAATAAATATAACTAGTAATAGTAAGTTAGTCTAGTAGCGATCGATCAATTGTTAGGGATGGACAGCAGTCATATCGATCTTATTTGATGACTTCAAAATGATGCACTTGAAATAACTCAAAAGTTTCAAGTTGTTTTATGAGAAATTGTCCAGCTACTATGAGAATTTATTCTAAAAAGCTTTAAGCCCAAAATTTGCCATTTATGGAAGACAAGAAAACGTTAAGATTTGAGTGCGTTGATTTCGTTTGCAGTAATTGTAAAAGTTTTGAGTGGCTTCTGAAATTGTTTCTGTTACACTTCACCTACAGTAAGAAACAACGGGGTTATTGTAAAACTTCCTCATAACCTAAGGAATTAAACACATGATTTCTCCATATCCAAAAAGAGTGGTGGAATTAAAAGGTCAAAGAGTACTACCCTACTTTAAATTGTATTCTCATTTCTCATGCCTAACAATCTGATTTACGTTGATACTTACAAGCTAAATTTCAAACTTTTTGACACTTGAATTGAGTTTTTGTGGAATTGGTAATGCTAATTTTTTAAAAGAAAAAATTATTTAAAAAATTTAGATCACTCCATTCACCCTTCTTGCGTAGGATAATACATCTACTGAATATTTTATGGACTCTAATACGAATTTTAAAGTTGAGAGATAGCATGAGCTAGAAGATTAAAAGCATTACTTGCAATTGAGAGAATAATCGCTTAAAGTTTGACAATTGGTACAATTATAGCCCTTTGTATAAACTCCTATGCTTTAAAAATCACTGCCAAGGTCAAAGAAAAGTAAAAGGAAGGGATTGAAGCTGTAAATTGAGGTGTTTCACTTATATCCTGTCTAATGTACTAGACTACCACCCCAACAATGAAAGATAGGATAGAATCCCTTAGTCCAGCTTGTGTACCGCGAGGGCAATAATTGTGCGGACTAGTTGGCTAATTCTGGGCTTTTCCTACACTGCCACTACGAGCAGCTTGACCAACCATTAAAGGGACTCATACCACTCCTCAATGGAGATATCTTTGGGGTTTCTGTACCTCATTTTTGTATTCTCTAATGTAAACAGTATCTAGGTCATTGGTCTCCTCTTTATCAAAAAAAAAAGTGCACCTAGTTAAAGTATTTTCACAAATAGAGCTTGCCAAAATTTATTCAAACCTTAATATAAGGATGATTTATCATAAGCTAGCCTAGGATCAAGATTGCATTCATAGAGAGCAACATTTATCCTATAGATGGCAGTGAAGCAAGAACTTCATACCCAAGACAGGATAAGATGTTTGGAGTTCAATAACATCGTCTTCTTATGCTATAAATGTTTATTTAATTAATTAACATATATGATAAAATTCTTGAAAGAAATATACTTCATAAATGCAATTATGATAAGATCATAATTATCAATTATCAATTTTCTATTTACATTTATGTTTTATTCTTACATTATTTTGGTCATTACTCTACTAAGATTGGACATTAATACAAAGTAAAGAATAATACATATTATATTTCTTCCTTATAAAAGAAGTAGTTGATCCTATAGACTAAAGTATGAAGATATTTAAACAAACATATGCATTCTTGTTGGAGAATAATTTCATTGAATTGACCTAGCATGAAAATTTCATATGGAAAATTACTTATGTATTTATATAAATGTTTATTATGATGATTATATAAATGTTCCTTTGACTTGAGATTTGTGAAATATCTCATATAGGAATTGTTGTGCTTTGATTAGTAGTTATTAGATATGACATGAATTATATAGAGATAATTGAGTAATCAGTATAGTATTCATAACCCTAAACTAATTAAGGAAAATGCTCTATTGCACTCAATTGGCATTGATTTAATAAATCTTTAAGCAAAGTGGGATGAAATTTTGAAAACAGTTTTCAAATGTTAGTAAAAGAATCAATTACTAATGATAAAGAACTAATATGAGTGGATTAAAATAAATTAGATATTAAATTCTTACTCTCTGTCTAATTAAATTATTTTTAAAAAATTAAACATAAAATCTTTGTGGAGAATATCAAAACAAGCTTAACAAGTACAATAGTTAACAACCTTAATAAAGAACAAAATAGCTCAGATGCTAGTTTTAAGGTACAAAATGGTCAATGGTTCTTTACAGGGAGAAGGATCAACCTTAACTAATACTTAAGTCTTTTTGAGGATTATAATTAAGTAGAAATAGTTGTTTGTACCATCTATAGGACTGGTTAAGTTAAAGTAAAAGCACTCTACATGCTATATTCTCTACAAAGATTTTATAGTATAAATAAGGCTATATTTTGATGCAAAGAATCTAATTACATCAGTAACCTTGACAACATCTTATTTTACAAAGTTCAATTTTAGTGACTAGCGTTTCTTCTTTTTCTAAATAGTTCTTTCTGCTAACGGCCCAAGTTACAATTATGATTCATATTTTATTATGATTTTTACATTAATCAAGTTATATATAACAAAGTGGACCTAAAATTCAAAAAATCATGAAAAAAAATTTTCATTGTACACAAAATGAGATACAACCCTAGCTTTTGAATTGATTTTACAAGTATTGGAAATCCTAATTCCTAAAATCTGATTATGATATGATTAAATGTTCTTATTTTATTATTAATCAATCTCCTATTGACGGTAGCAATATACGAAGACAATGACAATTAGAGACTTAATGGTAGCCTACAGTTATGGTATTGGTGTTAGAAAATTAGAGCAAAATCTAATCCTGTGTTAAACAAAATAAAAATATTTTTTTAATTTCTTAAATGTTAAGATCACTTTAATCTAAAACTTGCTACTTTTTGTAATATTATGAACCCTTGCTACTTTTACATAACTCCCCTTGAATTAATTTTGAAATAGGTTTATTCTAACCCTTATAGTCACACAAGTATCTATCCAAACAAAAATATTAATAGAATTTAGTTTGGAGAGGAGTAAGTATGGAGTTCTAACTCCTTAAAAGGCTTATTTAATAGTAAGGTTCGAACTTTTTGATAATTCAATTAAATTTAAATTTAAGTTTATTATAGCTAAATACCATCTAGATTCAAATAAAATCTAATATCTAATATTAATCTTTATTTACAAATTGTTATATATTTAACCTTAATTTTTTTAAAACATTACTATCAAATCACTTTTTCTCTATTTAACAGCTCTATATGTGTGGCCTATTTGATTCCTAGACATAGTGGAAATGATACAAATTATAACCATAAACTACATTTAGGATAATATAAATTAAATTTCTTTAATTTATTTTTAATTCTCTAATTAAACAATCTATATCTATAGATCTAGATTGATGTCTAGAAACATATCACAGCCACTCAAATATTAGGAATGTCAAAGTGGTTTTGTCTAACTTTTTCATACATGATTTTTTTCGTATAATTCAATCATGTTATTGTAAAATATTACAATTGAATATAGAGCGAATTAATGTCTATTCTATTAAGTCCATTTACATTAGTTCTCCACCATTAGCAAAAATTCTTTTAATGATATTTGAAAATTGTTTTCAAATTGTCTTTCTTCCTACATCAAGGAAGAAAATTCACTGGAATTGTTGTCTAGTATATGCATGGTATTATGCACAGTTATGCATACTGTGCGTCACCGAAATTGCTAAAAATTATGAATTTGCGTAACCTAAGAGATGTGCATGGGATGATGCATGACCGTGCATCTCTTCTGTGCTTTGATTCTTCGTTTTGTGTTGCATTTTCATCCGACTTCTTCTCTTTTGTTCAATTTCCTGTTTCCATACACTCAAACACATCAAACACCTAATGAAACATAAAATTAAGATCCAAATCTTGCTCTAAACCAAACAAACACTTATAATACATACAAATACTCACATTAACACAATTTTAAGCCTGTACATACAATAATAATCTAATAAACACCTATAAAAACACTAAAACACCTATCAAAATATAGTAAACTATATCTATCATTTCCTCTCCATTATTGCTAGATTAACTCCTATCAATTCAGTGCTCAATAGCTTGCATACTCACTAGACACATATATTATCTTTCCAAAGAGATTCATCAAAGAAATTGATAGAATTATAAAAGCTTTTCTATAGTTTGGGAAAGCTGAAATTTTTAAGTGATCAAATGTTAATGGGATGAACTAACCATTCCAAAAAAAAAAAACAAGGGGGCTTGGGGATCATTCCCATACCACTTATACAAAAATTTCTACTAAGTAAGAAGATTTAGAGACTATATACAAATCAACAAGCCCTATAGACTAAGTGGAAACGTGAAGTCTACCTCAAAAATCAAAATTTTTTGTTAATGTCAAACACCAGGGAAGTTTCTTGGATGTTAACTCATCTACTGAACTTGAGCAATATGGTATATCTTTGGATCAAACACAAGCTAGGAAATGGGCAAACACACATAGCTTTGGTATGACAATTGGTCTGAATTTAGCCATCTATCACTAAGAAATGAAATCCTCCACTTACGAAACATAATTCCTATTGATGCCAAAGTCTCCTTACCCATTCAAAATGGAGATGGTCTGAAAACTTCAAAGGGTTCTCCTCTTTATCAGCATACTTATCTTAGCTCCCTCACTGGCAAAGGAAAGACACATTACCAAGACTCCTAATTCCAAAGTGGTCTTCACAAATGAATCTTGCCTTAATATCTTTAATAATAGCACTAGACATGCCCTACGATTTGAACTTCTTTGGAAATAATCCCTTAACCCCAAAGCCTCAAAGCCTCCTTAATTACTTAGCTTGTGATAAAAACAATGTCAAAACAAAAATCAAATAGTTTGGCACTTGTGATCCCACCTGTGTCTTGTGCAAAGAAGTTTAGAAGACATAAACTGTTTATATTTTTCCTACAGGTACTTCAAATCTATATGGAGTAGAATATTGCATATGCTAGTATAATTTTGTCAAACCTACGAATGGACTAGGACTTTAGACAGATTCATCAAGCTTGTCAATTAACAAAAGCATAATGGAGTACTATTCAAGATTGCCTTCACCAATAAAATCTACTCTCTTTGGAAAGAAAGAAACAACAGGATTGTATTAAGGAGTTGAAGTTGGAAAGCATCAACTAGTTGAAAACATCCTCAACTGGATTAGAGCTATTACGATGACAAAAAATGTACAAAACAAACTTTCTCCTGGAATGAAAATCAGATGGAACCTTCAATCAGAGATGCCTCTAACTTCTATCTTGCATAGTCTAGTCCAAAGAATCAAGATGTAAATTGGAACTCATTATAATGTAGAAATAGCTTTTGCTAGAGTTAATATAATTTCATTCATTTCCAAAAAAATGCTCTTTTTATCTTATGTTACGGTAATTTTTGTGAAAAATTCTAAGGCTTATGCTTTAAAAGGATAGAGATAGGGATAGAGAACAAGGAAGCAATCATAAGGATTCGAATTAGAGAATCTTGAGATAAGAAGGGAACAAATTTAGAGAAAAAGGGGATTCCATTAAGATTCAACTAAAAAATATCAAGATTTTAAGATCCGTAAGAAAGAGTTCTTTTCATTTGTGTTCTTTCTTGATGTTTATTCTTTTCTATGAACTAAATTAGGATAGATCTAAATGGGATAAACAATAAAACTATTAATTTGGATTGATTTTTTATTTAATAAAAGATATAATTTTTATTACAAACTATTTGTGATTACTTCTTGTATTTGAATTGAAATATTCTAAGGTTTAAATTCAATTTTAGATTTCATATATAAGGATTGAGAAATCATACAGATGAATAGATTATGTTACGAATAATAAGAGTTAGATAAAATCTTAGAGATAGGAACATATAAATCTTCTGAGTCTGAGTCAAATTTATAACAGGAATTCAAAAAAAAACAAGTTAATTTATTCTCGAGAGTTTTTATTAGAAAAAGATTCTAACCAATCCACTTAAAGAAAAAGGTTGCGAGGATTTTTATCTCAAGAGAGAATATGGTTATAACTTTAAATTTTCTTTTGGTCTAAGAAACTAAGATTAATCACTAAATTAAAATTAACTCAAACATTGAAAGGTTTTACGAGAATTCTAAATCTAAATCTTAATTATCATTTGTTGTTCCATTCTTGTTCATTGCTTTGGCTTGTTATCTTATATTATTAACTTTAGTTTCATTAAACTTTTCTTTTAAGTCATTGTTAGATTAGATAATATAAAAGATAGTACTTACTTGTAGTCCTCGTGAGATCAACACTTGTATTTACTAAGTTATAAAGTGATCTTTAGTAATATTTTATTTTGGATACACATCTCTACATCCCAATTAGAACCAAAGATATAACCCTAACAATTTCTGAACAATAAAAAGAATAAACCTAATATTGAAATCAAGAAAGCCACCAAGATCAGAACTTCCTCTTCCCTTTTGTTCTCCAAGGGAGACTTTTTTCACTTCAAAATCCGTCTAATAAACTAATAAATCATCTAGTGCATTGTAGAGTTTTCTTTTCTTTTTGTTAAATCTATGTTTCTTAAATTTTAATTAATAATCAATGCGTCTCAAATTTTAATTAAATAATCATCTAATCAACACACATCACCTAAGCTCATGATCGTCCGTAATGAAAGCTAATGTTGGGCTATATTTGATACAAAACTTGGCATACAATCCATACATTTACATACGACTCAAAAAATAAAGAAATTATCTAGCTATCATAAGTTCAAATTTTGTTATTTGACAATCTCAAATGTCCTTTTTTCCCCCTCTCAAATATGAGAGCGATAGCATACTGAATTATCATAAAATGTGCTGATCTTACAATTTCCACCAGAACTTGCATCATTTTACTTGATTCGAAATGATCCCGGCGGTTACAGGTTTACCATTAACGTTTGGAGATGGGCTCCACAGGTGTTCTGCTCATGGAAAATATTCATTACACATTGGAAATGGTGCAATAGCCATGCCCACTACCTTAATCTTACGGCCACAAGGATCGGGAAAAATTTTTCACTAACGGAAAAAGATAAGGTGCTAGCTCTGTTGTAAAATTGAGGCCTGTTCGAAAGCTTTGTAATGCACTTTCATTCTGCAAGAGAAATACAGAGTGCAACAGACATGCCCAACACCAAAGAGGTTACATGAACAACCGTGCTTCTTAAAGTTGAGTTGCTGCTGTTCATTTCTGCAAGAACTCCAGCAACAGCAATGTAAATAAATCCACCGGCAGTGAAGCCCTGCAAAAAATAAGGATTATTTCATATTGAACATGAAAGTATAGATATGCAAGTAAGGCTAAAATGCAGCTTTCATCATTGCAACTTCACCTCGATTAGAGCTGATTGTCCTGGATCTTGTCCCCATAGCAAAGCCTAAAAGAGTAGTACCTTTTCAATTCCTTCCCTTCCATGCTAAAGGTTACCGTTCACAGTAGTAGAATTAACGGAAACTACTAAAATAATTACTCACCAATGCAGTTCCTGCTATTGCCACCAATGCAGATAGGAAGTTGAAAAAAAGGGCTTCAGAAACACTAAAACCTGACCTTACCAGGATACCAAAGTCTCCAACCTGCAAAGAATTATATGAAACAGCGTAAGTCCCTGGAGGAAGTATAATATGAAACACTAGAAAAGTCCGAAGGCGGCAACAAAAATGTTATTTGGCAAATACAATTAGAAACAGTTATTAACTGATTGTAAGCTCTAACTGGATTCACTTGGCGACTCTCTCTCCTGGCCACCATGCCACCTATCT
The DNA here is from genome assembly GCA_027575705.1 of Erythroxylum echinodendron. Lineage (NCBI taxonomy): Eukaryota > Viridiplantae > Streptophyta > Magnoliopsida > Malpighiales > Erythroxylaceae > Erythroxylum > Erythroxylum echinodendron. The sequence goes on along the minus strand of JANZXR010000001.1, from coordinate 22,886,116 downwards.
CTCTCTCCCTCCCTCTCTGCCCCCAATACCTTCCCCACCTTAAACAAATATCAATTTGATTCCTGACCTAACTGGTTAAAAAATTAGAATCGAGGGACAAGAGATGAATTCATCCAGAGGATAAATAGATAGTAACAAGCACAATAAATAATACAACTATCAATAGTACAACTGATGCAGAACAAAGATTAGTTTAGTTACTCTTTTCATTACTAATTTTTCTTAAATTGGAAAAGGCATTGAAGTATTGATACTGTTTAGATTGTTCTTGTTGAACTAGGATTCAACTCTATTAAAGAAGGAAAGAAGCATAAATTTGTCCTCAAACTTTGACCTTTAAGAAAATTTTGGTCCCTTAAATTTCTTTTTTGTTAAACTGACCTCAAATTTTTGCATTGTTGTCAATCAAAATTCAAATTGACCTTATTTTTTCTCCATATACTGACGAATTGTAGGTCTGTTAAGACCAATGTGGTCCAGGATAATTCAGGGAGGAGAATAACAGAGACGTAAAGAAGCCTAGGATATGGAGAGTATACTCAAGGAGAAAGAAATAGGGGGGCAGAAAGGACTGAGTTAGTTAGTTAGTTAGTGGCTGAGTTGGCACAAGGGCTGGATTGTAACAGAATGACCTCAATAGGTAGTTTTGTGGCAAAGAGGGAGAGGGGAGAGGGATGGAAAAGTAAGAATAGATAGCAAGGATTTCCTTCTTTCTGAGGAGCATTTCAGCTCTCGAAGGGGTGTCCGACCTTTCTCTAGTTTAAAGCTAGAGTTCTATCATTGGTCCGACCTGCCAAATATAAAGAGGGAGAATCATTTTTCTTTTGGGGAACTAAGAATTTAGAAAGATCAACATCGACGCCACCAAAGATGTCCGATAGAGTAGATTTGCTGGAATCTCTTATGGCTAATCTAGAGGGTGGAGTCGAGGATATTCAATCGTCTATGAGGATGGCAATGGGGGAATTGCATGTTGAAAAACGAAAGAGATGAAAATATTTGGCTCACTCGGTATTAATGAAGAGAACGCCTTTTATAGGTTATGGTTATAAATTTGTTATAACAACTTGTAACAAACAAACAGAAAGGGAATCTAATAAACTAACAAATAAAATAAAGCAGAAGAAAACTAGGAAAGCTGAACTTGGGCCAATCTGCTTATTCTAGAGTCTGGACCACATAGCATGAGACCAGACCAGTTAGAGAAATGGGTAGAAGCTGACTCGATCCGGTCCAAGTCAGTTAGGTTTTAATGAAAGACAGGAGGAGGAGTCTTCTTGAGTCGCCTTCTTTGACTCCTTCAACACGCCGCCCCAAGCTGGACGGTATACATCGTGTATAACGCCCAGCTTGTGAAGTAAGGAATGAAAAGAGTGTCGTGGGAGAGCCTTAGTGAAGATGTTAGCGAGCTGAGCACTGTAGAACACCGGAAGAAGGTAAACGGCGCCGGATTTAACCCTTTCACGTACAAGGTGATTGTCGAGTTCAATGTGTTTCGTTCATTCGTGGAAGATAGGGTTGTCAGCGATGTAAATCGCAGACCGATTGTCACAGTAGAGGTAAGCTGGGCTCGAGTGATTGATTTCAAGGTCGCGGAGAAGGAAGGAGACCCACCGTAGCTCACAGGTGGTCGTGGCAAGGGCGCAGTACTCAGCTTTAGCAGAGCTTCAGGAGACAGTCACCTTTTTTTTGGATTTCCAGGAGATTAAGGAGTCGCCGAGAAAGACACAATAGCTAGTGATGGATTTTCAAGGGTCCGAATAGCTACCCCAATAGTAGTCAGAGAAAGCTCGAAGCTTTAAAAATGAATCAGCATGAAATAGAATCCCCTGGCCTAGCGAACCCTTGAGGTAGCGTAGAACACAGTGAGCAACTTGCATGTGGGAGATCGTAGGCTGGGACATGAACTGCAAGAGCTACTGTACAACAAAGCAGATGTCTGGTCGCATTGTAGTGAGGTAAATTAATTTTCCTATTAGACATCTGTAGCTTGTGGCGTCGGGAAGAAGTCGTCCTTCTGTAGATAACCTGAGGTTGGTGGTCATTGGTGTTGATGCAGGTTTACAGTGGAGAAAACCAGAGTCGTGAAGCAAAGTAAGAGTATACTTGTGTTGGCAAAGGTTCATCCCAAATGAGGACTCTGTAAGTTAGAGCCCTAGAAAGTATTTGGCATTGCCGAGGACTTTGATCTTGAAGGCACTGTCCAGAAACTGGTTGGTGGAGTGGATCAGCATGAGGGAGTTGCTGGACAATAGTACGTCGTCAACATACACCAGGAGAATGATGAAGTTATCATGAAGCTTCTTGGTGAACATGGAGTGGTCGGAATGAGACTAGAGGAATCCATGTGAGAGCAAAGCTGAGGTGAGCTTGAAGTGCCTTGCCGACTTGCTTGTTTCAGTCCATAGAGACTTTTCCGGAGTTGGCAAACCATGTCAAGATGTGGCAACTTCAAACCATTAGGTGGTGTCACGTAAACTTCCTCATTTAAATCTCCATGTAAAAATGCATTGTTTATATCTAACTGATGCATAAGCCATTTTTTTGAAGCGACAAGAGCCAGAAGAACTCAAATTGTCGTTGTCTTGACCACTGGAAAAAAGGTGTTGATGTAATCAAGCCCTTCCTGTTGAGTGAAACCCTTCGCAACTACTCTGCTTTTGCAACGATGAATGGTCCCGTCGGCATTGAACTTGTATTTGTGCACCCATTTGGAGGCGACAACCTTTTTTCTTGGAGGCAAAAAGGTAACATCCCAAGTATTGTTTTCTTGTAGTGCTTTTAATTCATCTGTCATTGCATCTCTCCATTCCTCGTGTTGAATAGCCTATTTGTAGGATGTAGGTTTTTTAAGAGAGAATAGGCTAGCTAAGAAGGCATGGTTTCGAGGGGAAAGGGAATCATAGGAAAGAACAAAACATAGGGTATGAAGAGAGGTGTGGGGAAGAGTTGGACAATCATATTCTTTTAGGTAAGAAGGTGGTTGGGTTGATCTTGCGGAGCGACAAATAGGTTGAGAGGGTGGTGATGGAGAAGGAATGGAGCTTGGTGGGGAAGATGGTGAAGAAAGAGAAGGAGAAGACTTCTGTCCAGGGGAAAAAGTAGGTAAAACTAAAGATAGGTCAGTGGATGTAGGAGAGGAAAAAGCAGGTAAAATAGGAGGTAAATTCTGTTCAGATGGTGTTGTGAGGAAAGGAAACTTGTCTTCATAGAAGATCACATCTCTAGATACAAAGAACTGCTTAGCACTTAGGTCGAAGATCTTGTAGCCTTTAGTACCTATATCAAAACCAAGAAACACACATTTCCTTGCTCTAGTATCAAACTTGCCTTTGTTGGCTTCTTTGGTAGAAGCAAAACAGAGACAATCAAATACTTTTAAGGATTACAGGTCAGGATTAGTATTAAACAGGATAGAATAGGGAGTTTTATAGGATAAAAGCGAAGTGGGAACCCGGTTTATCAAGTAAACTGCATGAAGAATGCAATCAGACCATAACTTTGTGAGAAGGTTAGCTTGTAGTTTTAGTTCTCTGGCAACATTTAAAATATGTTGGTGCTTCCTCTCCACTCTCCCATTTTGTCATGGTGTTTCCCCACAAGATGTTTCATGTAAAATTCCCTTGGACATTTTTTTTGATAAACTGTTATTATGCTGCTAATTTTTTTTTTCTAAAGTTATTATTTTATTTTAATTATTTATTTTTACTTTATTCTAAGTATTTATTAGTTTTTTAATGTATTTAGTTATTTTAAGACATCTTGTATGTTTATTTGAATAAAATAAATGAATTATTTATTTATTTTAGTTTTATTTATTTACTTTTTTAACCTGCATCACTTAGTTGAAATTTTTTGTTGTATTATTACTATACTATGTACCTTTTTTTTCATTATCAAATTTGCATGTAGTCTATCGAAAATAGACTCTTTACTCTGTAGAGATAAGGCTGTGTACTATCAGACCTCCCCCGACCCAACATTGGTTAGGGATTCGAACTGGGTGTGATGATGATGATGATGATGATGATGTTTCATGTAGAATTCCCTTCTCTTGATAGAAATTTGTCATTGAAAATTCAATCCCATTGTCACTTCGTATGCGTTTAATTTTCTTGTCAAACTGCCTTTCGACACAGGCACAAAACCCCTTCAAGAGTTCTCTATTTTCAAGTTTCTGCCTCATCATATAGACCCAGGTCATTCTACTATGATCATCCACAACAGTTAAGAACTTGTAACCTAGATAAGAAGGTGTGTGATAAGAACCCCATATATCAACATAAATTATGTCAAAACAAGCAGAAGCAATAGATTTACTAGAAGGAAAGGGTAAGTTCTTTTGTATAGCAAAGTGACAAATATCAACAAAGTGAAAAATTACAGAAGGATCAATCTTAGATAGGCTTTGTAGTCTTTGACTAGATAAATGGCCTAGTCTCTTATGCCATAAATGTTTTGGGTGTGTGATCGTACTGCAAGCAAGATGACTGGGGCCCTAAGTGGATGGAGAGAGGTGGTGTCCTGAATATGGCATAAGGTAGATGTGAAGGTTAGTTGAAAAAAACTAGAGGCAGGAAGTTTGCTAATAGAGACTAGGTTAAAAGAAAAATTAGGTACAAACAAAACTTCAGTAAGAGTGAGAAGAGATATTGACAGTTCAAATATGTGTTACCAAGATAAGAGCTCCAGTTGGTAATCTAACATTTAAATTGTTCACTGTTCTGTAGGTTGTAAAGAGATCTAAAGAATAGACAATGTGATCTGTAGCTCTAGAAGCAACAATCCATGTGAATGACCAAGGATCAGAAGATAACACAGGTTTGTGTGTACCTTGTTTATGAGTAGAAATGGTATTGACCTGAGCAGTAATGATTCCTTTCCCTTTCGATTCTCCTTTTTGCAGCAGTTGCACTAGTTGGCCATACTGTTCGGCATTCAGGTTGTAAACAGAGGTGTCTTGGGAAGCTTCTCTACTGACTGATTGGGAATCCAGACTCAGAGGAAAAACCATCCAGGTTAGTTTCTACTTGATTGACAGCTTTAAATTTATTTTGGTTGTTTTCTCTAGTTGAGTAGGAATTTCTGTTGAATGCTGCAAAATTGGGTGGGAAACCATGCTTTCGGTAACACTTAGATTCAATGTGTCCAACATTACCACAGAAGGTGCATATGATTCTTTTTGATTGTTGACTGAATTTTCTAATGTTTGATTTGGCATAGAAAGCTTGAGATTCAATACTAGGAGTAGACAGGTTACTTTGTGAAGAAATGTTTAATTGCCTTTCATGTTGGGCGACCATGGCAAAGACTTTTTTGATATTAGGTAGGAGTTCTATTATCATAATGTGTGACTTTACAATAGAATAGGATTCATTTAAGCCTCTAAAAAACCTAATCACACAATCACCATCCTGATAGTTTTTTATAGTAGTTACAAAATCACAAGAACATTGAGGTTCACACTTGCACCTGGGTAATAGTTTGAGGTTAAAAAACTCATCCCATAGCATCTTAAGATGAGTATAGTATTCTGAAATGGAGAGTGATCCCTGTCGAAAACTGGAGATTTCTTCTTACAAGTCTGATATTCTAAATGAATCTGCTTGTGAAAATCTTCCTTCCAAGTCCTTCCATAAATCCATTGCAGAATCAAACCAAATAATACTCTGTGCTATTGAATTTGTCACATATCTTAATAGCCAGGAGAGCACCATAGTATTACACCTGTCCCAATAGATAAAAAGGGGGTCGTCTTTGTCAAGCGTTAGAATGGTACCATCGATACATTAAGCTTGTTTTTGGATAACAAAGCCATCTGGATTGATCTTGCCCATGAGTGGTAGTTGGTTCCTGTTAAAAGGGTTGAGACTAGGACTAGGGAAGGGTTTTCATTGAGATGTATATAGTAGGGGCTTGTTGGATGATCTTCTCGCCTTAAACCATTTTAATTGTGATGTCCTTGATTTGCAGTGATGCTGGCATATGAGGGGCCAAACATGATGAAGAAATCAAACAAGATAAAGAAACAATGCAGGACGAAGATATTATGACAGAAGCAAGGGGAGCCAGATACGTGTCTCAAAAACCATGTTGAAAAATAGAAGAGATGAAAATATTTGGCTCACTCTGTATTAATGAAGAGAACGCCTTTTATAGGTTGCTGTTACAAATTTGTTATAACAACTTGTAACAACAAATAGGAAGGAATCTAATAAACGAACAAATAAAATAAAGCAGAAAGAAAACTAAGAAAGCTGAACTTGAGCCAATCTACTTAATCTCAAGTCTAGACCACATAGCATGAGACCAGATCAGTTAGAGAAATGGGTACAAGTTGACCCGGCCTGGGCTAAGTCAGTTAGGTTTTAATGAAAGATAGGAGTCATCTTCTTGAGTCGCCTTCTTTGACTCCTTCAACAATGTAGCGAGCTTTGCTGCTGGAAAAGAGCAAGATGATGGGTAAGAGACTAGAAGAAGGACAGGTGAGTGATACCTTAGGAAGGGGGTAAACTATGGCTGGTGAAAGGAATAATCAGCATCCTCAACATCCCACTCTCATGGAGCATTCCTCTGATAATATGGAGGAATATAGGATGTCAGTACGTAAGGTTGAACTTCCCATGTTTGATGGGTTTGACCCTGTGAGGTGGATTACTAGAGCAAAAGTATATTTTGAGGTTCATAATACCTTAGAAAAGGTTAAAATCAAACTGGCTCTCCTAAGTATGCAAGGATCAACCATTCATTGGTTTAACCTTCTGAGACAAATAGAGGTAGAATTGAATTGGGAAAAAATTAAGAGAGCTTTAATAGATCGATATGGAGGGAGGCGGTTTGAGAATCCATTCAAAGAACTTTTGGATTTGCGGCAAACTGATACAGTTGAAGGATACATCGAGGCCTTCGAATTCATATCGTCGCAGGTGGGTCGTTTACCGAAAGAACAATTTATGGGATATTTCCTGAGTGGATTGCGATCGGATATCCAGAGAAGGGTGTGTACATTCGGTCCGATGAACAAGTACCAAATGATGAAAATTGCAAGGGCTGTGGAAGAAGAGGTAAACGGAGAGCGAGGTCTTGAGAACTTGGGTTCTCGACATCGTGCATGGACTCAAATTGAGAGTAATTTTCGGGGCAACTTTCGGGTCAACCCGAATCCTAAGGAGTCGGATCACAGAAGCACAGTGGGTTGAATGAGATTTTCTAGTGGATTTGGAGCTAGTAGAACCCAAGAGACATTCAGGTACCAACCCGACTCCCATGTGCAAAGCAGAGTTGCAGCACCTTCCATGGCACCACCGATAAGGAGGCCTGAGGGAGAAACGAGGTGTCGACGGAGAGAAACAGGCGGTTGTGTCACATTTCCTACCAAGAACTCATGGATAGAAAGGTAAAAGGCCTTTGTTTCCGATGTAGGGAGAGATTCCATCCACTACATCAATGTTCGGAGAGACAACTAAGGTTACTGGTTCTGGATGACAAAGAAACATTGAATGAAGATGGGGAAATAATAGATATGGAGGCAGATATTGACAAAGAAGGTGATGTAGCTTTAGAATGCAAAACCATGGGAGTATTTGGGGTTAATGAAGCAATGGTATCTGAAACTAAAACAATGAGACTAGAAGGGAAATTACACAAGGTTCCCATTGTGATTTTGGTGGATAGTGGGGCAAGCCACAATTTTATTTCGCCTGAATTAGCTAGTGGCCTTGGGTTAATGATAGAGCTGAATAAGGCCTTGGGAATCAGATTGGGTGATGGCCATAAGGTAATTACTAAAGGAAGGTGTATAGGGGATCCTATTCGGTTGGTTGAGCTGAACTGGAAGATCGATGCTTATGTACCAGATTTAGGAGGAACGGATGTGATTTTAGGAGTTGCTTGGTTACAAACATTGGGAAAGGCATCGTAGACTAGAAGGAGATGACCATGCAATTCCAACATGAAGGACAAGATGTGGAATTGTGTTCAATGCAGAAACAAAGGCAACATAGAGAAGAGGAAGTGTGTACCCTGAGGATTCAGTATCCTTACACAGTCTTTTAGCAACTTAAGTGGTAATTTCCAATCAGTTGAAGGAATGGCTATAACAGAGAACAACAAACTCAGGTTAACAAAAAAGAAGATTACGAACTGAACCTGGTGTTGAACCAATTTCCGGAGGTGTTCCAAGAGGTTCAAGGGTTACCTCCCCCACCCCACCCCACCCCAACCCCCAAAAGAAACCACTCTCATTCTATTGTTTTACAGCATGGATAAGGTCCAATTAGTGTGAGACCTTATAGATACCCACACCATCATAAAGATGAGATTGAAAAATAAGTTCAGCAAATGTTGCAAATAGGTATCATACGTCCTAGTTCCAGTGCTTATTCCAGTCCAGTAATTTTAGTCAAGAAGAAAGATACTTCATGGCGAATGTGTGTAGATAATAAAGCCCTAAATAGGGCCACATTACCGGACAAGTATCCTATTCCAATGGTGGATGAACTCTTAGATGAGTTGCACGGTGCTTGTTTCTTCTCTAAATTAGATCTCAAATCCAGGTATCACCAAATTAGGGTCAAGAATGAGGACATCCACAAAATGATTTTCTGAACACATGATGGCCACTATGAGTTCCTAGGAATGCTGTTTCGATTGACCAACACACTAGCTACGTTTCAATCCGCAATGAATGACATTTTCAGACCCTTAGAAGGTTTGTTCTGTTTTTTTTTTATGACATTCTGGTATATAGTGTTGATTGGAATACTCATCTTTTGCACTTAGCAAGTGTCTTGCAGGTCTTAAAAACAAATCAGTTTGCGGTTAACAAACAAAAGTGCAGTTTTGGAAGGCGAACAGTGGAATATTTGGGTCACGTTATTTCCAGAAAAGAATAGTAGTTGATCCAACAAAGTTTTCAACTGTTGTGAACTGGCCTAGTCCTCGAAATGTTAAGAGGGCGAGGGGATTTCTTTGGTTGATTGGATATTACCGAAAGTTCATTATAAACTATGGTAAAACAGCAAAACCACTCACCAAACTAACAAAGAAGGAAGGGTTTCATTGGAACTTAGCAGCTTTAAAGTCCTCTGAGGCCTTAAGAAAGGCAATGACTACTTCTCCAGTATTAGCTCTACCAAAATTTTCTTGAATGTGATGCTTCGGGCAAGGCAGTAGGTGTAGTTTTAATGCAGAATAGGAGACCGATAGCCTACTATAGTAAGGCTTTTTTTAGAGAGAAACCTTTCTAAGTCTACTTATGAGAAGGAACTAATGGCATTGGTGTTGGAGGTGCATCATTGGCATCACTATTTGCTGGGCAAATCATTTGTGTTATATTCAGACCAGAAAAGCCTTCGCCATTTGTTGCAACAGAGGGTGTCTACTACGGATCAACAATGCTAGATGGCTAAGCTTTTGGGCTATCATTTTGAGGTCATTTACAAACTGGGACCAGAAAACAAAGCTGCTGATGCGTTGTCACGGGTTTATGAAGGAGAGCTGAAAAGCATCATTTCTTACCCGTTGTCGGCTGATGGCCGAATCCTCCAGCAAGAGGTGCACCAAGACCCTATATTAAGTGGCATTATAAGGGATCGGTAGCGGGATCCAACCTCTAGAACCGGGTTTTTATAGCATCAAAGTGTTCTTTTGTACAAGGGAACGTTGGTGATTTCAGCTCAATCCACTTTTATTCCATTACTCCTAAAAGAGTTTCATTCTTCCCCTATCGGAGGCCATTCAGGTTATCTGCACACATATAGGAGAATTGCGAGCAATCTTTGAAGAAGTCCATTTAAGACTTTGTCAAGTCTTGTGATACATGTCAAAGGCAGAAATATGCTGCCACATCTCCTAAGGGTCTACTGCAACCTTTGCCGATTCCTAATGAGATTTGGGAAGACATTTCAATGTACTTCATTACAGGACTTCCTAGATCTAAAGGGTATAAAGCAGTGCTGGTCGTGGTAGATTGACTATCTAAATATGGCCATTTTATCCTATTGAAGCAACCTTATACAGCTAAAAGTATGGCTGAGGTGTTTGTTAAAGAGGTAGTACGCCTACATGGAGTGTCACAATCGATCATAAGTGATCGTGATCTTTTGTTAGCCATTTCTGGAGGGAGTTGTTTTGTCTACAGTTTACTATGCTTAAAATGAGCTCCTCTTATCATCCGAAAACGGATGGACAAACAGAAGTTCTCAACAGGTGTTTGGAAACTTATTTGAGGTGTTTTGCTTCTGAACAAGCTAAGCATTGGTCCTATTGGATTTCATGAGCAGAATTGTGGTACAACACCACTTTCCATATGTCTACGGGTTCAACTCCCTTTGAAGTGGTTTATGGTAGGAAACCCCCAACTTTGGTTTGGTATTTACATGGAGAAACTAAAGTGGAGGCAGTGGCTAGAGAGTTAATGGACAGAGATGAGGCATTGCGTCAACTAAAATACAATCTGAATAGGGCGCAAGACCAGATGAAGAAGTATGATGATAGAAAACAAACTCCACTGTCTTTCCAAGTTGGAGAATGGGTTTTTCTTAAGCTTCGTCTCCACAAACAGCTAACGGTAGCTCGACGTATTAGTCAAAAACTAGCGGCAAGATACTTTGGGCCTTTTCAAATTCTAGAAAATATGGAGCAGTGTCATATAAGCTCAAACTACCCCTACATTCTAGAGTCCATCTGGTGTTCCATGCGTCTCTGTAGGGAACTACTCTGTAGAGATAACTTTGCCTGACGGAATGGAAGTGGAGTTGGATGATGTCGTGGATCCTGAAAATGCCTTAGCTAGCCGAATACTTATAAGGCTGCTCTTCTAGAGGGGAGCAATGTTAGGACCAATGTGGTCGAGGGTAATTCAGGAAGGGGAGATAATAACAGAGATGTAAATAAGCCTAGGATATGGAGACTATCCTCGAGGAGAAAGAAAGAGGGGGCAGAGAAGATTGAGTTAGTTAGTTAGTGGCTGTGTTGGCACAAGGGCTGGGTTGTAATAGAATGGCCTCAGTAGGTGGTTTTGAGGCAAATAGGGAGAGGGGAGAGGGATGGAAAAGTAAGAAGAAAGATATTGTAGACAGGAGCATTTCAGCTCTGGAAGGGGTGTCCTGTGGAATAACCTTTGTAATATCATTAGAGTGCCCTTTATCTGTTCAATAACATACACTTTCTCTAGTTTATAAAGCTAGAGTTCTATCAAGGTCTAATTAACAATCTGAAGTCAATTTAACAAAAATAAAATTCATGGGACCAAAGTGCACTTAACAGTAAAATTTAACCATGAATTTGCCTTTTTTCCAAGAAGGATAATAAGAATAGTTATTATTAGATTAAGATTTAATTTTTTTAGGCGTATTTTAAGTTAAGAGCCCTTGTTCAAGTAGGATTAGGATCAAGTGACCAAATATTTCATATAAATATATATATCAATTATGAGGGGAGAAGAGAGAATTTTCAGGCTAGAATTCAGCATTCTGTACTCCAATTTCAAACTTGAATTCAAATTTCAGCAAATCTAACAGAAATCCAACAGCCCAAATTTTCCAATTTCCATCATTTGTTACCTACTAGATATATCTTCTATACCTCCTAAACTAATTTGGTATCAAATTTTGTGTTTGGCAATGTCAACACATTGTAGAATGATGTATAAGGGACTGTTCAATGACCAAGAGCAAGATGAATCAAATTTTGCAAATTCTGGAGAATTTGAACAGCCTTAACAAATGTTTTTAAGGAGGACAAATCCTAATGCAGAGAACCTAGTGGGCCAGTAATCTGAAGTGTAGACGAGGAAAATTCTAGCAATAGGGCTGAAGATAATGAAGGACAAGGAAATTAGACAAGTTGTAGTGAAGGAAAAGACTTACATGCTAGAGACAATGGATAACAACTTTTAATCATAGGTTGACTCTCGACAAGTCGGGGAGAATAATGCAAAACATAAGTCAGTTTAGTTATGTTTTTAATTAATAATTTTCCTTAATTAAAAACAGAATTGAAGTATTTTTATTTTAGTTTATCTTTGTTGGACTATGATCTAAGCTTAATAGGAAATAATAAGAACCCTTATTAGAGCCTATCCAATTTCTATTAGAGTATTTTAAGTTAAGAGTTCTTATTTAGGTAGGATTACGACCAAGAGGACAAAATTCATATGTAAGATTAAATGTTTCAATGACATGGGAGTAAGGATACTTTTCAGGTTATGAATTTTCGTGTGAAAGTGTGATGCTTTCTCATTTTAAGAGTGATTCCTAGAAATTAAGCATAATGCCTATTTCTTTACAAGTCCTAGATGTGATTTCAGGAGTTGCTATAGTGAAACTACTATCTTTATGTAACAAAAGTTTTTAGGTTTTTTCTTCAATAAAATTAATAAAGAAATATGTCTACTTACTTTTTTCACAACCTATAGAGATAGCGTTCTTATTTTAATTGTGAAATAGCTGTCCTTTACTTGTCCTACATCAACAACATAAAAATGCCACCAAACTAATGAAATTTGTTTACATCAATGAACAAAAGGGAGCAATCAAACCTCTTGGGGAAGCTCATGAGCAAGCAAAAACAGAGTTCTAGACCATCCACCAACAGATCCATAAACCAGAAATGCACTTCCCAAAGCCATTCCATCAGTGAAATTGTGCTGTCATATCAACATAACTTGCATATAGAAACTGTATGTAGTTCTTTAGGTCAAACAAATTAAGAAAACTTTAATTTGACACAAGTGCTGTGGCATGCTTTATGAATAGGAGAATAAGGCAATACAAGGAAAAAGGAACCCGTACTTACAACACCATCAGAGAAGAGATTAAGATAACCAAACACAAGGCTTGATGGGTGAAAATCAGTATCTTTCTTGTTTAAGGATTTGATACGATCACTAGAGTTTCTTGAAGCATCTCTGTCTGTTTCATCATCCGTACTGTCAAACATAGTGTTTCTCTGAAAATCGAAGCATGTCAATTGGTCACGTTCATTTCAGGGTGAAAATTATGTTTGTTAGAGTCGTACTGAGCCTTAGGGGCTCCTTTTGCAAAGCACAGAGGATAAAGAAAGAGAAACAGTCATTCAGGCTTGCTTACTACACACAATAATTAGCATGTAACATGTCAACACCGTATTTTCAAATTTAGTAATCATTCGTACCAGAGAGCTTCTAATAGGATACCAAGATATTGCATATGCACAGAAGCCACGTACATTTATTGTTAGGTCAAACCTTTTTCTGTAGCACATTTCCTGATATTCTACAATCTCGACTGCCTAAAGTTCAAATTTCAGATTATTTTGCACCATTCCAAACCTAAGAATGAGGCTTGATATCATACGGAACTTTGACTGCCAAAAAGTTAAAATTAAAATATATTCTCTCCTTATCTTACCTTACATAAAAGAGATGCACCTTGTGTCATATTAACACCATTCAAAGAGTTGTCAGATACGTCTTCTGAACCTTCAGCTCCACATTCCTTTGAAGAGTGTGGTTGACTCTTTTCATGAACTTCATGCGCATCCTTCAATTTCCTACTACCCTTGTGAAGATGGTGGCGATGACCATGACTCCATGCATTAGTCTCAGTGGAGTTATTTTCAACATACCTGACCACCTTCTCAACTAGGAGGAAAAGCACAATGCCAGCTGTGACAACCAATACAGCAAAACAAGAATTCAAGTAGTTGTAATCCAATCTGGAAAATACTTGATGATACTAAGAAATCAAAAACTATCAATTATGGAGGGGAATAATAAATTGTAATACCTACCAGTAGAAACTACAAAACAATTTAATAATAAATTACAAGCAGTTTCTAACAATATATGTTTAATATTCAATGTCAGCTAGAGGTTTAGTTGACAGTATCAAATATAAATATGCAACTACTGTTAGCCATTATTTCATATCAACCTTCAGCTAGCAACAAATGGATCAATCTTCAAGTTATTTCCTGTCAGGAGCTCATAACTGATGTTTAACCAAACTCCATATTACTAACAATAAAAGGGCAGTTGTGGCTAATCTGAACATCAAAATTTCCAGGATTCTGATAGCCAAAGACAATCTATCTGATTCAGATATTCTCATTATTTCACTTCTTGGATCTACTTATTAACTTTCTTGTCTTGTTTCTTCCCTAGCAAATAGGAGTTGAATTTTAAGTCGGTTTAAAAATACAAGGCTAATGTTTGCTTTAATTAGTTGTTGGAAGAATATTTTCAGTTTTATTACTTTATTTGTTTCCTTATTTGCTCAATAGATTATTTCCTAAAATATCTTTTTATCTTTTCCATTTCTGGTCCCTATTTTCATGGGATCTTATTTATTTCTTTCTAGGCAATAATCAAGGGATTGAATAGCAGAACAATTGCTTATCCTCCCTACATGTAATTTTGTCATTTATGAGAAATAACTTACAGAAATTTTCCTCCAATTTGTTTAAGGTGTCAAAGCTTTGAACGCAGAGGAGGATGGTTTCACTCGGGACGATAGGAGCGTGGCGTGGCGTGTCGAGTCAGGGGAAAATTCTGCCACTAGCCCGTCGGGCAACGCTCCACCAGGATCAATCCCAGAAACGCCGAACACCATTATCAGCATAGGAAACTCGTCCTCTTCTCAGAACAACATTGACACACAGCTGTCGGTGGTAACCAACCATCAGCTGAATGGGAACAAATATTTACAATGGTCCCACAGCATGTTCGTAAGAGGGAGAGGGAAGGAGAAATATCTCACAGCCGAGCCACCAGCTGCTTCTGACTCAAAATATGAGGCGTGAATGACCGAAAACAACCAGAGCTGGTTGGTTAATTCCATGACTCTCGAAGTTGGTGAGCAGTTTGTCCCTGCAACTTCTGCAAAAGAGATACAGGAGAATGCCAAAATGACGTATGCCACTATAGAAAATACCGTTGCTCTGTTTTAGTTCAAAGGAATTCTGAGGGAAACTAAGCAAGTTGAGAAATCAGTCACTGGTTATTACACCACGTTGGTAAAATTGTGGCAACAGCTAGAACTCTATGGCCCACACTAATGGGCTTGCAGTGAAGATATGGCTTGCTACAAGAAAATTGTGGAAAGAGAACGAGTATATGAATTTCTTTTGGGACTAAACTCTATTTACGAGGAGGTTCGTGGAAGAATCATGGCAACCCAACCACTACCAACCATTATGGAGGCAGTCAATTTGGATAAATGTGAAGAGAGTAGAAAGCTAATGATGCAAAGCACTCCAAGAAATACAAATCCCTCTTAATCTTATGTCATCGCTGTCAAAGGAATAAATGGGCCAGAATTAAGAGAAAACAAGGTAAGCCTTGGTCTGACCATTGTCAAAAAGGTGGACATACCAAGGACACATGCTGGAAGATTCATGGGAAACTTCCAAATCAGAAAAACAGATCAAAGACTGAGAACAAAAGCTACATAACTACTGGTGGTGACAAGACCGAGAGAGATAACATACTAATGAGCAAATAAGAAGTTGAATTGCTAAGGAAAATTCTTAGTATGATTTGAAGGCTGAAAAGGTTGTATCCACAATTAACATGGTCCAAACAGGTAATAATGGTACTACTTTAGGGGTTCAAACCCCAAATTGTGGTCTTTGGATTGTTGATTCAGGGCCTAATGATCATATGACTTGTGATAAGTCATTGCTTGTTGATGTACAGCCTTGTCCTGTTCATAGGACTATCAAGGTGGCTAATGGACAGGCTCTAAAAGTTCAGGGGATTGGGACTATTATAATTGTTGATAAATTGACCACTCTAAAAGTTCAGGGGATTGGGACTGTTATAATTGTTGATAAATTGATCTTACGTGGTGTACTTTACGTGCCTGGCTTGGATTGTAATTTGTTATCTGTGAAAAGGATTACTAAAGAACATAATTGCACAGCTAATTCTGGTGTTGATGGTTGTGTTTTCTAGGATTTGGAGTCAGAGAAGAGGAGATTATATTACATTTGCAACTCAAGAAGGAATAAAGCTCATGCTATTTTATCTTCTAATGAAGATATTGCACTTTGGCACTATAGGTTAGGCCACCCTAGTTTATCTTACATGAAGCAGTTATATCCAATTTTTTTCAGTAAAAAGGAAATTTCTTTTCAGTGTGAATTACGTCAACTCTCCAAACACACCAGAAATTCTTATACACCCCAAGCTTATGAACCCACTGAGCCCTTTTCCAACATTCATAGTCATGTCTGGGGGCCATCAAGGGTCAGAACCAAAACAATGTTAAATGGTTTGTAACCTTTATTGATGACCATACAAGATTGACTTAGGTATATCTTTTGAAAGAAAAGGCAGAAGTTTTTCAAGTACTTAAGGAATTTTATTCCTTTATACTAAACCAATTTGACACAAAAATCCAAATTTTACAAAATGATAATGGTAAAGAATATCTAAGTCAATCCTTTGGTCAATTTTTAACCAGCAATGGTATACATCATACCTCATGCGCTAATACACCACTACAGAATGGTGTTTCAGAAAGAAAAAATAGACATTTACTTGAGGTTACTAGATCTATTATGCTCATAACAAATGTTCCAAATCAATTTTGGGGGATGCTATTCTCACTTCTGCTTATTTAATAAATAGAATGCCATCAAAAGTTTTGGGGTTTCATACACCTTTAC
>JANZXR010000001.1:22833514-22859926 GCA_027575705.1 Erythroxylum echinodendron | reverse complement strand
AAATATTCTGTCATATATATATATATATATATATATATATATGACAGAATATTTTGTTTTGAGATTTTTTTACTGAGAATATTTTCTTTTGATTTTTTTAATAACCAATAGCTTGAGATAACTGGAAGAGAATGAGAAATAAACATATTGACACCATAAGAAAATGTGTGCAAGTACTAAAAAATATAGCTCAAGGGGTTAGCAATGGATAAATGTTTAGGTGTTTGGGTCAATAGGGTTTTGAAAGAATGCCTCTATCATGTTA
Organism: Erythroxylum echinodendron; assembly: GCA_027575705.1. NCBI lineage: Eukaryota > Viridiplantae > Streptophyta > Magnoliopsida > Malpighiales > Erythroxylaceae > Erythroxylum > Erythroxylum echinodendron. Next base: position 22,859,661 of record JANZXR010000001.1, on the reverse strand, counting down.
ATAAAATTCTAGTTCATCAAACTTTGACTAAGAATTAAGACAAGTTCTAGAGAGATATGAAATTAAGCAGATACACACAACAATGAAAGAATTTAGGCCCAAATATCCTTCCAATAAGGGTACTATCTCTATGAACAATCTCAAAAATTAAAAACATACAGTGCTACTTTATCGACATACCCTCACTTACTTTGTGTTGAAAATATTGAAAATGAAATTAGCCAAAACTGACTATTATTTGAAGAATAGAAGGTATTTTCAAAAACATCGGGACCGCTTTGAAACTTATAAAATCATACAGGAGTGACAAAAATCTAATTAGGGAGAGTTGTTGAATGAGTTCGCCACGGCGAACTAGTCAGCGTGCACATGTTGTTACAGCGAAGAAATAATTCACTGCGGCGAAAAGATTCAATTTCGCACGTTGCCGCGACGAAGACTTAAACACCAAGTTTTTTTTTAAAATTTGACATTATGCACAATTGAAACCAAAAATGACAAATGGGCACCTCCCCCACACGTAAACATTATATTGTCCCCAATATTGAAAAAATTAAAGCAAAATCAACTATACGCAACTTCTCCAACTTGAATATATATATAGCATGCTTCAGAATGATTAGGCACAGCAAAAAGAAGGCAACAAACAGAACCAAAAGGAGGTATTATTGAATCGAAAATCACTATCAAACTAAAAACTAAGCTACTTTTCCTACACTTACTCATCAAACTAATGCACCAAACATGTCATAAACAAGCACAAGGCAAAAGTAAGTAAAGAAGTGAAGGAAAGAAACAACCTGCGATTTACGGAGGTTTTTGGTTCTCATGGTAAAGCTTCAGGAGATGTCCATTAACCTTGAGCTTAGCTCCGGTTTCTTCATGTAGAAGCTCCACTATGCCAAAATCGTGTACTTTTGTCACTATGTATAGCCCATCCCAATGAGTATTAAATTTTCCTTGCTTAAAAGTGAAACGAGCCTTAAACAGTAACATTTTGTCTCCCTCTTTGAAGTTCTTCCTCAGGATGCCTTTATCATGAACAAACTTGGTCTTTTCCTTGTAGATTCTAGAGTTCTCATATGCTACTAGCCTCAACTCTTCCAATTCTTGCAACTGCAACTTTCTCTCCATCCCAGAAGATTCTAAGTCCATATTGCACTGCTTGACTGCCTAATAAGCTTTATGTTCCAACTCCATTGGCAAATGGTAAGCCTTTCAATAAATGAGCCGATACGGAGACATCCTGATTGGTGATTTTTAGGCGGTCCGATAAGCCCATAGTGCTTCTTCTGAGTGCAAACTACAATCTTTCTTTGATGGCTTTACCATCTTCTCCAAGATATGTTTTACCTCCCGATTAGATATCTCAGTCTGACCATTGGTTTGGGGGTGGTATGCGGTGGAGACTTTGTGAGTGACTCCAAATTTTGAAAACAGATTGTTAACTACCCTATTACAGAAATGCGTACCCCTATCACTCACCACAGTCCTTGGAATCCCAAACCTATAGAAAATGTTTGGCTTAAGAAATTTAGATACTATTTGGGCATCATCTTTCCTAGTAGGCATAGCCTCTATGCATTTTGACACGTAATCTACGGCTAGAAGGATATATACAAAACCAAACGATGGAGGGAAAGGACCCATGAAGTCAATTCCCCAAACATCAAAGATTTTGCAAAAAAGTAAAGGTTGTTGAGGCATTTCATGTCTTCTTCCTAACCCCCCAAAAACGTTGACACTTGTCACAAGACTGACAAAATGTAAAAGAATCTTTAAAAAGGGTTGGCCAGTAAAAACCGAAATCTAGAATTTTTCTAGATGTTCTCCTTGCACTGAAATGCCCCCCTAAACCATAGAATGGTAGGCTGAAATAATGGCATCACATTCTTCATTAGGTACACATAACCTTATGACTTGACCACTACACATTCGCCATAGCTGAGGAGCATCCCAAATGTAATGCTTTGCCTCGCTCCTAAGCTTTTGCACCTGCGAGTTAGACATAAAAGGTGGGGTGAGTCTGGTCATAAAGTAGTTTATAATATGTGTGTACCAAGACTCTTTTAAAAACAAAGCACATAAGACTGCATCAGGAAAAGAATCATAAGTAAGCTGGAAAGAGTCTACTCCCTTTATATCCTTTGGTATCCTACTCAAGTGGTCGGCTACATGATTTGCTGCTCCTGGCTGGTCCTTTATCTCGACATCGAATTCTTAAAAAAGTAATGCCCATCTTATCAATCTTGGATTAGATTGTGGTTTCTTGAGAAGGTACCAGATAGCTGCATGATCAGTGAACACAGTGACATGAGAATTTAACAAATAAACCCTAAACTTCTCTAACGCAAAAACTATTGCAAACAGCTCTTTTTTTGTTGTTGTGTAGTTGATCTGAGCTACATCTCGCTTTGAGGCATAGGCAATTGTTCTTGATATTTTCTCCTCCCTTTGGCCTAACATAGCTCCTACGGAACAATTAGAAGCATCACATGAAAGCTTAAAAGGTAAGTTCCAATTAGGGGCAACAAGAATAGGAGGAGAAATAAGTTGAGATTTTAACTCATTAAAAGCATTCTTACATGAATCATCAAAATCAAATTTAACATCTCTTTGTAAAATCCTTGCAAGAGGTAATGCAATCTTGCTAAAATTTTTAATAAAACACCTATAAATCCTGCATGACCCAAAAATGATCTTATCTCTTTTACACAGACAGGATAAGGCAACAAAGATATTACCTCAATCTTAGCTTTATCAACTTCAATTCCTTTTCTAGAAATTAAATGACCTAACACTATGCCCTCATTAAACATGAACTGACATTTTTCGAAGTTCAGAATCAAATTCTTCTCAATGCATTATTTCAAAACTTTTTCAAGACTAGCAAGGCAATTATCAAAAGAACCTCCATACACAGTGAAATCATACATAAAGACTTCCATGCATTCTTCTAAAATTCATAGAAAACAGCCATCATACAACGCTGGAAAATCCCTGGGGCATTGCATAATCTCAAAGGCATCCTTTGATAAGCGAAGGTACTAAAAGGACATGTAAACGTGGTTTTATCTTGGTCCTTTAGTGTAATAGGTACTTGAAAGTACCCACAGAGACCGTCAAGAAAACAGTAATGGGATTTGCCTGCAAGTCGCTCTAGCATCTGATCAATAAAGGGAAGGGGGAAATGATCTTTTCGTGTGGCATCATTTAATCTCCTATAGTCTATGCACATATGCTAGGAATTTTGCACTCATGTAGGAATTAACTCATCCCTATCAGTTTTAACCACAGTGACCTCACTCTTTTTAGGTACTACATGGCTCGGACTAACCCACTCACGATCAGATATGGGATAAATGATCCCAGCACTCAAAAAGTTTGGTTATTTCTTTCTTAACCACATCTAATATAAGTGGGTTTAATCTCCTTTGGGGTTATCTCACAAGTTTAGAACCCTCACTTAGAAGAATCCTATGTGTGCAAATAGCTAGACTAATCCCAGGTATGTCTGCTAAAGTCCACCCTATAGCCCTTTTATGCTCTTCAAAATGGTAAGGAGTTTATCTTCCTCACTACTAGATAAGGAATTGGAAATTATGACAAGTAATCGCTCATCTGACTCAAGGAGGGTATACTTTAAAGCAGGTGGTAGGGGTTTCAATTCAATTGCAAGTGGTTGCACAACAGAAGGTATTAATTCATGAAGTTCAAGAGAGAAAAGTTTTCTTCCCTGATTTTCAACCAATGGTGAGTGAGGCTCCACGTAGTCACCTCTAGTCTGAGATTCTTGTTGCAATAAAATGACTTCATCACTTTCCACATCGAGGTGACCCTCTACGATGCTAGAATCACCTGAAACATTCATAGAGAAACTTTCCCAACTGGGGTCATCACTAACAGTAGAATCAAGTGAACACAATTCAGAATTAAAGGAACCCTGTTGCACTTCTAATGCAGGGCAAGCATTATCAATGACAATATCAACCACGTTAACACCTAAGAGTGAGTAATCCTCATGGGGGCATTTCATAGCCTCATGCACATTAAAACTCACCTATTGATCTCCTACCTCCATGGTGATTGTACCTTCTTTCATGCTAATCATGGTACTAGCAGTCCTTAAGAAGGGTCAACCTAGAATCAATGAAGTATACTTCGGAAGACATATCAAGTACATAAAAATCAGCTGGAAAAATTAAACCCTTGACCTGGACCAAAATATCCTTTATAATGCCTATAGGATGCCTAATAGACCTATCAGCCAATTGGAGAACTACAGGTGTAGACTTAAGGTTCTTAACCCCCAATGATTGATAAGCAGATTTAGGTATAACATTAATGGCTGCTCGTAAATCAAACAAGGCTCTCCTTATAGTAACTTTACCTATAGTGCAAGGGATAGTGAAAGATCTAGGGTCTTGGCATTTTACAGGGATTTGAGACTTGAATAAGGTAGACACATTCGAGCTTACTTGGACTCTCTCATTTTTCCTAAACTTTCTCTTATGGGTACATAGGTCTTTGAGGTACTTGGCATAAGCAGGAACATGTTTCATAAGATCAAGCAAAGGAATATTGACTTCAACTTTACTAAACAAGTCAATGATATCTTACTTATGCTTAATGTCAGTCATCCGTTTGCTCATCAAATATGAATTAGGAAAAGGAAGGTCTTGAAAGTTTACCTCCTTACCATCGGCTTTACTGGCTCTATGTTTGTTTGACTCATCTTGCTTCCTTACTGTGGCTTGTTCATTGTTGCTCTCAAAATTTGTCCCTTTTTCATTCAAAATTGTGGACTTCTTTTCAGCCAATAATGCTTTCTCTTTTGCGCTTTTAAAATTCTTCTTCTTTTCTGGTGAGGAAGACAACTCATAATAGTCGATCTCTGCTTCAACTGCTTCCTTATCTAATTCTCAAAATTTCACTTGCTTCCCACTTCGAAGAGTTATTGCATTTAAACTTTTCGGGTTGATAACGGTGTTTGAAGGAATAGCTCCACTACTTCTTGCTTGACTCTCACTCATGTTATTGGACAAATGGGTGACAAAGGAGTTGATATTTTTAGCCTTTGTTTCCCATTGCTCCATTCTCTTCTCTAAAGCATTGAACTGAGCACTCCTCCTTCATCAAAGTCATCATATTGTGCAGCAGTTGGTTGGTGTCCTCCTTCGGTGGGATGGTCAGGGCTTGCTGTTGGTTAGGGAACTGGTTAGTGGAAGTACCAGCTACTCCCCCTTGTTAGAATCTGTTTGGTTCCATTCCCTCTTCATTTCTCCAACTGAACCTAGGGATTGCCTTCCATTCCTGGTTATAGGTGTTAAAGAAAGGATCCCATTTCTGATTTGTCTGCCTCAGATACACTGCAGATATCTCTTCATATCATCCGAGACAAACACTGGATATGTGCATTACCGACCCACAAGTGTCACAACTGGGTGCAGTGAGATCCATAAAAGATGTCGGGCGATGCAGATTCAGATTCTTCAGTTCTGCAGTGATTAAGGATAATTGTGAGGTCACTCTACTCTCTAAAGAGTCAACTTTTGACTCCAAACTCTCCATTCTTTTGGATTGGGCTGTTGTGGTGCCCAACTCATGCACTCCTCTGGTCTCCCTAACACTATACTGTTGATGATTCAAAGCCATCTTCTTGATTAAATCCCATGCTTCCATAGCTATAAGATCAATCAAAGAACCTCCCGATGCCGTATCCAACATACCCTTATCTTGACTTTTCAACCCATCATAAAAATACTACACTAACTACTCATCAGGTATCTGGTGATGGGGGCATCTGGACAATAGATCTTAGAAGCGGGTCCAAAAATCGTAAAGGAATTCATCATAATCCTGTCGTGCTGAATAGATCTCCTTCCTCATCGATGAAGTTCTGGAGGACGAAAAATATTTTCCTAAGAATACTTTCCTTAAATTTTCCCAACTATGGTAAGCATTTGCCATATGTCTCGGAAGACTCATGTACCACTCCCTGGCTTTTCTTTCCAGTGATAAGTGAAAAACCTCCCACAATACTTGATCAAATGAGGCTCCTATTGGTTTCATATTCTGATAGATCATGGACAATGATTGCAAATGCATATAGGGATCCTCTCCTGTTAATCCATGAAATTTAGGAAGAGAGTTAATGAGTAATCCTTTAACTTCAAAATTAACATCAAAATTAGGACAAGCAGCAGTAAATGAATCATAATTAACATCAAAAGTAGTTGCTTCCCTAATGGTTCTCCTACGTTGATTTCCGTTATTCTCTCCAACCCTTTCAAGTTGCCCGTTACCTCTATTATCACCATTCCTAGGTTGGTTAACATGAAAGTTAGGGTTTTGAAGAAAAGCTGGGTTCTTAGCCATGATCACTCTATCTATCGACTCACTCTCACTTCTTAGTCGACTAGACTCTTTTTCTCTTCTTTCCTTCCTAATCTTTTGCAAACATCTCTCAATTTCAAGAAAAAAAGGTAGAAGTTTGACTTTCTTGGGCATACACAGAAATAATTCAAATGGAGCTAAAATGAAATAAAAAATAACAAAACTTTCTTGTAAGCACACAAAGTCAAATAAAAAGGCGAAATGTGAAGGACACAAGTGTGTTGTGTATGAAAGTGTGTGTAACAATAAACTGTGCAATTAACGTAAATATGTATGAAAAAGCAACAAAGAAAAGTTCAAAACTATGTTGTGTAAAATTGCTAAGTATGTAGCGTGCAAAAAGTTTAGTATGAAAGAAATTGTAATCCTATACTATCGACAAGTATGACTTTAAACTATCTAAGAAGCAATCTAAACTAAGGTTCCTCACCTCACTTAGCAGCAAGGAAAATGACAACAGCTAACCTAAAGAATCAATTACTTGGTTCCCCGGCAACGACACCATTTTGACTCGAGCCTTTTCATTCTTACCCTTGGAGGCAAAATCAAAAATATTTTTTCCAAGGATTACAGTACAGAATGCAATCTCGGGTCGTTTCACTTAATCGGAACCAAATTAATGGAACTAAGCTAGCCTATATGTCATGATATGCAAACAAAATTAGCAAGGAAGAGGGGGGTTTTAACCTTTGGAAATTTGGACTAAAACAAGCGAATTGTAAGAAAATGTAATAAAAATGTTTTTGGATTTTAGGAATGGAAAAGCGATAAAATGAAAACAACGATCAAATGATAATACTATCCTCTTGAAAACGAGCTTTGGCTATCATCATTTGAAATTTAACGGGACTGAATAACTAAGTTTCAGATGGTAAACCTTAAAGAACTCTTTAAGTCCAAGGTTTCAATTAATGAACTTCATTTATTAAAACCTTATTGAATACTCTTAGTGTGTGCAATGGGTAAGCTAATGCAATAATTCATTTGGGATCTAGAATCATCTCCATACCAAACACAACTAGGCAGATAAAAGAGAATCAACCAAATCACAAATAAACATATATGAGACTTCATATCTTCAAGCTCAAAATTCTACATCAACAAATCCCAATAACACATTAATTATCCAATACTTGATTAAACTCTAATCAAGAACATTCAACCACAAATTACAAATCCTAAACCTAGGAGTTCATAATAATGTAGTTGAACGTGGGATGAATTACTCCCCTTTGAAGCCCACTGAACTCTAGCCATTGCTACATTTTCAAGAGGAAAGAGGTTCCTAGCCCAGCATTACTCCAGGAGGAATCACAACCGGGAGCCTACTGAAAGCATGGTAATAGCTGTCGGTGAAGAAGTCGATGGTGAGGTGGAGAGGAGAGGGTGATGATAGTGTTTGAAGGTCCTTTTTAGAGTGAGAGAGTATATGTCTTAATACAGTGCTGGCTGCCTTTAACCTAAAATGGTAGGTTTTTAAAGAAAATGGGTTATAGGTCGAGTTGCACAGTGGGTATCTTTTCGAAAATGGTTCGGGTATTCGAAGGTTCGCCAAAGCGAACTTTTCCTGAAAGTTTTACTGCTTTGTTGATCCTTTTCACCGAGGCGACAGAATAAATCTTCGCAGCGGCTAACTTTTCCCGAAACTTTTTGCTTGGAACTATTCATTCTTCGCCGCGGCTACACATCCTCTTTGTTGCGGCGAACTTCCTGTTACACTGTTGACTTGAATTTAGCTCTTCCCTTTCCTTGATTCTACATCTTCTTCTTGAGTCTCCTCTTCTTGAGTCTTTTATAATGAACAAATAGTAGTTTGAAGTATCAGTTGTTCTCAGAAAATTAATTAGTACAATTAACACTCATTTTTGACAAATTTTACTCTCAAACTACATAAAATAAACGTAGACACTCAAGAGTCAAATTAAGCATAAAATTTATAAATAAAAGCCAAAAAGTGTAGTAAAGGTCATGAAAATGTCACCAATTTATATAATAAACTTGGGCTCAATCAGTTGACTCTTTCTATTTAAAATTGTTTATGTTATTATTAGCCTAATGTTTTGGTTATTCACGTATGAATGATTAATATTCTCATTTTTAATAGATTGTTTACGTATGAACTCATTGCCAAAATATGGAATACAATATGAAATATTTGTATTTTAAATTCATTTGTGTTAAACTAAGGTGATGAATCATTAGGGATAACATAATACAGGTTAAATGATCAGAGCTTGTATGGTTATTGCTTAGATTATTTTGTTTTCCTAATTTCTAATGTGACCATCCTACTAAATCTAGAAAGCCTATTCTATGTTGCTTGATAGCTAGATTTAGTCAGAGAACTTATTTTGATTAAACACGAACTAAGGTAAACCTGAGGTTAATAAAGATTATTGTTAACATACGATTAATAGTTTCTAAGACAGATATGAAAAAACAAGGCAATGAAGTATGTTTATTTGTGTGTAGGTTGAGATTGAACCAAGAATCGAATTCTAAACACATTCATCAATTTTATTTATCTTTAAATGTTTGATTTGATTTACTTTCATTGATTCAATTTACTTTATTTTCTTAATTGCATCCAACCAAACCCCCTTTATATCCTAAATATTAATTCTTTTTATTTCAAAAGCTACAAGTACATTCCTTTTTGATACAATCCCTACTCACTACTGCTATAAATTTAATTATGTAGAGTTAGGTTTTATTTTCTAGTGCATTCGACACGCATCATTATGCTTGAGCAATTGGGATAAGACGTCCATATAAAGAATGAACAAGTAATGGGACAATGGGTCCCCCTCTATAATTCTTCTTTCATAAAGGGATGCCATTGATCTAGTTGGTGTAGATATCGGGAAAATCAAAAGCCTTAAGAACTGGAAAATGAAGGACAATTAACACAATCAAAGGCTTTCTTAAAATGTAGCTTAATAACACAGTTAAGGGATAATTCGTCCTAGTATAGCCTTTTAGAAGTTTATAAACAATTATTATTATCCCTAATGCTCCTATCCTCCATGAATGCATTATGATTTTCACTGGCAACTATTTTAATCACTTCCTTCAATCTGTTTGCTAAGATCTTAGCGATAATTTTATAGATGAAGTTTGTCAAAGAGATTGGTTTTGAAGACTTTAAAGGAAAAAGATTTGAATTTTTGGGAATTAAGTAGAGAAAATTTTTTTTAAATTCCTTTAGGATCACCCCTTTATTAAAGAACTTATGAATTGCATCTTTAACCATATAATCCATCACAAACTAGGTTTCCTAATAGAAATAGCTATTAAGGCCCTATGGCCTTCATCCCATTCAGAGAATATGTTGATGCATTAATTTTCTCATCTATGATTGGTTTCATAAGCTCCCCTAAAAATTTAAATGGAACTTTGTTAATGATGACAGATTGAAGAGTATCTAAAAAAGATGAAGAGCCATAGTTTGAACCTAGAAGCCCCTTATAGAATTTGACTACCTCATCTATAATGTTATCTTGATCTATAAGAATTCTCCCATCCATGCAATTAATGGATCAAATTTCATTTGTGTTCTTCCTATTTACTAGGTAATTAAAGAAGAACTTGGTTGATTTATTCCATTTTTAAGCCTAATAATTCTGGCCCTCTGTTGGATGAGTGATGAGTTATTTTTGTACAGATCTTAGATAATTCTCCATGTCTAGCTTTTCCTTTTGAATAATTATAGTCACCAGGATTAAGAGATAGTAGAAATTGAGTTGCAACCAAACTTTCTTTAGCTTTATCAACAGTTGTCTGAGTGTTAGAAAAACTTATGGCTTTCAACTTCTTCAGCTCTGACTTAATAGCTTTGAGCTTTTGAAAACAAATGTATTATTAGTGCCAAAGACTAGAGTGGACAATACTTTCAATATTGCCTCATTAAATCCCTCTACTTTGACAAGAAAGTTATTAAACCAAAATCGATGATGTTTGAAGGTCTTTTCAAAGAGAGCATCAATTAGAATTGGGGTGTGATACGAAAATAAGGGATCTAGAAAGGTGGCTTAGCTATTAGTGATTTGAGAAGGCCATTCTCTATTCACTAAAGCTTTGTCCACTTTTTTTTTATAAACCAAGAAGTATTTTGTTTGTTACTCCATATAAAGGAATAACTTGTTGGAAAACTTAGTAGCGAGGGACGATCTCCAATATAATTGTGGACTAAACCATGTTCATTTGTAAAAGTAACAAATAGATTTATTGTCTCTGGCCATCAATATGGCCAAAGTTGTGTACTAATTTTTAAAGTTATAGTGAGATGTACAATCTCCATCTATTGGTGTAATTCAAATCATGCCTAAGTCCCATATTTACAAAAGGATCTACAACCTTTAAACATAAGCATAGGTGCATATTTTGTCCAATGGAATTTAAATGTTTATATTCAACATGACTGTAAAGCAAATCATGTCAATTTATTTACATTTTGGTAACCCTAAATTTAAGTTTTAGTATTTAAAAGTGTTCTTTTTTAGTTAAGATGACATATTTGATCACTAATACAATTATATAGTTTTCTTTTCAGTTATTAAAAAATAATTGATGTGAATCAAGATCCTCTTGATCATTTGAGAGTTTTTTTTTATTTAGACTAATTGTGAATAAGGAAGAAAAAGCTTTAATATGCTCTTAAAGTGGTGGTGAGAGAAGTGGGTACGTATGTAAAATCAAGCCAAATTGAAGGATCAGCATTGATAATCTTAAATTGAGCTAACACCAGAAAAGATTTGGATGTAAACACGACCTCTAACACGATCATGTATTGTCTGTATAACTTGTTAGACAACTTATTGGTAAGACACAACCTCCATTACAAACATGACCCAATTTGTGTCCTTTTTTAAAACTTACAAATAAGTCTATAGTCTCTAGCCATGCGCGTGACCAAAACCCTATACTAATTTGAAAAGTTACAGTGAAATCCATATTCTCCATCCACTGGTGTATTTCAGATCATGCCTAACTCCCTAGAGATATAGAAGGATCCAAGATCTCTAAATATAGGCACGAAGCTAAGCCCCCTAGTTGACCAGTACTCCAATAAAATATTGTGTTTGTTCACCCATATTGATATGTTTTCATAGTTGATTTTCTCCAGGATGATTTTAAGTCTCCATACTTAAAGGAATAAAGGTAGGTTGAGATATGCTAAAGGATAGTCTCTATTATTCCTCTTGCTTCTCTTTTGCTAGAAAACTTAAATAATACATGTTTAACTTCTAAGATTAATACCTCCTACAGTCCCTTACACTTTCACACCTTCTATGCACATTTTTAGATCACTTAGAAAGGAGGTCTTCATTCTAGGAAAAAATCAACCACTGTAGTGTTTCAAGTTTTCATTCCTCTCAATACTTTAATATCTAGTGCTGCTATGCTCCTACCTTTAGTGAAACAACGTAGAAAGTATTGCATTATATTTTCTGATGATTCTCCAATAGCTCTTCTCCAATTCATGTTCACTAAGGCTGGTTAGGATCTCTTAGTATCTTGGTTCTCTAGGGTTGGTTCGCCTTAGGTTTCACTATCCCTGCTCTTTAAAAATGGTAAGGCAAAAAGGTCAATGCATCATTCCTCTCCAAAAGTATCTCTACCCCTCTAACAACCATTTCCCTTAAAGGCTAAAGAAGGTCTTTTGAAAAGTAAAGTTTGTCACCTAGAAAGCAAAGAGATCAAAGTATTAAGGTGTTTAAAGACTAAAATACCCTTAAGTGAAGTTAAGTAGTTCAGAAGGTCGAGAGAGACTATGTAGGAGATAGGAAAAAAGAATAGGGAATTAGAAGTAGCAAGTTAGGGTCGAATAAACAACGTGTAATGATATAAAAGGAAGGGATTCAGACAAGAACAATTTATTATGGTCTCCATAACTAATTGAAGGGACAATGGACTTAGAGAGAAACATTAAACCTTTCCAGACAACACTAAACTTCCTAGTCACTTGTACTGGAGTTAAATTGCTCTTTAAAAAAAATGATCCAATACAATTTAATTTTTATTGAATACAACATGACATTAACTTTTATTTAGAAGAGTAGTCAATTATATTAATATGACTAATTTCACTTTCACACTAGTGTTAAAAGCTAGTTATATTTCACATCAATTAAAAATTAAGTATTTAATAACTACTTTTAAAGTTTAATTTATTGTTAAAGATTATAAATTTGAATAATATTTATAATTATCCATGGTGGAATTTTTACCATAACTATTTACAAATACAAATAAATAGATAATGATAACATTGTAAAAATTTTATCTTAAAATTGCATAAGTATTATACAATAATTTTGGCCATAACAAAGGAAATAATGAACTATCAATAAAATATTAAAAAGGACAAATATAATGAAACGAAAAAAAGAGATATCTAGAAAAGAAATAATGAATTATCAATAAAATATTGAAAATCATAAATATAATTAAAAAAAGAGATCTTCAGAAATGAAATAATAAACTTTCAATAAAATATTTAAAATGATTAATATAATGAAACAAATAAAAGTAAATATATCTAAAGATATTTAGTGTAGCAGAGAGTTTAGATATCTTCTTATTCATCACAATTTAAATTTTAATAGATATAAAGATGAAGAATTGTCTATAAATATATTTGGGTAAAAGACACTTGATCTTCTTATGGTAAAAAAAGCTCTAACTTTGAAAAAGATTTCTAATATTTAAATTCCAAAAGAATCCTTATGATTTTTTATTTTCCAGAAATATTCATTCTCTTAGGCTTTTGTTAACTGGAATACACAACCTATATGAATATCACACATGAACCAACCAAAAATTGCTAATACGATAATTTAATTCAGCTCTTAAATTTAATGCAAATCAATTAAACTTGACTCAAACCAATAATTTAAAATTACAATAAATTATTTGTTTAGGTTAGATTTAATTAATTCATATCAAATTTAAGAGTTGAATTGGATCATAATATTAATGACATTCAATCACATGTTACACCATATGCACTGATATTTTTCAATGAAGTATAAGAATTTTTGTGAAAAATTAAAGATCAAAAGAGTGTGTTTTGAGAATTTTAATTATTAAGTGTTTTTTCAAATTTATTTAAACCATAGGAAAGCCCTGTAATTTTTATACAATATATTTTATTTGTCATGTATAAAAAAAAATACATTACTCCAAAATTCAAGTTTGATAATGTAATAGAATTATAAGTTCATCTAGATTGTACACGTAGAACATAATGAAGAACAGGAATCGCTCATATCTTTTTAGTTTTATTCGGATAACCATGGTACCTTGATTGGGAAATCTATGTCACACGATGAGTGATCCAATACAGGTAGAAAGCACTATTTCTAACGCGGCTTACATATGATTGTTTGAAGGTATAGTGAATCAAAGCCACTTTTTGCACGTGAGCCTTTTGACCGAATATTTCTTGGCGTACCATCACACGATATTACCATGTCAGAATATTTCTTTTTATAACTCTTAACTGTAACTTGAATAAATAGAATGGAAACCAGTAATTTTACTTTTAAATAAGACCAAATTTGTCAAAATAAAGAGTTCCGTATTAAATTTAATGCGGTAAAGGAGACCTGAGATTCAAACGAGTCAGTAGTTGCGGAAAAGACCTTAATTACAGACTTTATTATTTTTCTCAAACTGTAGAAAGATTAATATCATAAGCAATTCAAAATAAATGGAACTTGTAAAGATACCTACTGGCGAAGAACCAAGACGATATTGCGAGATTAAAATAATAACTAAGCTGATTTAGCTACTAATTATTTGTCTCAAGTCCAGTAACATGTTCAACAAAAACTTGTAGATCACTATTCATATACCAAACTACATTTATCCACGGCTAACTCTCCAAAAGAATCACTTGGAAAGATTAAAACAATTGTGAGATGCACTGCAGAAATTGTTACTCCCTAGTGGCCTTTGTTGTATCTACAAGGAAGACATGCTTCAGAATCTTTCTGACTGTTTCCATGATATACTCTTCTCTGAAACATGTCACAGACTTCACTGCTTCCAACAACAAAAATTCTCGTATTAAGTTATATAGAGCCACATCATAAATAACTACTTTCAATGTCTCTTCACGTGAATGCTCCTTTGCTGAAAAAAAGTCCATAAGCACACAAACTTTAATATTGGGGAAGGGGGCTAACAAATCCTAGAAAATTTTGTGAAATCTAGATAAAAATGTAGAAGAGAAGGGACAAAAAAAAAAATCACGGCAAGCTGCCGTCAAAACCTCACTTTCCTTGAAAAGCTTTACTACGAAGATTTCTGAGGTATTTTAGAAATCTAAAAAATATATTTAATGGCTTGACGGGGAGATGAATTCAAAAGAAAGTAAACATGGTGACTACCTGTACTTTCAGACACATGGGAACGTTTGTGGTCCAGCAATAAAATAATAACCAAAAATGGAATTGGAGCAAGGAAGAGAGGGAGAGGATTGACACAAGATTGCTGCAATTTAATAGCAATTAGACTATAACCAGCCAATTCTCTGTCCCAGCAACTGAAACTGTACGGAGTCATAAAGAAATTGTGCCATGGATCACCAAAGGCAAAGAGTTATCATTAGTTGTTGACCTAGATATGCCCTGTGATCGGAAGTCGATCTCTAAATAAGTATACGATTCATAAACGGCCAAGTACACAATTCACAAATCAACGGTTAATGTCAGTTTCAGTGAATGACTGAAGAATATTTGTCATGCAAAAACACTGAAATGGAATCCTAACAACTAAAGATGGTGACTTTGATTAAGAAGAGTTGCATAAGTTTCAAGCTACACGGTAATAAATGATTCCATTGTTTGAAAATTTGACTCCCTCCACCATAATCTAGCATGTATAAAATTTTAAAATTCCAGAATCAGAACACACTGAAATATAAATAATAAAATTCCAATTATCACTTGCCGAAGTCAGCTAATTAAGCAGGCAAATTTTTACACAAGTAAATATTAGCAGTCGCTAACATAAATCATAAAGGCACCTTCCTGCATCTTGTGTTCCATCTGTAGGCAATAACATGTACTCATCAAGTGGAGGTCAAATATCCTTCTTCCACTGAATTTAGTTTAGTTGACCAGTTTATATGAGCAATGGAAGTAATCATCAACATCCAAATATTCGTGGATGTTCCGAATTTTAATATTGATATGGTAGCAGCATAAAAATGGGTCTAACGAAAAATCAATTACACCATCCAAGATATACCGTCTTAAAATTTTCAATGAATTCACAAGAATAGAAATCCTTGGTGGTCAAATACATTGATATAATCTCAGTTATAATTCTTTCAGCAGGAAAATTGCAAAATTCCTAATCATATATAAGATATCATTGCCTACAAGAATAAATTTCTCCTTAGATTTTCCCATTAGCGAGTAAATTCAACCTATTGTGGGAACAGTTGTGTTTAATAATCAAATTAGTTAGCAGACAAAGGATTGCCGATGGACCTAATAGCCTATTGAATTAGTGCAATATCAGCACCGGATAGATATTGAATAAGAGCAAGTAATAATATCTGAGAACTTGTAAGGAAAGGTTTTTGTGAGCACCAAAGGTTCTAGTGGACTGATTTGATAATAAAGGAATAATTGTATATAGTTCTCAAATTGTTTTAGATAATATGTGATGCAATTTATTAAGCACTAAGTTTAATCACATTGAGAAGGAAGTTTAGTGGACCATCATTATGCTATAAAATGCTTAAGCTTAGCCAAGAAGAATTAATGAAATCAATGGATCAATGCAATGCTTTTTATATGGCTCAAGTTGGTGTATTAAAGCACATTAAATTTCATAAAGTTCCTCATTGTATTTAAGTTTCAACTAGACGTCAATACGAGGAGTTTCTGCATCAATCAAGTATTTGAGGTTAAAAAAGTGTGAATCATTGTTGAGACCAGATTCCAGCAACAATATAGTAAGAGGAAAAATACAAAGTCTAGCAATTCAGGCAATTCAGGCAATATGTAAGGGTAAATTGGGAAATCTTAGAGGGAAGGTGAGTCACGAGAGTGTTAGTTAGAACGGGGAATAAAATGTTGTTATGGGAGAGAGAATATTCATTCAGTTATGATATGCTAAAAGGTGGACTTCTGGAGATTAGCTAGCTCTCAAAGTCTAACTGAGGAATATCAATATCACCGCATTCATCACTTTTCCATATTTCTTCCTATATTCTATTGCTGTTTGTGTCTACTTCTTGTGTAGGTTTCTGCTATTATTGGTTATCTTTTGTTAGAGCTCTACTTCTTGTGTAGGTTTCTGCTATTATTGGTTATCTTTTGTTAGAGAAGGGGGTCTTTAACAAATTGGTATCAGAGCAGGCTTGTGTTGGGTAATGGTATCAACAAGGATGGAGGCTAGAATCGATAATGTAGAAAAAGAAATGTTGAGGACTGTAGAGGACCTTGCGGGAGTAGAGGCCAAGTTTGATAAGATGGCAGGAGACATTTCCTCCATTTTTGAAATTTTGAGGAGAACCGAAAATAAAGGGAAGGAAAAGGAGGTACTCTTAGAAGAGATATCGGAACAGAAATTTGAAGAAGAGATATCGGCCTAAACTGAAGCGATAAGAGTGGAGAAAAATCATCGAAAGCTTGAAATCACTCTATTCTATGGAGAGGATCCCTTTGGATGGATTTTTAGGGTTGAGCGATACTTCGAGCTGAATGGGATGTCTCAGGACCGATGGTTGCAGGCGGTGTCAGTTTGTATGGAGGGAGACGCCTTAAGCTAGTATCAGTGGAGACAAAATTGGTCACCAATGGCCGAGTGGGAGTAGTTTATGAGAGCTGTAATCCGAAGGTTTGACAGCACACAGGTGGGTAACCTATTAGCACAGTTATTGAAGATACAGCAAACAGGGACGGTGGCCGAATACACACAAAAATTTGAAGTCGTAACATCAATGCTAAGGGATGTGCCAGTGGAGGTGGTAACGATTGCATTTATGAATGGATTGAAGGAGGATATCAGAGCTGAGCTTCAGATGGCTCAGACTGATTCTCTGGTCCAGCTGATGGAATTAGCCCAGATGACTGAAGGCCGAAATTGGGCCTTGTTAGGTCAGCCCACTAGGGCCATCAGGCGATTGAAGGGTTATGAAAATTCGGGAGTGATGGACTCGAATAATTGGGGCATGAAGGGAGTCTCAGCTAGTAACTCTCTGTGGAACACTAATCGCAAGTCGATCGAAGGGGGAAAAATATCGACTCCGGCAGTGAGTCCGAACACTAGAAGCACACCGATTCAAGGCAGATCGTCGAAAAAGTGGGGGGCAAATCTAGGTAGTGAGGGACGAAGAGTTTTCGACGAGAGCACTCCTACCCTTTCAAACGTATGACAGCGGAAGAGATGCAACGCAAAAGGCAGCAGGGCATTTGTTATAGATGCGATGCCAAGTACAAGCCAGGGCATGTGTGCGGCGAGAAGCAATTCCACATACTTTTAGTTGATAAAGAACAACCTGCGAAGTTACAAGAGGAAGAGGACAAGCTTGTTAATCAGGTATTGTGTCTTCACCCAAATATACTAGAGGATCCTACCCAACCCTTACCTGAACTGGAGTTGTCCGTTACATCTCTCAAGGGTATTGTGAGGCCACAAACCCTAAAATTAAGAGGGAAAATTACCGAGACAGAGGTAATAATTCTAGTGGATAGTGGAGCATCGCATAACTTCATTAAAAGGGGGTTAGTGGAAGAAATGAAGATGGATGTTAGTCACACGAAACCCTTCAAGGTTAGATTGGGCAATGACTATCGAGTGCAGAGCGTTGGAGTTTGTAAGGGGGTTGAGCTAAATATACAAGGAAGGGTGTTGAGACAAGATTTTTTTCCGTTTGATATGCAGATTGTCGACATCATTTTGGGTGTTGCATGGTTGGAGACGTTAGGAGATATTATGCTAAATTGGAAAAAACAGATTATGAAGTTTGTGCTTGATGGCCAAAAGATCAAACTATATGGGGAGACTGTAACGAGGGCAACTATAGCTTCCCTCAAAACTGTTGTTAAGCTTTTACAGCAAGGGGCAGAGGGTTTTATTCTTGAATATGAGGGACAGGAGGTGTTGAATAGGGAAATAGTGGAGGTCGAAGTGGAGATGACAAGGTTGGATAAACTACAAAATCAGTGCTATTCAGACCCTACAGTCAAGGAGGAAATTGGTAGCCTACTACAGGGGTTTGCAAGGGTTTTCGGACTTGTTACATAGTTGCCACCCAACCGAGCCACTGACCATGCCATTCAGCTGGAACCTGGTTCCAAACCACCTAATGTCCGACCCTACAGGTATCCCTATTACTAGAAAAATGAAATTGAGAAATTAGTAAGGGAAATGTTAGAGTCCGGGATTATAAGGCCTAGTACTAGCCCTTATTCCAACCCAATATTGTTAGTAAGGAAGAAGGATGGCGGGTGGAGGTTATGCGTAGATTATAGAGCTTTGAACAAGTTGACAGTACCCGATAAGTATCCAATCCCTTGTATTGATGAGATTTTCGATGAATTAGGAGGATCCAAAATCTTTTCTAAGATTGATTTGAAGTCGGGATATCATCAAATCAGAGTGAAAGAGGAAGATATAGCCAAGACAGCTTTCCGAACCCACGAGGAGCACTACGAATTCATGATAATGCCCTTTGGACTCATGAATGCCCCCGCTACTGTTCAATTCCTCATGCATGAGATATCCAAACCTCATCTTAGAAAATTTATTTTAGTTTTCTTCGATGACATAATGGTTTATAGTGACAGTTTAAAGGATCATTTAGTTCATCTTCGAACAGTCCTACAAACACTGAGTGATAATCAATTAGTAGCCAACCTGAAGAAATGTACTTTTGGGCAGTTTAGATTGGAGTATTTGGAACACTACATATCCGCAGAAGGTGTATCGGTAGATCCTAACAAAATTGAAGTTATTGCTAATTGGCCTGTCCCAAGAGATGTGAAAGCATTAAGGGGATTTCTAGGATTATCTGGTTACTACAGGAGGTTCGTTAAGGGGTATGGGAGTATAGTGAAGCCTCTTACGAATCTGTTATGCAAAGATAAGTTCATGTGGACTGATACAGCACAAAAAGCATTTGAAGAACTCAAGGAGATGTTGACTACTACTCCTGTGCTAACCTTACCTGATTTTTCCAAACCATTTGTAGTTGAGACAAATGCTTCAGGTGTGGGAATGGCAGCAGTGCTAATGCAGGAGGGCAGACCAATAGCCTATTTAAGCCAAGGATTCTCAGCTCGAAACTAGTTGAAACCGGTCTATGAAAGAGAACTGATGGCAATAGTGTGGGCTCTCCAGAAATGGAGACATTACTTAATGGGCAGGCATTTTACCATACGTACGGATCAAAAGAGTTTGCATTTCTTGACTGACCAGAGGTTGTTAGGGGAAGAGCAGCAAAAATGGGTTACTAAGTTGTTGCGGTTTAAGTTTGACATAGTTTATAAACCTGGATCGGAAAACAGGGCAACAGATTGATGGGCCAAGAAAGCCAGCCATTCGTTATGTCTACCAGAGAAAGAGAACCAGAGGATTTCCAAGAGCTGGGTACAGGCCTACTACTGATGATTAGAAGAATCAAGTTAGTTACAAGAATAAAGGAAGGCAAAGCGGTGCGTAACAGAGGCATATTCTGGCAGGTGCTGTGGTGTGTGCAAAAGGGCGTGCATTGTGTGAGTGCGTGTTGATACGGGGTGCTGGTAAACGATAGTGACAGTAGCAAAAGTTGTATTCGGTCATTGATTCGGTTATTGCCAACAGTAGTATAAACAGATAGGGAGAGAATGAGAACGTAGCAAGATGAATGTATTGAATATTGAGTGAAGAGTAAGGTAGGCTCTTGATAAACCTACTGGTGTTATTCGTTCATTGCAAATATCAATACAATCTACCTCATTCCTCTCATCATCCTTTACTTCAGAGCTACAAATACTTCTGATCCTATCATTTTGGTATCAGAGCCCACGATCTACTAGTGGATCTTTGAAAACATAGGAATCGGCTCATCCAAAAACGCGAATGGAAACTAGAGTGGAGCAATTGGAACAGGATGTTAAGGGGCTCAATGCCAACGTTACCTTAATCATCTCACAGCTTCAAGAAACTCAAACCAACATTCAGCTCATGCTGCAAAACCAAGCCATCCATGGCCAAACCCTTCAGTCACTTCAAAACAACATTAACACCTCCGCCTATATTGGTGAATCCAGCACAACTAAACAAACACCCAGCCCCGTCATTGACAAAGACACAAATGCTCAAACTTCCATAGAACCAAACCCTTCAAACATACGTGGAAACCCACATACCACACCCACAATAGCTGAACGAGTCCCGGAGCGTGATAAGTTTCCGCGGAAACTCGATTTGCCCGTCTTTGATGGCGAAGATGCGGACTCATGGATTTTTCGTGCTGAGAGATATTTCTCTATTAATCGGTTGACAGAAGCAGATAAGCTGGAGGCAGTTGGGGTATGTTTTGAAAGAGAGGCACAGGCCTGGTTGCGTTTTGAGGAGCGTAACAAATCGTTTTCGTCATGGGAAGAATTGAAAACCCAGGTGTTGCAGAGGTTCGCGGGAATCCAAGATGGGACTCTACTACACCGGTTTTTTGCAGTGAGGCAAACGGGGACAGTTGCAGATTAGCGAGCCCAGTTTGAATATTTGGCAGCATCTGTTGGAGCTTTGGAGGATGAAACCATGGCTGCTGTTTTCGTAAATGGTTTAAATGAGAAGATAAGGGCTGAGCTGTTGGTTCTCAACCCACATGGGTTGAAGGAGACCGTTGACACTGCGGGCCGGGTTGAACGTAAGAACCAGATATTGGGCATAACTTTAAACCCAAAAGCCCAAAAAGATTTCCCCTCAGTCCAACATAAACACGACACCAAGACCATCACATGGACTAAACCCTACAACCCACTCACCCAAAGTATTCAAAAAAGCAAAACAGTACACACACCCACAACACCACTCCTTCCCTACAAACAAAAACCTTCTGAAACTACCAAAATACCCACCCTAACAATACCACCCAAGTTCAGAAAGCTCACTCCGGCGGAGGCACAATCCAAGAGATCTCAGGGATTGTGTTTTAGGTGCGATGAGAAGTAGTCTTTTGGCCGTTGCTGTCCACAGAAGGAACTCAACGTGTTGCTCGTTAGTGAGGGCGACCAGGATAATTCGGGTGAGGAAAGAGGAGAGACAGAAGTAGAAGAAGCCCTTCAAAGTGTGGAGTTGTCATTAAACTCGGTAGTGGGCTATCTGAGCCTAGAACACTCAAACTTAAAGGGGAAATTCTGGGAAGTGAGGTAGTGGTGCTTATTGATTGCGGTGCGACTCACAACTTTATTTCAACCGGGGTTGTGGAAACACTTCAAATACCCATTTCTGAGACATCTCAATACGAGGTTATCATTGGGTCAGGGAAGCAGCTTAAGGGAATGGGGGTCTGTAGGGGTGTCATTTTGAAAATGCAGGAATTAACAATCGTGGAAGATTTTCTTCCATTACCCTTGGGCAGCACTGACGTAATATTGGGTCTAAAATGGTTAGCCACTCTTGGAGAGACACGGGATGATTGGCGAAGGCTCACTATGTCATTTGAAGTGGGGAACCGCACTATACGGTTGAAAGGAGATCCGAGTCTCACCAAGGCAATGGTTTCCTTGAAAACCATGATCAAAGAGTTGCAACAAGAGAAATCGGGGGTAGTGATGGAACTCATGCAAATTGGGGTGCAGGAATCTGACACTTTAGTATTGGAAGAGCCGATGGTTCAATCTCTTAAGCAGGAATTTGCTGATGTGTTTGAGATGCCAAGAGGGTTGCCTCCCTTAAGGGGTAATGAGCATGCAATTGTGTTGAAGGAGTACCGGACCAATTAAAGTACGACCGTACAGATATCCTCATGTTCAAAAAGAGGAAATTGAGAAGTTGGTGGAGGAGATGCTTGCGGCAGGTATCATTAGACCAAGTGTCAGTCCTTTTGCGAGTCCGGTTCTTTTGGTTCGCAAGAAGGATGGGAGTTGACGTTTTTGTGTGGACTATCGCGCCCTCAACCGTGCTACTATTCCGAATCGATTCCCCATCAATTGTTGGATGAACTCCATGGAGCGAGGTTTTTTTCCAAGCTCGAACTCAAATCAGGCTATCACCAAATCCGCGTCAAATTGGAAGATGTCCAGACTCATGAGGGTCACTATGAATTCATGATGATGCCGTTCGAGCTAACTAATGCCCCGGCAACTTTTCAAGCCTTAATGAACACTGTTTTTAAGCATTTGATGAGGCGTTTTGTGTTAGATTTTTTTATGATATTCTTGTTTACAGCGTTTCAATGGAGGAGCATGAGGCTCACTTGTGTGAAGTGCTATCCTTGTTGCGTGACCACAAGTTGTTTGCTAACGCAAAGAAGTGCCACTTTGGTCAAACGGAGGTAGAGTATCTTGGTCATATTATTTCAGAAAAAGGAGTGGCGGCGGATCAAAGTAAAGTGAAGGCAATGAAGGAATGGCCTATGCCAACTAACCAAAAGGAGTTGCGGGGCTAAAGGATGCTTTTGAATGGACTGTGGAGGCCACGAATGCAGTCAATCAGCTGAAGGCAACGATGGCAGCGGTACCGATATTGGCTCTACCTAATTTTGAGGAAGTGTTTGTGGTAGAAACGGATGCTTCAGGCATCGGTTTGGGAGCTGTGCTATCTCAACATGATACGTTCACAGGGATTTCATATCGTAAGCGCAGAGGAGCAAATTCAAAATTGCAGTAATAGAATGGGTAAAATATTATCCTGAGAAGAGATATTATCCTAGAGAGATAATAGTCCATTGGCATGATAGTTCCACTTATCCATTCCACAAAATCAGGCTTTTTATTTGTATTCATCCCTAGTTTTTAGCATCAGACGTTATTAGCTTATTATAAATTGGTATGACGAACATGAATAAGATATCGAGAGTTTTGCTTGGCAACGTATATTGAGGGAGAAGAGGAACTCAACAAATCCTCAACATTCATTATATTTTATTTAGTCTTATTTGACAACATAGGCGGAAAAAGGAAAACCGTGACTCTCATCCCTTCCCATTCTTCCATTCCCCACGACGTGCAAGGTCCCGTGATGCGATCCCAAGCAGCGGCCTTATCACAACAAGGTCGCCCATTGGCCTTTTTCAGCCACGCATTGCAAGGAAGGGCTCGGTTTAAGTCAGTTTACGATCAAGAATTAATGGCTATTGTTTTTGCCATACAAAAAATGGCGTCACTATTTATTGGGAAGACATTTCATAGTGCGGACTGACCAAAAATCCTTGCGGTTTTTGTTGGAACAAAGGTTGGTGGCTACTGAGTATCAAAGGTGGTTGGCCAAGATTATGAGCTTCGGCTTTGAAGTTCAATATCGACCCGGTTCGGAAAATAAAGCAGCTGATGCTTTATCTCGCATTCCCCATCATCCTGAGTTATTGGCCATTTCAATTCCTACATGGCTGGATTGGGCAGTGTTGGATCAAGAAGTAGAGCAGGATTTAGAATTGCAGTCCATTCGGTCCTCTTTGGAGGCTGATCTGTCAACTAGACCAGGCTGGTCATTGGTTCATAACCGTTTGCATTTTCAAAGAAAGTTGGTGATTCCCAAGCAGTCCTCGATGATTCCCCGTATCCTTCATGAGTATCATAGCAGCCCTATTGCGGGACATGGCGGGTTTTTACGAACCTATAAGCGGATCACTGGTGAGCTTTACTGGAAAGGCATGCGCAACACCATCAAGAAGTATGTAGAGGAGTGCCCCATATGCTAGAAAAACAAATATCAGACATTATCTCCAGCGGGTCTCTTACAACCACTCCCGATTCCGACTGCGGTATGGGATGACGTTAGTATGGACTTCATTGATGGCCTCCCTAAGTCCCACGGTTTTGACTCAATTTTGGTAGTAGTTGACCGCTTAAGTAAGTATGCACATTTCATACTCTTAAAGTACCCTTATACGGCTAAAGTTGTAGCGGAGGAATTCTTGAAGCATGTGGTAAAGCTCCATAGATTTCCACGAAGCATTGTCACGGACAGGGATAGGATTTTTTTGAGCCATTTTTGGACTGAACTATTTCGGCTACAACATACGGTTCTTACACGCAGCACCGCCTATCACCCGCAAACGGATGGGCAGAGTGAAGTGGTGAATTGTTGTCTTGAGACATATCTTCGTTGCTTCGCCAATCAGCAACCTCGGCAATGGTCTCAGTGGATTTCGTGGGCTGAATACTCCTATAACACTTCCTATCACACATCCTCAAAAATGACACCATTCAAGGTTGTGTATGGTAGGGATCCTCCTCCCCTCATCCGTTACGCTTATCACTCTACTTCTAACTCCACTTTTGAAGAACAGCTCTAGAACCGAGATTTAATGCTAACTGAATTAAGGGAGCAACTTGTGTTGGCACAAAATCGCATGAAGCAGTCTGCGTACAAGCATAGGCGTGACGTGCAATTTGCTGTGGGAGATATGGTCTACTCGAAGCTCCGCCCCTATCGCCAAAGCTCATTGGCTGCTCGCCCAAATGAAAGCTTGCTCGCTATTTTGGTCCATTTCGGGTTTTGCAACGTATTGGAGCTGTAGCCTATAGGCTTCAATTACCTGATGAGGCTGGGATTCACCCAGTGTTTCATATTTCTCAGCTCAAGAAAGCTCTTGGATCTACTGATCAGGTACAACCTTTACCTACTGTTTTATCCCCTGAATTGGATTGGTTAGTTGAACCTGAAGCAGTGCTGGATATTCGTGGGTCTGGGGCTGAGCTGGAAGTGTTAATTAAGTGGAAGAACCCTTCCTTCTTTTGAGGCCACTTGGGAGCCGTTGCAGCTCATACGTGATGTCTTTCCGTCCTTTCACCTTGGGGACAAGGTGAATCTTGATGGCGGAGGTATTGATGGGCCAAGAAAGCCAGCCATTCGTTATGTCTACCAAAGAAAGAGAACCAAAGGATTTCCTAGAGCTGAGTACAGGCCTACTACTGATGATTAGAAGAATCAAGTTAGTTACAAGAATAAAGGAAGGCAATGCGGTGCGTAACAGAGGCATATTCTGGCAGGTGCTGTGGTGTGTGCAAAAGGGCATGCGTTGTGTGAGTGCGTGTTGACACGGGGTGCTGGTATACGATAGTGACAGTAGCAAAAGTTGTATTCGATTATTGATGTTATTGCCAACAGTAGTATAAATAGATAGGGAGAGAATGAGAACGTAGCAAGATGAATGTATTGAATATTGAGTGAAGAGTAAGGTAGGCTCTTGATAAACCTACTGGTGTTATTCGTTCATTGCAAATATCAATACAATCTACCTCATTCCTCTCATCATCCTTTACTTTACAGTTACAAATACTTCTAATCCTATCACAGATGCTTTGTCTAGAAGGGCTGAAGCTGAATGTATGGCTGTGAGCATGGGATATCATGAAGAATTGAATCAGCTGGAAGATATGGTTCAACAGGATCCTAAGTTAAAAGGCATTATACAGGACCTTTTATTGCAGTCGGATAGTCATCCCCCATTTAAGATGGTAGGCTCGAGGCTTCTCTATAAAAATAGACTAGTATTGCCTGAGGAGGGACCACACATACAGAAATTGATCAATGAGTTCCATTCAACTCTGGTAGGAGGGCATTCGGGGTTTTTCAGA
>JANZXR010000001.1:22799027-22828701 GCA_027575705.1 Erythroxylum echinodendron | reverse complement strand
GTTCTTGATCTCTCTTCTTCCTTCTTTTCACTCAGGATATTTTTACAGTATACTCACTTGATCATAGAATTATTTCAAGTGAGTAGAGAGTTGAGAGTTAAAATTCAAAGTTGAGTATTTTGTCTATGACTACAACTAATATTTATAGTCTAATTCTCCAACGGTCTTCTTGAGAAAACTGTTTATAGAATCTTCAGAGATCAATTATTAGTTGAGTCCTGTAACTAACTCCAACTAACTAACTAACTGACGTTGTAGATTATTCTTCAATTATATCGTCTTGATTTGATTTATATGCTTCGTCTTTGGTCTTCACTTCATCTTATGACTTTGCTTCGTCTTACGACTTCATCTTAGTCATGCTCTTGAATATCATCTTAATTTGATGATTTGTGCTACTTACATTTATCTGCGCACTTAAAAAACTCATCAAAATAGTTCACACACTTCTTTTATTATTATTATTTGACTTTCATCAAAATCAATAGAAGAAATGAAGTCTTCTTGACTTAACAAACTATACTTCCAATGCTTATACACTATGATCCTATAGGAAGAAATCAAGTATGGTTATTGTTCGAGCAAGTTTTATCTAACGTAATAAAACCCCCAATATCTATAAGTATAATGGTCATAAACTTGTAGTATTAATGGTGTTGATCCCATAAGGAGTTAGTGAACTAATCTAATTCTAAGTTATTTAAGGCCTAAAAGGATTACTAAAAAGAAAATAAAAACTAAAAAGAAAAGTAAATTCATGAATATGGATTGATTGAAAATTAAATTGTAAAATCAACACACAAGGAAAAATCACATAAGGAAGATTAGATGATTGATAGGTGAAGATTGCATTGTATTTTTATAGGTAATTTGTATGTGTTTAGTGGTTAATTTGATTGTTTAGTGTATTTTTAGGTTAAAAATTGTGTTAGCTTGTAAATATTTGTGTTTAAAGTGTTTTTTTGGTTAAGAACATGTTTGTGAGCTTTAATTTTATATATATGATCTATCATGAGGAGTTTGTTAGCGTTTTAGGACATTCGAAGGAGAACTGGACCAAAACATAGTGCCATGATCGTGGAAAGCAGGTCGCGATCATGATAGAAGCACCAACATAGGCACACGATCGTGGAAAATATGTCATGATCATGACAGAAGATCGAGCATAGGGTAACGATTATGGGGAATCTTCCACGTTCGTGATAGAGAGTAGACAAACTAGCCACAATTGTGCAGTAAAGGCTATGATCATGGCCTACGCATAAACAGACATGGTTTGGATTCAAGCTTTCGAGGGACATTTTAGAACTCGGAAAGACACTAGGGTTACCTTAATTGGAAAAGACTATAAAATTAAAATGATGTAACCCTAGAAATAAGTCTACATTTAGCCTACATTTGGAAACCCAAAAAGAGAGAGAGAAAGAAGAGAGAGAAAAGAAGAAGAGGAAGAAGAGGAAGAGGAGGGTTCCGACATTGAAGCTCCCTAGAATAGGTGATCTCTCGATGCCGTTGCTTTCCTAAATCATCTAACCTAAGTTTCATTTCCTTCCCATTTATCTTTTTATTCATTTAATGTGTAAGATTGAGATGAGTTATCTGGTTATGAATTTTGAATTGTTAATGATGTTCTAACTTTTCCTTCGATATATTGCTTATATTTAATTTTAATTTGGTTAAATTACGTTTACTTGATTTAGGTGTTGTGATTGATTAATGTAATTGCATATTTCAGTAATAAATCGAGAGGTGAACCGGATAAAAATGATTAGATTGGATTAACAAGAGTTAGGCGATCTAATTGACCACTTAACAATCTAGTCGGTAATTTCATGGAGAGAAATCCTGTCTGAGACCCAATTGTTTATTAAAGAGATTTAGAAAGAATTGTAGGTAATTTGTGAATTGAGAAATTGCAGGTCCTTAATTCGATTAAGGATTACAATTTAGGGAATGATTATAAATTGAGATAGAGTAATCAATCCTACGATCGTCTAGAACTGACACCCCATAAATACATAAAAGGCTAGATTAGCATTAATGATAGGTAAAATCCCCTCTCCCATAACTTGATTAATTCCCTTTACGGATTTCCTTTGTTACATTATTCGATTGTTGCTAGTTTGTTTAATTTAGTTTACTTTTTAGTTTATTATTCGAATTTGAGTCTTAAGTAAAGCACAACCTGAATTAAGTGGTACTTAAGCACAATCTTTGTGGGACAATATCTTCTTTTTATTACAAGTAACGACCCATACACTTGTGGTTTTTAGAGCAAAACAAGTGGTTTGTTTTTTACAATCAATAAGTTTTTGACATTGTTACCAGAGATTGTTTTGTTTATCATCTTGTTTAGTTTAGGTGACTTTGATTAAGAGTGTTTGATACTTTTCCTTGCGTTTTTGCAAGTTCATGAACACAAAGAGCACAAAAAGATCTAACGAGCTTAGTGAAGAAGAGTTTTTAAATATTACAAGGCACAAAAGAGAGCTAAGAAGAGCTAGCCATTAAGATAAAATAAAAAAGAATATGGCAAAAGAAGGAGAGCAAGGAGGAGCTGAGAGGACATTGATGGAATTTATGAGGCCAGGTTTCAGTCCTCAAGGAATTACAAGGCCTACGATTTAAGCCAATAATTTTAAGATTAAGCTGGCACTCCTCAACATACTTTAGAGCAGTGTGTAGTTTTATAGGTTGTCTATCAAAGATCTTAATGCCCATTTCGCAAATTTCTTGGAAATCTGTGATACCTTTGTTGGATCAAAAATAGGTTTGTGCTTGGTTTGGCTAAATGGTAGATTTCAAAAACTTTTTCCGAAATCAAAACATAGCGGAAGGGTAAATACGAAAACAACATGCTTTTAATCCATACATGATACGATATAAAGAAAATAAATATAATAAGAACAAAATCGGAATATTATCGACCCCTTGCTACAGCTTCAACTCTTCACTGCTGTATCCTCAACCAATCCGATCTACCACTTCTTCTCCTTGGACAACTTAGTTAACAAAATCCTTTGGTAGGAAAGGAGAAGACAAATGGAGGTTTTTACTTTTCTATATTCGACTAATTGAGAGCAAAAGGATAGACTTTTCTTTGCTATGACTGACAGTTTTGGGAGAGAGTAGAGAGCCAAAAATAATGCACCATTCATTTAGTAAGAATCCTAAATGAGCTGTGTACATTTTCATTTTTAAAACCAACCATCAAAACCATTTAATGAGAATCATGACTGAATTCTACAACTTTGTAGAATTCGGTTTTGCTTATCCTTTTTTTTAGATTTTGTCTTAATTTAATTAATCTAATTAATCAAACCAAAATCTAGCCCAATATTAATGTTCTTTTGGGCTTATAATTAACAATTATTTCTTAAGATCCGATTTAATTAACTCTTAATTAATTATTCTAGTCTTATCAGCCTAAATATAATTTGGCTATTTCTCTCGTTTCTCTCTCACTTTTCTTTCCAGTAACCTCCTTTTATTTTTCTTACCATCCTTGATAACCTTTCTAGAAGCCAAGTGGAGAATCTAATTAGACTTAAAAAATTCGAGCTCATATAAGACCGGAATTAATTTAATCTCATTAGAATTAGTTTCGACTTATTAACCAAATGTCATTCCACTAAAGCCAATTGGCTGAACTCTTGAATTACTTAAAATTATGAGAAAATTTATTTCATATTAATTAATTCAATTTCCAATCATAAACTTTATTATGAACCATATTATAGCCATCCGCACAATAAAGGGTAAAATTATCGTTTTTACCTTTATGTTCGTTTTTCCTTCTAGATCTCCTATTTCACACTATCTTGGTGTTAAGACTTAATGGGTAGCTAGTCCATCAAACTACTGGCACCAGTTTACGCACCAATCTCTGTAAAACATCTACAAGTGATGATATCACTATAAACTCTTTATTTGAGTGAATGTTCCCTGATGCATGTTTCAATTAACAATTCCAACATGTAGACACTAGATTGATACCTTGTAAAAATCCATTACGATCATATCAAGAATTATAACGAAACACACTTGAGTTTACCACTCATCAAGATTGTGGTTCGTAATAAGCGAATGCTAAAATATATGCTTTAAGATTAAAGTAACGACCTACTTTATTCTTTAAAAACATACGTGATTCCAAATTCATTTAATAGTGCCATTATTGATAGTCAACTATAATCATGAGTTGAAACTCATCATTCCCTTGAAGTAAATTCCTTTACTTACATGAAGGTAAATCGCAACACTACAGTCTAAACCATAATCAAGTGACTAACTTGATTATTTGACCATGAATCAATTAATTTAAATTCTAATAATATACATGTTTCCTATACATCTCCATGTATATGTATATTATTTACAAAAAACCTTGGCAGCTTATGACTAGTTATATTATGCTCATACAAATAAAACCAAACTCTTTTATTTTATTAATAATAAATATTTTCATTACAATATTGTAACTGGAAGAAGATTAAGTTACATGTAAATACATTTGCTTTCTAGGGCATTATATTTACATAAGCCTAATAATCTCCCACTTGCCCTAAAGCAAGTTTGACATATCCTTAATTCCCATCCCTTCTAAGTGACCCTCGAAGCTTTTTTGAGACAGTTTTTTCGTGAACGGATCAACAAGGTTTTGATCTGTGTGAATCTTTACCACATTCAACTCACCACGTTGTATTATCTCCTTTATGAGATTATACTTTCTCTCAATGTGTTTGGTGGCTTTGTGGTTCCGAGGTTCTTTATAATTAGCCACTGCCCCACTATTATCACAATAAAGTGTAATGGTCTTTTCTGCCTCAAGAACTACCTCCAAATCATTTAGGAACTTGTGGAGCCAGACTACTTCCTTTGCTACTTCACAAGTGACAACATGCTCAGCCTTCATAGTCAAATCAGCATCACAAGATTACTTGACACTCCTCCAGACTACGGCTCCAAATCCCAAAGTAAATATAGAACTAGAAGTTGATTTCCTTAAATCAACATCTGACTGGAAATTGGAATCTGTATATCCTGTTGGAATAAGGTCACTTGTAGAGTAAACAAGCATTAAGTTCTTTGTCTTACAAAGATACTTTAGCATGCACTTGACTGTAGTCCAATGTTTCATTCCTATATTAGATTGAAGTCTACTTACCAGTCCTACTACGTAACAGATATCTGGTCTAGTACAAAGCATGACATATATTAAACCTCCAACTGTCGAAGCATATGGAATGTTGTGCATGCATTCAACCTCCTCTTGGGTCTTAGGTTCTTGCTCCTTTGAAAGTTTGATTCCATGTCTAGTAGGTATGAAACCCATCTTGGAATCCTGCATAGAAAACTTATTGAGCATATTTTTAATGTAAGTTAATTGAGATAAGGCTATCTGTTTGTTCTTAGATCCCTTATAAAATATAGCTAGCCTCTCCCAATTCCTTCATTAAGAACTGTTTGTTCAACCATCCATTGACCACAGATAACATTCCTATATCATTCCCAATGAGTAGAATGTCATTGACATATAGAATTAGGAAAGTAACCTTTCCATCTTGTATCCTTTTATAGAAACAAGACTAATCTAGGTTTTGTATGAACCCATAGTTTTTGATAACCTTATCAAACCTAGTGTTCCAAGACCTAGATGCTTACTTAAGTCCATAAGTTGACCTTAGCAACTTACATACCTTATGCTCATTACCTAGCTCAACAAATCATTCTAGTCAGGCTATATAAATGGTCTCCTCAAGATCCCCCTTAAGAAATGTGGTCTTGACGTCCATTTTCCATATTTCATAATTGAAATAGGCTACTATGCCCAAAAGAATTTTGATGGACTTAAGCATGGCAACTGAAAAAAAAGTCTCCTCATAGGCTATACCCTCCTTTTGAGTATAGCCCTTAGCTACCAATCTAGGTTTAAAAGTCTTTACCCTTCCATCTGATCCTCTCTTCCTTTTTAAGATCCATTTACACCATATGGCTTTTACACCTGGTGGTAGATTTATAAAGATCTAGACTTCGTTGGCATATGCGGAATCTATTTCCATTGCCTTGAGCCACTTTTTCACATCAACGACATTAATAACTTATATATAAGTAACGGGATCCATTACTTCTTGGTCTAAAGTGGCAATTATGCCTTCTACTAGACCTAGATACCTATATGGTTGTCTCAAAACCGTCCCACTACGTCTAGGAACTACTTGACATTCAGGCTACTCTTCCGATTCAACTTTTGAATCCGTTTCGACATCTTGTTTTGTTATATCTGAATCAACTCTTGGTTTGGATGAAATAACTAACTCCTTTAGTACTACTTCACTTCTTCCTTTGTTATTTCTTACAAATTCTTCCTCTAAGAAGGTCGCATTTGTCGATATAAATACCTTCCTATCTTGAGGACTGTAAAAATAGCACCCTCATGTACCCATAAGATATATTACAAACAAACATATCTCTGAATGTGGTTCCATCTTTGTGGATTTAGGTCTTAGAACATAGGCTGGTGATAGGTAGGATATGTTTTTATAGGTAATTGGCATGTGTTTTCTAGTCTAATTGTTGAATATTGTTCTAGTTTAAGATTCATTTTGTATGTTTTTATTAAGTTTAATTTTCACTATTGTTCTTATGTGTTTGATGTTAATTGAGGGCAATAATTGACTATTTTTATGTAGGAAGAAGGAAGGAGAAACTTGGAGGGTGAAATAAAGATCAAAAAGGAGAAGAATGAGGAGTGCATCTATGACAAATTCCCACGTTTGTGGGAATCATGCAAATTCCCACGTCACTTGGCAATTACAGAAGAAAATGAGAGATTTGTCTGTGACAAATTCCCATCCTCTGGGGAATCATGCAAATTCTTACAGGTGTGGGAACTATAATCCGAGGCAATCTGCGAGGCTGCATTAAACTTATTTTGGAATATAAAAGGAGAATTAAGCCTCCATCTTCAGAGGAGACGACACCCATCTGTAGAAATACCATCCCTGAGTGAAGAACACAAGTTTGGAGCATTGAGGAAGGATTGAAGACAAGGATCACCATCAAGATTGGGCAAAATAGCACATCAACACCAAAATTCCAGATTTTGGCAAAGAAGAGAAAGATTCCTTATATTCAATTTTCTATCGTTTTAATCTCTTCTATTCTTTGTAAAAATGGATTATTTGAATGTTGATGATGTTATTGAGACATGTTAGGTTGATTATATTTTAGGGATTGCTTTTGGAACTATTATATTGAACTCCTATTTTATGGAATTGAATGCAATTGTCTTTCTTGATTTCTATTTTTAATTATCATCTTGCAACAAGTCGAGAGATTGAGTAAGATGAAGTTTATGTAGTATTGGACAACGAGAGTTAGTAACCTATAGACTAGTAATCATCACATTAATTGAATAGTTAGAAGAGAGATCTCAACTAGTCAATTGATCACCCATAGGATAGTTTGATAACCAATTGAATCAGTAGTGTCATTGAGTAGGTTGAGAGATCATCCAATTGATTCCCATTAATTCAATGAGGGATAAATAGTTATACCTTAAGAGAGAGTAATTAGTACATTCGGAAATTTAGGGTGAGACATAATTCAATCGATAAAATAGGAGGGAGACAAAATAGGAAAAAAATTAATCTCTAGTATTTAGATTCTTGAATTCAGATTTTCTGCAATTTCGATATTGTCCATTATTTACATTAGTCTTTTAATTTAATTTAATTTTTCTGATTATTTTCATTTCATAATTTGGTTTCTTAAATAAAGTTGTGTCAAAATTAAGCGGTGTCTAGGTATCAATCCCTGTGGGATCGATATCTGCTCTTTTTACTACAAGTCATGACCCGTTCACTTGTGGTTTTTAAGGGTAAAACACGTAGATAGGTTTTACTATCAACAGCTGGGCAGCACTAAGTCCTCAAGTGCCGCAATGAAGGCACTCGGCTAGTCTATAATCCCCTACGTGTTTTAGCACCAATTTGGATGGAGCAAAGTTATGAACATAAGTTACCGTTTGTATGGCATATCCCCAAAACGATTCTGGAAGGCTAGCATAGGAAATTATTGATCTTACCATTTCCAATAGAGTTCGATTCCTCCTCTCAGATACACCATTCTGTTGAGGTGTTCTAGGAGCTGACAAATTGGAAACAATTTCATTGTTAATTAGGAATTGTTGGAATTTTCCAGATAAGTACTCACCATCTTGATCTGATCGAAGTTGTTTTAAAGGCTTGCCTAGCTGCTTCTCAGCTTCAGCTTTGAATTCTTTGAACCTTTGTGCATCAAATACAGATAGCATGTCTAGAGTAATCATATATAAAGGTTATAAAGTATTCATAACCTCTTCTAGCTTGTACATTCATGGGCCCACACAAATCAGTATGTACCTGGTCCAACTTGGATTCAGATTTGTTTCCTTTAGAAGGAAATGAGGCCTTGGTCAACTTTCCTTCAATACAAGACTCGCAGGTAGGTAATGGACCATTGTCCAAGCCCGTAAGGATCCCATCCTTCACTAACCTATCAA
Source organism: Erythroxylum echinodendron (assembly GCA_027575705.1). NCBI lineage: Eukaryota > Viridiplantae > Streptophyta > Magnoliopsida > Malpighiales > Erythroxylaceae > Erythroxylum > Erythroxylum echinodendron. Next base: position 22,820,156 of record JANZXR010000001.1, on the reverse strand, counting down.
GTCTTTTCTGATTAACATGACCTATCCTTAAGTGCCACAGATATTTTGAATTAACACTAGAGTCATTGAATTGTCTTGGTTTAATTAATTCTATGGTGTTTAGTGAACCTATCATAGGTTCTATAAAGAACAATCCCTGTTTAATTATTGCATTACAAATAAAATCCTTATTCTCATATATTGGAACAACATTTTGAAAATATAAGGAATAACTAGATTTTATTAAACAAAAAATAGAAATCATGTTCCTTAAAACCATTGGGATGTAATATACATCCTCTAAATATAACCTATGACCACTAGGAAAGTCTAAGATAACTACTCCCACTGCTTTTGCTGAAACTTAGGATCTATCTACTATCTTGACTTGAAATTGGCCTTTAGGTAGTCTTTTCCTTTACTGGAACCCCTGCATAAAATTACAAACATGGTCAGTGGCTCCTAAATCTAATATCGAATAATCAAATGAATCTGCGACATGTCCAGTTCCTAACAAACTTAGGAAACGCATACCTTGTTTGCTCTTGAGGGTCTCAAGGTGTGCAGTTCCTCTTCCAATGGCCCTTCTTACCACAGTGGAAACACTTTCGCTTGGTATCCTCTTTGGCCTTCTTTTTTACAGGTTGGGCCTTGAACCCTGTTTGGGCCTTCCTTCTCTTTGCATCCTTCTTCTTTTGCTTGCCCTTACCCTTGGGCTTAGATGCCATATGAGCCTCTAACCTATTAGCCTTGATATTTAATATCTCCTCCTTATTCTAGAGGGTATTCATTAACTCACTCAAGATGTAAACCTTAGTGCTGAGCTCTTAGTCCAACTTGAGCTGCTGAAAAGAAGAGTTTAAGCTATTTATGATCATGACTATCTACGTTTCTGCATCTATATCTGCCCCAAGCATCTTGGCCTTAATAATTGCAGAGATTATATTAAGCATGCAATCCTGCACTGGTTCACCAAGCTTTTGTCTGAGATTGTGAAAGGTTTAGATAGCTTTCACCCTTGCAAACCTGGTCCTCACACCAAACATCTCATATAGGTGATAGACCATCGCAACAGCATTTTGTATACCTATAAGTTGCTTCTACAGCATTGTGCTAACAGAAGTCTAAATATAGCACTTGGCAGTTTTATCAACATTCTACCATCACTCATGTTACTGGACTTACACAGGAGTTAAATTGTCACCTAGAGGTGCAGGCTTATTGTCCATTAATACCCATGAAATTGTTCATATTGGAGAATGATGTTGATGTTACTTCTCCATTCATTAAAAGTCTCTCTATTTTCCAATTTGTTATTAGTCAAGAGCATTGTGAGTGGATTCATATTGTGGTGATTATGTCTGAAAATATAAATTATTAAAGAATGAGCATACAAGTTAAAAATATTGGAACTTTGTATAAAAACATGATGCATATATGTATGATGATAGATTTAACAAAACTTTAAAAAATTAAATCTTTTTACGAATGTTATTTTTCCTATTCATAATGGACTAAGTGACGGTGGGTCATCTTATCCATTAAAAGAAAAACTGGGACCTTCCCACTCAAAAAGCTACCAAGCATCTTCATCCCTAACTCTTTGGGAAGTGTCATAATTTGGTTCATACATTTATCAACAGAGCTACGGTAGGGAGGTTATTGATAAACCATGTTGACTGTGCAACCATTTGATTCATCCACTAAACATACTTGTAAACCATACCTCAGTGGGAGGTCACATTTGCTACCAATGAGTAGACTTATCCTTTAGGAGACCCAAACCATGCAAGATCTAGGATTCATGTCCTCCTGTAGAGAGTAACACTTTATCACATGCAAATGGGCCATTGTATGGAGACCGTCGACTCTCACATGAGCATCCTCTCCCACTCAATCTTTTACATTCTTTAAGTTTTAATTAATTTCATCTTGTCTATATGCAACTTATTTAACCATCCTATATTATTTCATTATATATCTCATACATAATGAATGCATGGCAAAGCCTAGGGTTGGCAATTTTTCTAAATGGCATACAATCACATAATATTGCATATTATTTGGATTCATTCATCTCATGAATTAAATAGCTACTCTTGGTTATCCATCCTAGAAAATTAAAAGAATATTACAAAGCCTTTTGGCCCAAAATTTCTTCTTAAACTTGGATCTTCTGCTTTAAAATCTTCACTCGCAGCACCCAACTCGTTCGATAAAATCGAGTTAATGGCATTTTATTTCTAATTTTCTTAAAAAATTAAAATTCCTATCTCTACTGGGCCTAAACAAAAAACAAAAAAAAAATCAGGAATAGGGTAAGGGTGGAGTTTAAAACCAATTCGCGCGTCACATTTCCCGCAAGGCAACCCACGACAACTATGCGCATAGCAGCAAACAAGCTATGCACACAAGCTATGCACACACTGCTACCGCTACATGGTTGTTGGGAATGCACACTACCTACTACACGAGTGCAGCAGTGCGTGCTGCCTTTTCTGGTCTCGCATAGCAGTGTGCAGTAACATTTGTTGTGTGCTACCGAGTGCAGTGTGTGTTGCCTTTTTTTATTAATAAAATTTCAAAATAGATTTGAAAACAGTAAAAACAATTCCAACACTTGAAAACATTCAAGAATTAATAGAATTTAATCAAAAGAAAATATGTCATTAACACAAAATGCAAACAACAATCATTTACCTATTCATTTTTTCGTTCCATGGCTGCTCTGTTCTCAAAATTACATAATTTTTTGAAAACAGAAAAAATAAGAAAAGGAGGAAGCATGGTGATGATAGGCCACCCTCCTTATTACATACCAAACAAAGAAGCTTACATGGTAAATCGATTTTCTATTGACAATAAAAAAAGCAAACTAAAACATACATAGTATATATTTTTATCATATAAAAATATGCAGCATACATAATTTAATTGCCAACCTTTGTAACATATAAGAACCAAATCATACTTCTCATTAAATGGTTTTGATGGATACTTTTAAAAATGAAAACCACTTGTTCTCCTAGTACATCTCGATTAATAAGATCCTTTGGTTCGAAAGGAGAAGAAAAATGAAGGTTTTTTACTTTTCTATATTCGACTGCTTGAGAGCAAATGGAGAGATTTTTCTTTGTTATAGCTGGTAGTTTTGGGAGAGAGTAGAGAGCCAAAAATAATGCACTATTAATTTGGTAAGAATCCTAAATGAGTTGTGTATGTTTTCATTTTTAAAACCATCCATCAAAACCATTCATCTTTGTAGAATTCGGTTTTGTTTATCATTTTTTTAGATTTTCTTTCAATTTAATTAATCTAATTAATCAAACCAAAATCCAACCCATTATTAAATGTTCCTTTGGGCTTATAATTAACAATTAATTAGTGTAAGCCCAATATTTAATTATAGGCTTAAGACCCAATTTAATTAACTCTTAATTACGTTGTTCCAATCTTATTAGCCTGAATCTAATTCGGCTATTTCTCTCCTTTCTGTCTCATTTTTCTTTCCAGTAACCTCCGTTTATTTTTCTTACTATCCTTAACCTTCCTAGAAGCTAAGTGGGGAATCTAATTGGACTTAAATAATTCAAGCTCCAATAAGCCCGGAATTATTTTACTCTCATTAGAATTAATTTTGATCTATTAACCAAACGTCAGTCCACTAAAACCAATTGGCTAAACTCTTGAATTACTTAAAATTATGAGAAAACGTATTTCATATTAATTAATTCGAAGTCCAATCGCAAACTCTATTATGAACCATATTATAGCCATCCGCACAATAAAGGGTAAAATTACTATTTTGCCCTTATGTTGATTTTTCTTTCTAGATCTCCCGTTTCACTCTACATGGTGATTAACACACAAGATCTAATCTTAGCATTAAGACTTGATGGATAGCTAGTCCATCAAACTACTGGCACTAGTTTAATCACCAATTTCTGTAAAACATCTAGAAGTGATGATATCACTATAAACTCTTTATTTGAGTGAATGTTCCCTGATGCATGTTTCAATTAATAATTCCAACATGTAGACACTGGATTGATACCTTATAAAAATTCATTCCGATCATATCAAGAATTATAACGAAATACACTTGAGTTCACCACTCATCAAGATTGTGATTCGTAATAAATGAATGCTAAGGTGTATGTTTTAAGATTAAAGTAATGGGCTACTTTATTTTTTTTAAACATACATGATTCCAAATTCATTTAATAATGCCATTACCGATAGTCAACTACTATCATGATTTCAAACTCATCATTCCCTTGAAGTAAACTCCTTTACTTATACGGAGGTAAATCACAACACTACAGTCTAAACTATAATCGAACGACAAACTTGATTATTCGACTGTGAATCAATTAATTTAGATTATAATAATATACATGCTTCCTATACATCTCCATATATATGTATATTACTTACAAAGGAACCTTGGTACCTTATGACTAATTATATTATGCTCATATAAATAAAACCAAACTCTTTTATTTTATTAATAATAAATATTTCATTACAATATTTTAACTAGAAGAAGATTAAGTTACATGTAAATGCACTTGCTTTCTAGGGTACTATATTTACATAACCCTAACAACCTTCAAGTTTAATGGGATGTTTGATGATGCTGTGAGGTTAATATTGTTTTCTTTTACCTTGAGGGATCAGGCAAAGGCATGGTATAATTCACTCAGTGAAAACCAAATCACTATTTGGAAGCAGCTAACCCAAGCTTTCCTGGCTAAGAACTTCCCTTTGACCAAGATAACAACAATCATCAAAGAGATCACAAACTTTCAACAAAGTGATGGGGAGTCGTTGTATGAAGCCTAGGAGAGATTTAAGGAATTACAAAGGAGATGCCCCCACCACAACCTTTCAAGGGATTTTTTCAGACATTTTGCAATGGTATAACTCACACCACAAGGGGAACAATAGATGTAGCTACATGAGGGTCTTTGATGAGGAAAACGATTGATGCAGCTTATGACCTTTTGGAAGAGTTTGCGAGTAACAATTATATGTGTTCAAATGAAAAGAGTAGATAAGGGTCCAAGGATCAGAAAGGAATGATTCCACTTTACTCGATGACAGTCTTGCAAGCACAAATTGCTACCATCACTAAACAGTTGAGCAACATGCAAGGAGCTTTTTTATCCACAGTCAAAACCATGCAATTACAATGTGAGTTATACGGACAAGACAACTGTGGCACAACTGAATGTTTCTTGTTGGGAGAAAATGGTACAAAACAAGTAAATTACTTGGGTCAGTCTCAATAAGGTTACAATCCATAATTTAATACTTACAATCCTGAGTCAAAAAATAACCTAAAATTTTCATGGAATACTAACAATACAAGTGGACAAGTGAGAACATAAGGACCTCCCAAAGTTCAGCAAGAATGACTTGGATCTTTGGAGAATAAAATGGAAGCACTGAGTTTAAATTTCTCCAACCAAGAGGAAGGTTAAAGAAGACAAAAGGAGATTTAAAAGAGAATAGAGGCAAAGTTTGACTAGATTGTGAAGAGCCACTCGTCATCCATCCATAACTTAGAGGTATAAGTAGGTCAACTTGTTAATGCTTTGTCTTTTAGGAATGAAGGAAGCTTATTTAGCAACACTTAGGCCAATCCAAAGGAACAACTCAAAGAGATCACACTTAAGAGTGGCAAGTAATTGGAGGAGCCAAGTGTTTAATAAGATAGCTAGTAAAAGGAAAATGTGGAAGAGAAAAAAAAAAAAAGAGAAGCCATATTTACCACCACTACCCTACAAGCCTAAGATTCCATATTCGCAGAGGGTGAGACAACATCAAGTTGACACTCAACTCTCCAAATTTTTGGAGAAGTTGAAGAAACTTTAAATTAATTTGTCTTTGGTGGAGGCATTGGAGTGTATGCCCAAGTATGTAAAGTTTCTCAAGGACATATTGACAGACAAATGCACTTAGGAGGACAATTAGATGGTGACCTTGATGGAGAACTGTAGTTTGATCATCACAAGTATAATGCCTTCAAAACTACAAGATCCATCAAGTTTTAGTATTACATCTGTTGTTGGTGATTTTGAATTTTCTAAATGCTTATGTGATTTAGGAGTAAGTATCAACTTAATGCCTTTATCTATTTTTAGGAAATTGGGACTGGGAGACAGCAAGCCAACATCCATGCCTTTCCAACTTGTGGATCAATCCATCAAGAGGTGATTTGGGGGTAGTAAAAGATGTTCTAGTAAAAGTGGATAAATTTATAATTCCTGTTGATTTTGTTGTTTTGGATTTTGAAGAAGATAGGAATTGTCCATTAACTTTAGGTAGGCCCTTTTATAAATACTAGAGGGCATTAGTTGGTGTGTATAAAGGAAAACTAGTTTTGAGAATTGGTGATGAGCAGGTTGAATTCAATATGACTAAATCTTTAAAGAAGTCATTGGATGGAAGTGCTTGTATGAAGATTGATGTTGTGGATGATTGTGTGAAGGAGGTTGAAAAGGAAATTGAAAAGGAAAGTTGTTGAAATGCATAAGGATGAGAGTATAAGTGAAGAGGAATTATATGAGGATGGTGAGTAAGAGAAGTTAATGAGAGGTGATGCACCCTCACCACCTTCCATTATAAAGCCTACCACTGTAGAACTAAAACCCTTACCTTCTTACCTGAGATACACATTTCTATCCAAGGACCACACCTTACCCATCATCATTTCCTACCAATTAGATGTTACGTAAAAAGAGCAAGTGGTAGAGACCATTAAAAAGAGGATGAGAGCCATGGGGTGGAAAATTTTTGATATTAGGGAGATTAGCCCTAATGTGGTGATGCGTAGGATTAACTTTGAAGAAGGATGCAAGAGAGTGAGGGAGAGGAAAAGAAGGTTGAATCCAAATGTACAAGAGGTTGTGAAGAAGGTAGTGGTGAAGCCTTTAGATGTAGGTAATATATACCAAATTTTAGATAGCAAATGGGTGAGTCCGGTGCAATGTTTGCCTAAGAAAGGAGGTATGACAGTGATGGAGAATGAAAAAGGTGAACAAATTTCCGCTAGGACCATCACAGGTTAGAGAGTGCACATTGACTATAAGGAGCTTAATTTGGCCATTAAGAAAGACCATTTCCCACTATCTTTTGTGGACCAAATGATTAAGAGGGTGGTCAGCCATGCTTTTTTTATTTTCTTGATGGATATTCAGGATACAATTAGGTGTTTATATACCCACAAGACCAAGAGAAAACTACTTTCACTTGTCCTTATAGGACTTTTGCTTACAGGAAGATGCCTTTTGGTCTATGCAATGCACCAACCATATTCCAAAGATGCATGATGGCCATCTTTCCAGATATGAATAAGGACTTCATAAAGGTATCTATGGATGACTTCTCTATTTTTGGAGACTTTTTTATCATTGCTTATTTAATTTGGATAGAGTATTACAAAGATGCGAGTCTCATTTAGTCTTAAATTAGGGGAAGTGTCGTTTCATATTCCAAGAGGGAATAGTTTTAGGGCATGAGATGTCATGCAGGGGGAATGAGGTAGATCAAGCTAAGACTAAATTGATTGAAAAGCTTCCACCTCCTACCAATATTAAGGGCATCCGAGTAATCCTTGATCATGCAGGGTTCTATAGACGATTCATTAAGTACTTTTCTCTTATTACTAGGTCATTAAATAACTTGCTAGTTAAATATATGCCTTTTATGTTTGATGATGATTGTTTAGATGCTTTTAATAGGTTAAAAATGACACTTACAATAACACCTATTTTGACGTCACTAGATTGGTCAATTCCCTTCGAGATTGGTGTGATGCAAGTGACCATGCCATTGGCTGTGTACTCAGACAGCAGAAGGAGAAAAGGTTAAATGTAATTTACTACACTAGCAAGACCTTATCGAGAGCACAATTAAACTACATCACCACTGAGGAGGAGTTGCTTACAGTGATATTTGCATATGAAAAATTTCATTCTTACCTTTTGGACTCACAAGTTATTATTTTTACAAATCATGCAGTGTCACATTATCTCTTTGCAAAGAAGGATGCCAAGGCTAGGCTTATCTGATGGGTGCTCTACTCCAAGAATTCAACATTGAGATTAAGGATAAGAAAGGAGTAGAAAATTTTGTATCGAACCACCTATCGAGACTTGAAGGGGAACAAAATTAAGAAGAATAGGAAATTGAAGAGCGTTTTCTTGACGAGACTTTAATGATGGTAGAAAATCCTTTTCTTCCTTGGTTTACAGATGTTGCCGATTATCTCTCAGGTGGTATTCTTCCCCCTAATCTCTTACATCAACAGAGGAATCGTTTCTTATTTTAATGATCTCACTATATTTGGCATGAACCTATGTTATATAAAATATGTGCTGGTAGTTTGATTTACAAGTGTGTCCTTGAAGATGAAATGCCTGAAGTTTTGACTCAGTGTCATAGTTTAGTTTATTCTAAGAATTTTAAAGCGAATAAGACGGACGCTCTCATTTTAGAGTGTGGATTCTACGGGCCAAACTTATTCAAGGATGCTTGAGATTTTGTATTAAATTGTGATAGGTGCCAAAGAAATATTTTAAAGAGAGATGAGATGTCACTTTTATACATCATAGAGGTGGAGATATTTGATGTGTAAGGCTTGAATTTTATATGACCATTGTAATCTTCCCTAAGTAACTCATATATTGGTTAGAGCTGATTATATCTCTAGGTGGGTTAAAGTAATAAATACTCCAACAAATGATGGCAAGATGGTGCAATGATTTATTAAGAAGATCTATACTAGATTTGGGGTAACTAACGCTATCATAAATAGTGGAGGGAGGCACTTTTGCAGCAAACCCTTTGAGGCTCTTTTGAGAAGATATAACATTCATCATAGAGTGGAAACCACTTACCATCCGTAAAAGAGTGGCCAAGTGGAGATGGTGAATAGAGAGTTGAAGAAGATTTTGGTGAAAGTAATGAGCACTTCAACGAAAGATTAGGCTTTGAAGCTGGATGATATGTTGTGGGCTTACAGGATAACTTTCAAAACTCCCATAGGCACAACACCATATCATCTGTGTATGACAAGGATTTTCATTTAAAATTAGAGTTGGAGCATAGAGCCTATTGGGCAATTAGAAAATTAAACATGGATTAGAAGTTAGCAGGAGAGAAGAGATTGTTACAACTTGATGAATTGGAAGAGTTAAGATATGATGCATATGAAATTGGTAACACATGTGTCAGATCATACCAATATCTACTAAGCATACTCACATGGAACATATTGTGTATCTGAGCCATTTCAGTAGGTAGTGCTAACTTATCAGCTAATGGTCCAACTCTCGCGACAATTTCATATGGAATAATGTATCTAAGGCTGAGCTTACCCATTTTACCAAACCTCAGCACTCCTCACCAAGGTGATACTCTCATAAACACTTTTTCTCTCACTCGATATTCCATATCTCTCTGGTGCTGATCCACATAACTCTTTTGTCTATCTTAAGCCATTTTAATTCTATTTCGGATCAGTTTCACAGTATTAATAGTATCTTCAATCAGTTCTAGACCTTCAACAATTCTTAGACCCTGTTCATCCCATTACAGAGGTGAACGACATTTTCTGCCATATAACTCCTCGTATGGAGCCATTTGGATACCACTGTGACAATGGTTATTATAAGCAAACTCAATTAGGGCTATATACTAATCCCATGCTCCTTGAAACTATAATACACAAGCTATGAGCATATCCTCAACAGTCTTAATTGTCCTCTCACTCTATCCATCTGTTTGAGGATGAAATGCAATACTGAAGTTCCTAGATTTACTTTTAAGTTTTGGAGAAGCGTATAGATAGCTATGGGTACTGGGACTCCATGTAATCTTACTACCTTATTCACACATCTCCGAGCTAACTAATCCAGTGTATTAGTCTCTCCTACTAGTAAGAAATGGGTCAACTTTGTCAATCGATCCATAATAACCCATATGGAATCATGTTGCCTCGGAGTTCTCAATAATCCTATAATAAAGTCTATAATAATTCTCTTCCATTTCTACTCCAGAATAGGAAACAAATGTAACTGCCCAACCGGAGCCTGATGCTCTGCCTTAAGTTATTGGCAAGTTAAACACTTAGCCACATAGTCAACCACTTGTCTCTTCAGCCCTAGCCACTAGAAATGTTGTTTCAGCGTGTTATACATCTTGGTAATACTAGGATGCATAGCATAGGCTACTATATGAGCTTCCTTTTTCTCAAATTTTCCACATCAGGTACCCATAGTCTCTATTTCAACCACAATGTCTCGTTCCTCACTTCAAACTCAAAATTCGAATTCACTTTCAATTTCCCAATAAGCTTCACAAATTTTAGATCTTTGCTTTGAATTTTTCTAGTTTTGTTATACAACATCAGCCTCAGCTTCAATGTAGCCAACAATGCCTCATTTTACTCCAAATTTAACTCAACACTTAATTCTCTCAATTGGACTAAGTTAGGCAACCTTGATAACTACACTTGTGGTACACTGTTATCCAATTTTTTGCTCAATGCATCAACTACTACATTAGCTTTACCTGGATGATACTTAATTGTCCAGTCATAATCCTTCAACAATTCAATCCATCATCTTTATTTCAATTCAACTCTTTCTAACTCAATAGATACCTCAAACTCTTATGATCAGTATATATATGAAATGTCTTTCCATACAAATAATGTCTCCATATCTTCAAGGCAAATATTACCGTAGTAAGTTTTAGATCATGTACTAGGTAATTGAACTCATGATACCTTAACTACCTCGATGCATATGCTATCACTCTACCATTTTGTATGAGAACACACCCTAATTCCTAGTGTGAAGCATCACTATATACCACATAACCCCCAGATCTAGATGGAATAGTTAACACCAGTGCTGCAGTTAACTGATGTTTTAGTTCCTCAAAACTTTTCTGACATTCATCATTTCATCTGAATGGTACATCCTTCCTAAGAAGTTTTGTCAAATGGGCTAAAATTAATGAGAACCCTTTGGTAAATCTCCAGTATTATCCTGCTAATCCAAGGAAACTCCAGATCTTCAATATATTCCTCAAAGCTTCCCACTTTGTCACTACCTGTATCTTCTTTGGGTCTGCCTGTATACCTTGTCCAGAAACTATGTGACCCATGAACACTACTTAATTTAACCAGAATTCACACTTACTGAACTTAACATATAATTATTTTTCCCTTATAATCTGTAAGATTAACCTCAAGTGCTCAATATATTCCTCTCTGTTTTTAGAATATACCAAAATGTTATCAATGAACACAATCACAAAATGATCTAAATAAGGATGAAATACCTTATTCATCAAAGCCATAAAAGTAGCTAGGGCATTAGTCAACCCAAATGGCATTACTAAAAAATTGAAGTGCCCATATTTGCTCCTGAATGCACTTTTCGATACATCAGTCTCTGCTATCTCAAATAATAGCACCTAGATCTCAAGTCTAACTTTGTGAGCACCTAAGATCCCTACAATTGATCAAACAAGTCATTAATTCTTAGGAATGGGTACTTGTTCTTCACTGTTACTCGATTCAACTATCTATAGTCGATACGCACTCTCAGAGTCTCATCTTTCTTCTTTACAAATAAAAATGGGGCTCCCCATAGTGATACAATGGGTCTGATGAAACCCTTGTCAAATAACTCCTATAACTAAGCTTTAAGTCCTTCAGTTCCACAGGTGTCATCCTATATGGAAGAATAGATATAGGATCAGCACCTAGAACTAGGTCAATAATGAACTATGTCTGCCTATCTAGGGGTAAACCAGATAACTCGATGAGAAACACATCCAAGAATTCCTTAACAATAGGAATATCCTATATAGTATGTTCAGTTCAAGTATCAACTACAAGGGCAACATAAGTTTCACATAAACCTTTGATCAATCTTAATGCACTCATTGATGATATCAATCTAGATGGCACTGCTTGCCTAACACTTTGGAATACTGCTTTTGGCTGATTAGGAGATTCTAATATCACCTCCTTAGTATAGCAATTCATGACAGCCCTATAAGTAGGAATCAATCCATGCCTAGAATAATATCTATCTCCTTTAACTACAATACAATCTGATCAACTTCCAACCATGCTTGATCCACTCGAATCATACACACTTTACAAACTTCACCAATTACTATAGTACTACCTATCAATTTACTCACCTCTAATCCATATTTCAACATTTCTCTATTACAATGCAGTCTAGCTGCTAAATACGGTGCGATAAAAGAATGTGTAGACCTTGGATCTAGCAATAAAAAAGCATCAAAATTAAAGATATGTTACACACCTACAATGACATGGGGTTCTGAGCCTCCTTTCTAGTCATCGCATAGACTCTGGCCTGAGGCAGCGGTTGATTGCTCTACACATCAGTCCTGAAAGTAGGACTCCCTGAACTTACTCTACCTCTACCCCTGCCTCTCTGCTGGACAGTTGCCTTAGTTACCACTTCTTCTCTCATTCCAAACTATGCTCCATGAACTACGGGACAATCTGATTTAATGTTTAAAATAGTCGCATCGAACGTAAGCTCCTAATAATTTCCAAAATTCCCCACTGTGTTTTTTCCCACAGTGATCACAGCTAGGCATATGTCCTAATGCTACACCTCTACCACTGCCACACTGCATAAAACTGCCCCTCTATCTAAACCCCGACTGTCTTGATCTAGCCAGTGGTTGAAACAATCTGTTCTGGCACTTACTAAACCTTCTGCCAAAACCAACCTAAGATTCACTAGGTCTCATCATTCTGAATTCTTGTCTGTACTCTCCTTGCCCATATTTCAGTAATTATTTCAGATCGAGGCTGCTCTCAACTCAGAAAAACTACTCAAATTAGTATAGCAAGCCTCGTCTTAATCTCCATATTCAATCCATCTTCAAATCTCCTACACTTGTCTTCTTCAGTAGGAATCAAGGTAGTAGCATACCCCATAAGTTCATTAAACTTTATCTCATACTCTACTATAGATAAGTTGCCCTGCTTCAGATCCAAAAATCCTTCATCTTTCTATGCAATTAGATCTTCGGCATGTAATTCTCCTTGAAGACTTTCAAAAAGTCTTCCCACTTCAAGCTACAAGGCCTAGTGTACTTCCTGAAACAGTCTTCCATCATTTTTACAGTAATGAGACTACATAGTCGAATTTCTCATCAGACTCGAAGTCTGTCTGGTCAAAAACTCTCTCTATTCTTTCTAGCCACCCTTTAGCCTCAACAGGGTCCGTACTTCCATAGAAGTCCACAACCCACTGCTTTCTCAGTTTAACATACCTCCTTTCCTTTCTCTTAGGAATTCTAGGAGGCATTTGCTTAAGTCGAGGTATAGAAGACTCTCTACTGGCTTCTACAGTCTCCAGGTCAGCTGAGTATCCAACTTCATCACCTATGGCAGATGACCTGTAATAGACAATAACCTTAATTACTATCTGAAATTCTCATGATATATCATGTTTAATTTTCTATATATGCCTCTATAGATGTCAAACTATGCTCTGATACCAAAAATTGTAACACACCACTACCAGGGAGCAACAACCCGACATCCGATGGACGTTCAGGCATATACTCTATGAAAACGGCATGTTAGAGCAGTCACCTTCACTTATATGACATCATAATATAAAACAAGAGTAACACAATGTCTAAAACTTAATTCCTTATTCCATTTATAAAAACATAATACACTGTAGCCTTTCATTTACAAGATCCATAAGTATATACACTATTTGAAATTTTTTGAGTGTTTACTACACTTTACAAAATGTTCTACATGGCATGAGATCTATATAAAACACTTGATCTAAACTCCATAAACTCAACTGACCGAACTTTGAGTCATTTCTTCAATTTAAAAATGCGTACTAAACTTCTTCTAGAATGTCTTAATATCTAGGTCTCCTCTCTCGTACCTAAAAAGCCACGTTGCAATTTTGATGAGTTTTGCGAACTCAGTGAGCGAACCATCATCGATGTGCTAACTCATATCAAATCTCACAAACAGTTCACATACAATTCATATCATCACATAATGCACATCATTTCACTAATCATCATATTGTATGAAATATCATTTTGTTCACTTATTTCACATTTCGCATTCAGATCAATTCAAACAGTTCATCTCAATCATTTAAAACATACAATTCAAAATGTGTATGCAATGCATATGTGGCTCATTCAACTATTATGTTGTTGTGACTAAGTGCCTTTTTTACTGTTTCGTATTTGTTGTGGATACTAGTCTCATTGATAACTGTCCCATATCTATTATGAATACCGGGCTCATTTTACAAGTGAGCCTGTGGCTTTTATACACATTCTAAGACTTAAGCTTTTTTTCATTGGCTATTCCGCTCACAATTGCCTTTATCTGATCATGCATATCATGTAATGAAATGCATCAATTATCATGTCATATGCAATCATTCATTTTCATTTGTCATGTACCATCACTTTCACATTTTCATCGGACCTAAGTCCAAGATTCAATAATCATGTTGAGTACACTTATTTCTTTCTCATTCACATTCAATGAAGCACTTCCAATACATTCCAAATTATCGAACTCCTCGAACCATCAATGTCTAGAATTATCACATATATATGGTTATCAATTCAATAATTGAAATTTAAGTAATTACAATCAAGTCTAATGAGACCATCTAGGTTACTCATAGTATGCTCCAGATAGCTATTGCCTCGATGTCCCCGTAATTTCTAGATGTGGTTGTTCTATTTGCACTTCTATATCATGCAATACATATTTAAACACATTACTAATTTGCATAATCACATAAACATTCATTCATATACATATGTATATGTACCATGTAATGCATGTTCGATTTAACTATTCCGGGTATATTTCCTTAATTCACATCTCATGATCATTTAAGATCATCATTCAATCATTATTTTATACTTAATACACCTTACTCACTTTAATCACTTAATCCATCATCAAACTAGGTTCATTTAAGGCCTCATTCAAGCCTAAATACATCATAAGAAAATACCTTAGCATTAATTGTTTCATACATCACTTAAAAGACAACATTTCTCTCATTGTGCTTGCCCACAATCATAGTAGACCTTCCCACGATCGTGACAAAAGCTCGTGGAACTGGCCATGATTGTGGGGACTCTGCCATAATCGTGACAGAAGCCAATTTTTTCCATGCCACTATCGTGGGACTATGTCATGATCATGTCCTGTCTGTCTTCCTCCATTTCTCCACAAATTCAACATACATGGTAACATCATTAATACTCCAAATTTTCTAGAATTCATATGCATTTATACAACTTCATTTCACACAAATCTAACTACCATATTAATTGCAATAAAACTCACAAAACTCTACTCAATTGTTTTTTTATCATATACTTAATTCTATCATACATGCATTCTTAACTCTTTCCATACTTTATTCAAGACATCTCATGCATAGTTAATCATTTAGACTTCATAACCTCAATTTCATCTCAATACCATTTATAAGACAACTAATAACTTAAAGTTCATCAATCACACAAAAACATAACATATCATCATTATTCTTTATTAAATCAAATTCTTACTTCTTCTCGTTGCAAGAACAGTATTTATCATCTTTCTTAAACATAAATTTCACCTTTATTATAACCTTAATTCACAACATATTTCCTCTATATAATAGCTTATAACTCATGGATTTCATACTCTCAAAATAAGAACACAATATATACATTCATCCATCAAATTTTCCAGCTCTCATTCATTAACACAAAACAGGACATATATACATACATTCATTCATCAACTTTTATCACTCATTCATCACCATTTTTACTATGAATCCATCTTAAAAATCATCTATTTATCAATTCATAAATTATTACTCACCATTTACACAAAATAGGACATGAGTATGCCCATTTATTCCACGATACACATATATTTAATATAGCGCCCCCTTACTGCAGGGCACACACCAGGATGCCCAGAGATCATTCTGGTACATATCCTATGATAAGGGCAGGCTACCATAGATCGCTACATTCACTTCACATGGTATTATATCATTATTCATTTATAAAGCATCATAAGAAAATCACAATATTTTAAAATCCAACTTTTTCCTCATTTCATTTCACAAAATCACAAGTCTACATTGTGTCCTTCAACCTTTACTGCATGTACATCATCAACCTAGTACAAAAGTATTACAAGAAAGAGGAAAATATTTATACAATCTAGCTAAGTCGTCCAAAAATCCCAGCTGACCGATCTTTGAGCCATGACTTCTCTTGCCAAATTACAATCCACACGACTAGTAGAGCCTCTCAGTAGATAGAGTTGTCTCTCGGTCCTAAAAAGACAACGTTACAATTTTAGTGAGTTTTGCGAACTCAATGAGGTAACCATCATTGATGATTCACTCAATTCATGCAACACATTATTTTACATAGCAAATAATCACATTTTCTCATAATTGATCATGTATCACATTTTCACTTAAGCATAGGCAATTATGCATTTCAATCAATCAACCATACTAAACAAAATGCATATGGAATGTTCATGAGACTCCTTTCTAATTGTTACATTGTTGTGACCGAGTGCCTGAGCTATCCCGTATCCATTTTGGATATCGGGCTCATTTCTAACTGTCCCTTATCCGATGAGAATATAGGGCTCATTTTACATAGTGAACCTTAGGCTCTTAATCACTATTTGAGCTCGAGGCTCTTTTCACACTTTGAGCATTAAGCTCTAATCGGTAGCTACTCTAGTCACAACTGCCATTATCTAATGGTGCACTCATGTATGGAATGCATCTATCATAATCAATCATTCAATTCAAGAAACAAATAGTTCTTCCCATTCATATACAAGTAGCACTTCCAATACAATCCCGAATATAGAACTCTTTGGATAATCAATTATCTGGAATCAACACAATCAATTTCACATTCATTCAATCATTTCAAAACAGAAATTAAGCAAACAAGTAATTAAGTGAGACCATCTATGTTACTCACAAATTGCTCTCGAAGTTAATGCCTGGAAGTTCCAGCAACGTCTAGAGGTTGACATTCCAGTTGCTCCTCTATATGAAACACCATACAAATATGTCACAATTTATATAATCACAAGTGTTTAATAATGCACATGTATGAAATGAAATATGTATAATGCATATTCATGAAAATCCCGAGTATTTATCCATAAACTTCATCACAAAGTCATTCTCATATCAAAACTCATCTAAGTACAATTTATACTTAGGTTATGCCTCACTAAAACTATTAAAATCTCTATTCCTTTCTCATTGACTCACTTCAGATTTTTTTCCAAGTCATACCTTCGGGACTGTTTACATTCAATTAGAAAGTGAAACTGATGTAATTTGGTCATACCCTCTTCTAAAAAAGTGTTCCTCTATTTCTTATGTTTCTATTGACACCAATATCACTCAATTTGGTTCAGTAATTTGGAAGATATGCCTCAAACATTTTCGGGCTGTTCATATTCAAAAATAGTGTACTATGCATAACTTCCATCTAAAAATTAATCATCTTAGAATCCGATCAGAATTTGATTTCTTCAGATAATTTGTAGCCCTATGTCTCTAGTTTATTCCAAATCAAAGATCATCTCATTTAGAGATCAGACGAAAAAGATATTGCTAAAAAAAACCATTAGATGTTTATCACCCCTGAAAACTTCAAAGTCGCTATCATGCAATTCTTCTTCTTCTTTACCAAAATCTCTATTTCAAACCTCCATAACTTTTGATCTAGAACTCCAAAAATTACAAATTTTATATCAGTGGAAAGTTAAAAGAAATTTATACAACTTTCATGAAGACCATTTTGTCAAAAATCCATCTAGATCAGTATAGTAAATTCATGGAAGTTACAGATCAAAAATTTAACTCTCTTACTATTCATTCCCAGAAATTCTCAGAATTCATGTCAATTTTTGATACTCTTAATAACAGAATTAAAATTTGGTGTCTTCATGAAAAATATTTCCATGTATATCTAGTTTAATTCAGATTAAGAATCAGCTCAATTGGACAGCTATAGAAGAATTTATGGCTAAAAAACTGAAGCATATGCAGTGAACATTTTCCAATCCATCATCTTCAAGTTTTTTCCAGATTTTTACACCTAACATATTTGTACAAAGATCATCCTTTTCTACTCCATATACTCCTCATTCTCAACTCCATTTCAACTCATTTCTACACTCAACCATTAACACAAATAGGTTATAGACGCATTTCTATACTCATCCACTTCCAATTCTCATTAAAACATCCATTTCACAACCAATTCATCTTTAAAACATATGTAGCATAACTCATAGTTTCTTACTCATCATGTACATCATCAATCATCCATAAACAACTCCTAACCAATTATTTAACATTTACATGAATCAAACATATATATATATTATAGCTCATCAATAAAAGCAAGAAAATTACATACTCTTTACCATTCACGATGCCCATATACCCAAAACACCATTTCATGAGATTAACCTCTAAATATCATTACAAATGTTTCATTTAACTAAAACCTATGATATTTGGCAAGATACTTACTTGATTTAGCTTCAAATCTTGAAAAACAACACTTAGCCCTAGCTCCCTAGCTTCATACGATCTTTATGGAGGTTAGAAGGATTTAAGTTTTTCTTATGGAAAATGGAGAAGACAACATGGTGGAAGTAGTAATTGAAAGATGAAAGAGCTAAGTTCAACGTTAATGAAGGTTAGCAACAAAACTCATGAAGAAGATGAAGAAGCTTGAAGAAAATGGAGGTCACGTAGAAGAGAAGAAAATGGAGAAGAAAAGCAAGTGAAAGACAACTTTTAAAGTGATCTTTCAATTAAAATGGTGGAGTTTCGTGAGTGGGGAGAGGAGTGGCAAGTGGTGGTGACACTTGTCACTGCCACTTGTCACTTTCCTATGGTCCCAATTGAATCTCTTTTAAAACTAGCTCATTCAACTATAATTTCTACTCCAATTGTCTCCAAATTTTAATAACATACGTCATTAAATCCCAAATTCATTAACAAAAATTTTCACTACCATTTGACTTTTAATTCTATTGCTATTTGTCAATTGTCTTGCCACTTAGCATTTTTCCTAGTCCAAATTTTAACCAAATTTTCAGAAATTTTCTAAAAATCTCCAAAAATTCTAAATCACTTAATACACTCTCCAAATCAATTTTTCAACATATAAAAACCACAATTCTCCATAAAATCACATTCACAATTCAATTATAAATCAATTATACCCGGAATGTCTATGAATACATGTACAATTATTTTCATGTGCAAAAATTCAATATTCATGAATATGAGCATATCATATAATGCATGGGCATGAAAAATGCATTTCTAAGCTCTCATTAATCACTCATATTTACTATTCTAACCTCCCAAAGGTAACGTGACATTACATTTAACACCTTTTTCATATCATTCAATCTCAAAATAATCATAATATTTGTCTCATTTACAACAACCCATAAAGATTAATGTATAACTTACTTGATTAAGCTCCAAGATTCTTCAAAATCTCATAATGTTGGACCCCGAAACTTTTCTTAGAACATTTCGGGCAGTACATGAGAAGTGTGGATAGGATCATGTTTTGTTTTGGTGATTTTGGTAGTGAGGGACTATGAAATGGGAAGAATTATGGTGAAAGTGAGGAAGAACACGTATATCTATATATATGTACGTATGTTATGTTATTGGTGTTCATGATTAATCATGGACTATAATATCTTTATAGATGATATGGAGCTGAAAATGAAGTAGAGAAGATGATTTTGGTATGAGTTATGATAAGGAAAGATTTAGAAACAAAAGTGGTAGTGATCTGGAAAATGTTCACTGAGTGTGTAAAATTTGCCTTTGTACTTAAGAGGAAAATTTGGATTGATCTAGGATGAATTGGATGAAGTTGCCTTCTTGGAAATTTTAGATTATTTTTCTAGCTTTCCAATGATATATAGCATGAAATTTTTAAACATCGGAGTCGAAAATTAGGATCTTTACAAGTGAAGGTGTTTAGAAGTTTAGAGGCATCCTCTGTGAACCAACTTCTTCTGTGATGACGTCATCTTCCTCTGTGATGACGTCATCTTCCTCTGGGTGACGTCATCTCCTTCTATGTTACTGTTCATTCTCTTCGTCTGTTTTACTGTTCACAGACAAATGAATTCGTCTATGTCACTGTTCATGAACTTTCTCTATGTTACTGTTCATGAACTCCTTCTATGTCACTGTTCATGAACTCCTTTCATGTCACTGTTCATGAACTCCCTCTATGTTACTATTCATAAACTTCCTCTATGTTACTCTTCATAAACTTCCTCTATGTTACTGTTCATGAACTTCGTCTATGTTACTGTTCATGAACTTCGTCTATGTTATTGTTCATGAATTTCTTCTCTGTTACTGTTCATGAACTTCTTCTGTGTTACTGTTCATGAACTTCGTCTATGTTACTGTTTATGAACTTCGTCTATGTTACTGTTCATGAACTTCTTCTATGTTGCTGTTCATGAACTTCATCTATGTTATTGTTCACAAACTCCTTCTGTCTGTGATGACATCATCTCCTTCTGTGTTTTGCTTCTTTTATGTTCGTCTATACCTATCTTCTGTCCCATTGTTGACCCCTCAGAAGATAGAATTGACCTTTGAGGTCTTCATGAAAGTTGTAGATCTTGGAATCCTATTTCAAACCATATAAAGAACATCTTTATATAATTCCTCTAGAGAAAGATATGGTAATCAAAAAATATTGTCTGTGTTCCCAAATTTCTTCTGGGTCATTGTTCATTGTATATTTTCTGTCCTATTTTTGACCCTTCAAAAGATAAAATTGACCTTTGAGCTCTTCATGAAGTTTGTGTATCTTAATTCCATCTTTCAAATCATGTAAAGAAAAATTAAATCCGATCTCTTTAGAAAAAGTTATACTAAGAGGAAAACTTCTTCTGTGATGACGTCATCTTTTTCTATGTTTCTTCTGTGCTGACGTCATCTTCTTCTGTGT
>JANZXR010000001.1:22783266-22798147 GCA_027575705.1 Erythroxylum echinodendron | reverse complement strand
GTTGAAGGGCGAGTAATGAGACATTTTGTATATGTAATACATGGAAGATACTACTCACTATAAGAGGACCTATCGCCATGATTCATATATTTGATTTCTTGTTATATGTGGTAGTTTTGGGTTGAATGGACCAAGTGGGAGAACGTAAGGATTTCGGTCAAACCTTACCTACCTGTATATGGTCCCTTCTCCCTGTACATGGTCCTTTTCATCATGTCCCGTAACTCCCGCATGTGTGTTTGTCGCCCATTTCCTCAACCTTTAGCCTCTGTGATAGACAATAGGGTATGAAGTGTTGTTTTAAAAACAAAACGTTGGTTTTGGTTTTCGGGTCCTATCTTCACTAAGCATAAGAGAGCACACCATTGAGCTTGCTTCAGGAAGAGGATAGAAACTCAAACCACTCAGAGATCATGAGGCTTATCATTGGAAATGGCTGGAGGTTTGGTTATGCTTCTATTAGTGTACATATTTATATATGATTTTATGCATGTATCCTTACATCAATATTTATGTATGAGATGCCTGCATGCTGTAGTTTATTTTTCAGCTCTCTAAAACACAAAGTCTCTGAACACAAAACCAAGGAGTGTGTCCAAAGGGTTCCTGGAATCTGATGGGTTTGGAGTATAAAGCGTTACCGATGCCAAAGTTGGGGAAAAACAAGGTCGTGGGTGAAACGTACAGTGCCATTATTCGTGCGAGCATCTCTGAGAAGCTGGAGGTTGCTAAAAGTTAAGGTTCCTCTGCAAAGATTAAAAAGTTAATGAAGTTAACATTTAAGTTAATTTGTTAGGTTAACAAAAATTAGAATTAAATAATTATAGTTGTCCTACATTTTTAATCATTAATTAAATTTTAAATTTTATAATTTAAGTACACGAGTCTCATACTGTCACATTAGATCCTCTTGGTATCGTGAAACTCACATTAATATTAAAACATTATAAATATATTCCAGGTCATCGCTGACCTGACATATAACTGACGGTATCACGTAGTCGTCAATTGCTCTGTTATTTTAGGGTTATATTTAAACGTTTTATAAATTTTATGGTTTAATTTGTACTATCTAATACATTAGAGTTAAATTTGTGAGCAGATGTAAACTTGATGATACAAAATGACCCTTTTGCCTTCTTACTATATGATGTTTTGGTATAATTATTCTTTACTATATAATAAAACTTGCAACATTTTAAGTATTTTATATTATTCTTAGTTTTACATCTGTATGATAATTAAAGGATATTTTTCTTATAGTAATTATGGTTATTATTTATGTGTGAAAAGTAACATCAACAGAAATAAAGATATAATTATTATTTCAATTTTGTATTATCATGATTTGTAAGACAAAATTAACATAATTTAAAAAGTATATAGTATAATATGTTGAGAAGCTATTTTGTAATTTTATAAAATTTAGAGAATATTTTATAATTTTAAAGTGTACCTGGATATAGACCGATATTAGTACCATGTTATACTAGAACCAAATCTAGTATCGAATATAGTACAATATTCATAACATTACCCGAGGGCAAGTTTTACTAACTTAAGTGGTTTAATGAGCATAATTTATAAAACATGAGAACATGATATAACATAATAAATTTTAATAACATACTTAAGAAATAATGTAAAAAGGATAAGGGAAGGGAAATTTAAACTATTTATAGTGGTTCGGCGGATAACTCTAGCCTATATCCACTTATAAGACTTTTCTTATAATTCCACTATAATCTTTCTTTTAAGATGAAAAATAACCTCTTAGCAATCTTTTCTTGACAAAGAAGAACTCTTTTACAATCTTCCTTCTTAGTGAAGAGGAACCTCAATGTCACTTGGAACATCCTCAAGTACAATATATAAAACCCTAACAAATCTTTACAACTTAAAAATATTTCACTTATTTCTTTGATAAAATCGAAGAGCCTCATCTATACAAATATATGAAAATGATGCTCAAATTCTTGATAAACATTTAAGAATGTGGGTATAAGACAACCAAATGCCTTTCCATTCAAGGACTAATAGTATCCTATATAAGTATTTATAGGATTTATGGACACTTAATAGACATTAGAGCGAAATTGTTACAATAACTGGTTATAGAACATTGGATGCTCAATGTAGCAAATTACTCAACCAGTGTGCATTAAATGTATAGATTGACTAGTTGTTGAGACATTGATCAAACACTGGGGCATATTGGTCAACCTATGTGTCTCTTAAAGGTAAATTGGTAGACAACACCACTATATTAGTCAACTAATGACAAACTCACATGTCACACTTTTTAACTTATATTAGTCAACTACTAATCTATATTAGACAACCAATCCCCCTAAAAATATAATTTAAACAACTTCAAATCATCAAACTTGATTTGCTTAACTCAATTATAATTAAATAACCTCCAAAATATGTCCAAAAGAATATTTGAAAGCTCAAAAGGCTATTCTTTTACAAACAAAAGCTTCAATATCTCTTAACGAATGAAAAGAATCATATAATGAAGTAAGATAAAATGGTGAGCCTTTAAGATCATCATAATAATTAAACGAGATTATAATTAACATTACAAAATATAGAATGATCTTGATGTGCCTTAATCTTCTTTTGTTTATAACTTAGTCTTCTCGTCAACAGCTGCAAATTTTAACTTTTCTTCATCAACTTTATAAACTATTCTCTTGAGTTTATGACTACGTCTTGTTCCTATATCGTTTCTTTAAAAAAAACTCATTGGTGGTATTTATATTTTATTATCATTAAAACATCAATTGAAATCTCCTTTTGTTCAATAAAAGAGTAATAACAAGAAAAGATAAGTCACCTTAGATTCCCAAAAAGTATACATAGTGGCATATAGATATAAGTGCTTACCATCACCTCCTTTGTCTCTATCTATTTTTTATTTGTCTTTATTAATAATGATCAATTCTAATAGGTGTCAAGGTCTAATAAAAACAAAACTATCGCATGACCTCACTTTCCAAATCTATGTCAGCAATAATAAGGGAATTCACTAACCAAAATCAAATAAGTTTGTGAGTATAACAAATATGGATGATAATAATAGGAAAACATTGTATGAGGAAATAATGTAAATAAAGACAACCCTATTATTATTCATCTTTCCAACTTATCCTTTCACTATCTTCTTGTTTATTGTTGGTTTCTTCTCCTATTTAATAATAATATGATATTACTATTTTGGCTCATTTGATTATTATTTATATTCACCGGAAAAGTTGTTAGCATAAGTTATTCATATTCTGAACTTTCATATTCACTAACAAAAAAATTAGTTTGTGAGTATAACAAATATGGGTGATAATAATAAGAAAACATTACTATTTTTGGTTTCTTCTTGCTGCCTTATTTAGAACTTCCTTTATAAGGCAACTTCTTTCAATATATTTTTATCAGGTAGACATATATTTTTTTAATCAACACCATATTTTAAAATTTTTGTTCAAGCAATATTTCCCCTTTACCTTTTAATCCCTCTAATATAGTAAAGAAAAGGAAAATAAGGAAGTAATATCTTCATAGTTCATAAACTTCACAAGGATATTACTTGAAATTTGAGTTTAAAGTTACTCCTTTTACTTTTACAAGTAGCTGTATTTTTATTGATCCTTCTTTTAGTACTATAAACATTACCTTCATTATCATTCTAGTTCCTTTTACTTCTAATAGGCATCACGATAACTATTTTAATATTGTTTCTAATTATCCCTTTTATGTCCTATAATACAAGAGATCTAATTGATAATTATGTTTAAAGGAATCATTTTCCTTTTGATATATATCTAACTAAATATATATAGTTGGTTTTCATCAATTTGCAATAGAATAGGATGATCATTTCTATTTTTGACTTATTGAGGTCTTAACTTGAGGTCTTAACTTATAATCTTAATGATAGCAAAATATATTATTATTATTAATGAATTTTCTTTTAGTGAAATTATTAACTCTATTATAATGTAATCAAACATTATATGAATGATGAAGTTTAATGTAGAGCAAAAAAGTCAATTGAATAAATTGAAAATTCAATGGATTGGAGAAAATGAGTAATATGGAGTATATATGCAATTAAAGTGAGGAACCAAGAATAAAAAGGAATCAAACACGTAATTTTTCTTGTAGCCTTATGTTGGTCATATCAATTAATTAGAAATTCAATTATTGCATGATCATTTTTGTACTTAGGGCATATTGCATATACTTTATCATAATTAAAAGGAATTTTAGGAATATTTTAAAGAAAAGTCTCTTAAAGAATCAAATACCTTTAAAAAAATTTAAATCAAGTTTTTGTCAAAGGAGTATCTTTTGATCTTTGAAAGAATTTGAAGAGTTTTGAAAAACTTAATTTCAAGTGAGTTGGTTGACCGATGTTAGGTTTCTACTTACATTAGTCAATCGATATAGCTGAGGTCATCCAATACTTCTTAAAAGAAAGTAAGTATCGTGAATTTATAAACAAACTAGTCGATATATTGGCAGACCAATATGGCAGATTAGTCAATCAATATAGCACATTGATTGATTAGTAATATATTAATCGACCAATATGCTTATGTAGTCAATCAATGTGATTTGAAAGGCAGCAAAGTTATGTATCATGAATTTATATTAATATTGGTCTATACATTATTCGATCAATATAATACATTATTCAACCAATAGGTCAAATTGGTCAACTAATGCTACAGTTACTAGTCTTTATAACAACTAATTTTTGATTCTAAAATAGGACACATATAAGTTATGAGAGCCAGGTTGGAGGGTGGGTGGGTTGTTAAGAGTCCCTAAAGGCTGGAAGATAAATGTTTGCATTAAATAACATACATGGAGCCTTTGTTTGTTGATATAAGCGAGAGAATGAATTTTTGAGTTATATTATTATTGCAATTAGGAAAATTGCGTAGAATATAATTTGTGAAAGTTCTTCTTGACCTTAAACAAGATTTGTAAAAGGTTAATCTTTACTAATAACAAAGATAAGGAGATTACAAGATTTCCTCTTCATACGTCGCAAATAAAATATTATATAAAGTATTGCTCTTCACCTATTAAAAGAAAAAAATAGCAAATTCTTAAATGGAGCTTAGAAAGTGATCATAGTCAATGATTATATAAATCAATTTTTTCTTTCTCTACTCTCTCTAATTATTATTATAATTATTTTGTGATTATCATGTATAAACTAATTATAATCATTTGTTTGAATAGGCAATTCATTCATTAGTTATACAATAATTACAATTATTTACTCATAGTCATTTGCATTGCATTAGTTTTTGGTGACCATTTACACACACACACACATATATAAAGATACAGATATATTTGTGGATGATGTACCTCCTATTGCTTCAAATCATATATAAGTGAGAATTAAAAGATTCACATATATGTTTACGCATCTTCAACTTCTTTAAGCAAAATTCGAGAACAATATAAGTACCTATTAGTTACAAAAACAAGGCAAAAAGAAAACATACTAAATTTAATAACTCATAAACACAACAAACTAAAAAAATGTCAAACTTAGAAAATACAGCAAATCTAAAAACATAATATAAAAAACAACCTAGGTGGACAACATATCCAAATATACAACAAATCCAGACATAACAAACTAAAAGGAAGTTAAATAATTTATTAATACAAATGAAATGTCAAATAATAAATCATAATCAACTTTTATTTTGACCAACTATTTTTATAGTCAATGAAATCAACCAAAGACACACACACTGAGACGCCATATGAGACACAAGAAACTTGTGATTAAAAACAAGAATGATAAAGAAAAATTGAAAGAAAAATGGTGTCAAAAGAAAACTAAGAGAGAGAGAATTCAAATTCAATTACAAGATAAAAATAATTTAATAACACCATTTATAACATTAGATGATAATATAAAGGGAAGTTACTAATAATTATAATATTAAAAACTGTTAAAAATGATTTCAATTTTGCATAATTCATTCAATCATTATTTAAAAAAATAGAGTTTAAATTGGTGATATTACCTCTTTATTCATTAAGATGGAGTTGGTTACCCCAAAAGAGAATTGCCACAAACATAATTAATTCGGAGTTACGAAAATACCTTCCCCAATGGCTATAGCGGCTAACTCCAAACAAGTTTCAAAACCTTCAAGCCCACCAGCCGGTACAAAATGGAGCATATCGAAGCATACAAGAAATTGCAACAAAAAGCCTCCCCCGGTGAAACTTGCCAACATTTATTATTCCTAGAAAAAACAAGAAAAAAAGTATGATAGGAGACTAGGAAGATAAGCAGGTATCACCCTACAGCTATCTACTGTACAATGCCATAACATATTCAACTCTTGTTACAGTGGTTGCTCTCTGTTGTAAACATTAAAGATCAAACATGTGCATCCACAAAAAGATCATACATGATACAGTAACTGCAGACAGAACTAGAATTTTAGCAACACCATATTTTGGAAGCAGAATCGCCAAAACTTCAAATTTTGTCATCTTAGCTAGAGTTGATATACTGTACTCGTGTGGCATATATGGTAAATATCAGAGGAACTGTATAGAAAATCTGCAATACAATTTTCTAGCCAACACTGTGGGCTCGGACCAAAAATGGAGGAAGATGATGCTCCAAAATAGCCAAGAGATCTCTGCTCTGATTCACCTCTGCCATGAACCCACCTCCAAGCCTTCTCACAGCTTCAACAAGCTGCCCTCTTAGCTTTTGCGAAAATAAAGTACCACCTGTAGCAACACATTCTCTATAAAGTGGCAGGTAAGCAATCGCCACCCTGAGAGGGCCAGGCAGATCCCTCAAGCATATAGCAGATCCGCCCCAGTTCAAAATCCTCATCAAGTTAATATAATGCACTTGTCCTTGCTTTAATCCATCCAAGAATGCTGCCTCCGACCATTGCTCCTGCAGAAAAGCCTTTAACTCGGGGGCAACAGTCCCATCATCAGACCTTGCAATACTATCCGCAACAGCGTAAGTAGCTGCAGGATCCCCCAGGAAATTAGAACGCAGGAGAAATGCCACACCTTCAAGTGACCCACCACTTCTCTCGCCAGCAGCCTTGAGAATTTCAATGCTGAGTGCTGCCAGAACATGGTGAGGGACCTGAGGAAGGAGATAAGCAGCGACTTCTTCTTGGCTACTGGAAGTGGCAGTAGTAAGTGCAAGGCAAAGTTCCATGTCACGGCAACCCCTTTTCACAAACCATTGAACAACTTGCATACAGCCCCTTTCTGCTGCTCTCATTAAAGGACCCAAGAAAGCCATGGCATTTCCCTCTTCCACAAGACATTCCATTGTACCAATTTTACAGTAATGTGAAGCAAATCCAAGAGCCAGATCAACATCAACATCCAAGCTGTTCCTTTGTGCAATCTACACAGAGGAATATTCAGATTTCACAGCATGAACAAATGTCAGAAATGTCACAGAATGAATTCTTAGATCATACATCCCTCACTTCCCTCAAAAACCCCTTCCCCAACCTCCCTGACACCTAAATAAAAAGTACTTAATTAGGTATATTTCTAAAATAAGTAAGTTGGTAGATCAGAAGCAGGGGAAAAGATTCCAAATGAGCAAATCAGAGCATGCCACATCTACAATATAATAACAGGGTAACATAATTGAGCCATTAACGTACACCATCCTTTGCCCTTGAATTCAAATGCTTAACAATTAGAGAACTCATATAGGTATACAAATTAATGATGTCATATCGTTTATGAAGACCAAATACTGTTATTCCATAGGTAATCATCTTACTCTTAATCTTATTGTCAACCCACCTGAGCTGTAAATCAAGATTATGTTTATCATCGTTGAAAAGGAATTACAGGAGAAGGTAAGTCATTTTAAATGCTCCAACAGTAAACATAGTGGCATACAGCTGCCTACCAAATGACAGGTAGCCCAGCGGGATGACCTGTAAAGGGCCTTACGAAGTGCATCCACATATATAGTCCAACATCCAAACAAAGGCTTCTATAAATATAATAATAATAAAGCAAATTGTGCATCAGCCAGTTGTTTGTTAACAAAATATGCACAAGACACCTATACACAATTGATACCTATTAATAGTGTATTCCAAGGGTAGACCAAGAAACCTCCTTAAATTCTGAAGTAGAATGCCCCGTTTAGTCAGTCAAGCAGTCATGGAAAATATCTTACTGATCAATTAAACTGGGAAAGCTTCAGCGGAGTTGCATCAATTTATAGTGAACACTATTTATCTATATCAGCCCTTTAATCTCACCTATAAAGCTTCTTATCATCAATCACGATATATAGTCCAACGGTCAGAAAAAAGAAAAAACACAAACTCACAGATGTGTTTCATTATCTGCTCTTTCAAGGATACCATAGCCTCAAACCACAAGAAACTACTGGCATCTGTATCAAATTGGAAACTGCTAAAAGCTTTAAATAAAACTAGACAGTCTTGCTAATGAAAACTCTCTTTATTATCAAGCTCCCTACAATCGTGCAATGCAGTCAAATCTAAGAAGCATCAACCTTGCGTCACTTTCACAGTCTAACCGTTTATCTCATTACCAACATTTGCAATTAATGATGTGAGAAATTCCTTCCTAGTTTGCAAGTTCTGCAACAGTCATTTATTAGCAGAAGTTGAGTGTATTCTTGTTCTACTAAGGCCCTTAAACATTACCTTCAATAGGATCCGCACAAGTTCTGTACTTCCAAAACGAGATGCTTCGAGGAAACATTGATTAACATTGTCCGCACCACCTTCAACCAACATACCCAGCAATCCCTGTATTGCAGTAGCAGATATCCCAGATGCCCAGCCAGGATCAAATGAACTGGAAAATAGAGTGAGAGGAAAACATGCTGCGTCAAATGCCTCAGTGAAATCCTTCCCTGTAAGTTGATTTCCAGCAAGATCTAGAAATGTCTTGAATGCAGCTAACTGGAGTTGAATCTCCACAGCTGAGCTATGGCTCACTCTACCCCTCTTCCTCTCACAACGGGAGTGGAAGCCTATACATTTTAAAGCCCATTCAGTGAACTTTTGAACCTTGGCACCAGCTTCGGCCTTCAAGACATCATCCCCGTTACACTCCTGCAGACGCTCATGCAACCTGATCAAGATGAAAAGTCAGCAAAGATGTCAATCAACAGCATTCTGAGAAACCAAAGTAGAGCAATCCTACTAACAATCTGCTATTGCAGCCTTTTGTTTCCTTCTTTTATTTATACATTAAAGCAGAGAGATTAAATCTCAAATATCATGTATTTGGATAGTCAATACTAACTTCCAACCTCTACATTCAAAACTGGTATTTCATACCTCAAGCAATGATTTGAATTGTAACGACTGATCAAAGAATATACACGTTCACATTGAAAGGAAAAAAAGAGAGTTTAATTGAAGCTGCCTTTGAAACACATGAAATTTGAAACATAGTATTCCATTTTGAGAAAAAGCCGACATTAATCCTTAGCTGTGCATCGTCAAAAGTAACTCGAACTAAGGGAGGACAAAAAATAATATTAACAATTGCAAAAACAGAGTATGCATGAGTAGGACAGGTACATGCAGTAAAAATAAATGTAGTAGATGTAAGCACCGACAGCACAACTACAACTAGTTAATTGATAGGGGGCAACCAAGTTGGAAGCCACAGCTCATGAAGATCTAAGAAATATGTGAAACTTCCTGTAAGTATTCTGTGACATGTCAATGGAAAGGAATGGACAACATAGAAAATCTAATTTTTCACAGAAGATAATCATCTCATGCCTTCTGTTTCTATGAACCAATAAAAATTCATTCCTTTCCTAATTATTTCTCAATGATGAATGATTTACACCATAGCCGGATACAAAGTTCAGATTCCAAGGTCCTCTCAAAGTAAATAAACCAATCAACAAATAATACTTGGCTAGCATTAGTTATGAGGACAACTAAAAGCCAAACTAAAACAATTTCAGCTATTGACATGACTATCAACATTGACATATTCACACAATTGCCCAGTTAAGAAGTTAAAAAGCATAATTCAAAAAAAGATTATGTGAGAAAGCAAAATAGGAAAGGAGCATCTCTTCTGAAGACAGGAGGTAGAGCACAAATACACAAGAATATGTCTATTAAGTCCTGGAAACCTGTCATCAGAGAAGTTGCAAGACAATTTGAAAGCAGAAGCACCCAATAAAATTTGATTTCTTTATAGTTACATTGAAGAATGAATTGATATAGAGAATGACACAGTTCAAACAGTCCCAATTCTGCAGAAGTATCTAATGTTTGATTCAGTAAAAAAAAAAAAGGAATTATCGCAACACAAAAAGGCATCATTGGTAAAAAGGGCAACAAAGTTAACCCCAAAATCCACCAGACATGGTAAAACAATAAGTAAAAGAGGAAATGTCGGTAAACTTAACAACAAAGATCACATTAAGCACCTATTTAGCTGACAGCCAGATTTGGTAGTACAAGACAACAAAGATTGCCACACAAACTGCGAAATCACAGATCAAGAAGCATGCAACAAGACGCACCCTACCTGTGATTTCATGCATAGAAACACATGTCGGTGCCAAACAAACATTCAAATGTTTCCATTAGAAATCAGTACTTCTGAAGGTGATCAAAAGTCATATAACAAGACAAAGCAACTAATGATCTATCTGATCATGAAACAGTGATTGCTTTCTTCCTTTTTTTTTTTTTTTTTCCCTTTCTCACAATGACACACCTTTCAGCCATTACTGTCACAGTATCTGCAAGACTCATTGTTCGACTCTGGCATGCTGAAACGCATGAAGCAAGAAAAGAGGTCCTAAGTGCAGCTCTAGTGAAGTCATAAGCACCATTAGCAATGACCTTCTTGATCAATCCAGTGATTCCATGAAGCTCCTGTTGTGTGCTCAGAAACCAGATAGAGTCCAGTGTGATGCACAAAGCATCATTAAGGGTCTGCGGATCTGCCAAAAGTATCAAGCTTTCTGCAAGGTCCCAATCATGGGAACTCACAGCACCCTGAAACAAGCGACCTAGTTCAATCCTGTCTTGTCTACTGAGCCTCTTCTCATAACCCAAAGTCTCCTTCCTCCCAGTGTCAGTCTCCACTCCAACCATATGTGATTTGAGCTTCTTGGAACTACAATCACAGACACTAGTCCTTCTTGACTCTTTACTAATAAGAGGTGCTTCTCTTGAAAATACCACATTACTTCCCTCACCATTTTCTGGACCAAAAAGCTGACCCTCATTAATCGGACTTCCAATTTCATTCTCTTCTGTTTCCATTTCAGCAGAAGACGAGTCTTCAGCATTTATCTCATTCCCCATATGCATAACAGCATCATCAATAAGTGCCATCTCCTTTTGCATTCTTCTCGCTCTTCAACCACACCACTTCTCCGAATTAAAAGTATCTTAATCAAGCAGCACTTATTTCATCCAAACAGTAACCCAATACATTGTTTCAAAAAACATAAACTGAACAGTTTGCTGTAATATAAACGATAATTTGCTCCTCCAAAAACTACACTCTTATAAAACAAATTCTTGATAAGTAGATACAAACCACATACCGTTCTCCAAACAAAATAAGAAGCAAAACGGCAATCGATGGAAGATAAAGGTAAAGAAGACAACCCAATGAAAACCCTTTCTTTCTGGGATAATTTAGGATCTAAATCAAAATTCGTACGCTGGGCCACATCAACAGAACATCCGAACACAATAATCACCGACAAAAGAAAACTCCAGAAAGCAGAAACGACCGATCAAATCGAAATGAACCAAGAGCCAAACCCTGAAACGTAAAACCCCATTTGCGTCAATACCCAAGGTGGAAACGATCAAGCTATTAAGTTCGATGCTAATTCAAGAGAATAAAAGTCTAAATAATATGAAAAAAACAAAATTTATAAAAGAGAGAGAGAGAGAGAGAGAGAGAGAGAGAGAGAAACGCCCACCAAACAATTTATCCAGTTAAAGAAGAAGAAAACAGAGGCGTTTGAAAAGCGAGAAAATAATGGAGAGAGAGAGAGAGAGAGCAAAAGAAAGAATCTAGGTACAAAAACCAGAAATAGTAATTAGCAAAAAACAAGAGAACAAACAGAGAGAGAAAGAGAGGAAAACTCAAATGTAAGAAATTGAGAGATCGAGAGAGGGGGAGAGAATTCGAAACCCTTTGCCTCTTCTATACTATTTTATCAGTTGCAGGTTCTTGGTTTGTTATTGGATCTTCGGAGGCTTTTCCTTTTCTTCATCTTTTGTTCGTAATGCAACTTTCGGACAACGTAATCGGAAGTAATTGCTCTGTCTACTCCGTAACACTGCTCTGTTCTTTTAAATTTTTGAAATTAGTATTTATTTATCGAGATGCAAAAATAAATATAATACTTTGAGAATATTGTAAACTTATTCTAATAAGAATAAAATTTTATTAGTTTAGGTAAGTGAGAAAGGAGCTGAGCCTGAGTTAACTCAGGACCTGATTTATTACACATGAAAGTGAGAGTCACCGTCACCACTAAAAGATAATTAAAAGAATGGGAAATGGGGCCCATATGTCGTGATAGCACACCCATTGCAATCATTACACAATTGCATGTTTTCATGACCGCACCTTCAACCAAAGTGATGAATACTGAACTAAATTTAGTTTCAGATTGAGTTTTAAAGAGAACTTTATCAGTACCGATCGGTAAATTTATGAAATAGCTTCTAAAACTTTTAAAAATTTATTAAATAGTTCATGTTAGTGTATTGTACAATTATATTGTATACTTTATTAGTTTATTGTTTATATCAACCATATTTTTAAAAATCTTAATAATAAATAATAATGGCAATTAATATGAAATAATAATAATTTTTAAATATTTTATATATAAATAATAACCACAATTAATATAAACAAAGACAATCATCATCATATAATTATAAAATTAATAATAATACAAAGTATTTAAAATATTACAAAAATACAATTTCACCATTTTAATAAATAATATTACATCAAAAGATTGAAAACATTCAATAAAAAAAACAATAAATATTACAAAAAGAGTTGATGACGAAGAAACAATAAAGTAGAAGTTAAACCTGAAACAAAAACATTACAGCTATATTACATATATAGAATTTAACATAAACATCAAATGCAAGTAAAATTAAAAGAAAAGGAAAAATAAAAACCTGGAATTCAATCGTTAATGGGAGGATACCCTCTAGAACTGCACTGAATTAAGTGATCAT
Organism: Erythroxylum echinodendron; assembly: GCA_027575705.1. Classification (NCBI taxonomy): domain Eukaryota; kingdom Viridiplantae; phylum Streptophyta; class Magnoliopsida; order Malpighiales; family Erythroxylaceae; genus Erythroxylum; species Erythroxylum echinodendron. Next base: position 22,784,849 of record JANZXR010000001.1, on the reverse strand, counting down.
TTGATACAAAATCCTCGTCATTGAGAGGAGCTTCATTATCATTATCATTCAAATTTAATGCACTAAATGACATGTCAATACTTTCTTATCTAAGATTATCTTCCAAATCCAAATCATTGACATCAACCAAATTGGGTTCTTCAGAAACTCAATCTGCTAAAACACCATATTATCAATGGTAATTGGATCAGTTGAACTACTTGTGCTATTAAGACTCCTAGTAAACAATTAAATTTAATTGTTAGAAAATTATAAGAAACTATATTGAAATTAATAATAATAATAATAATAATAATGAAAATAACATACATTTCTCGAAGCTTTAAATTGTAACGAACAAAAACCAAGTCATTCAACCTTTTATGCTCCAATCTATTTTTTTCTTTGAGTAGATAAATTCAAATGTGCTCCAGTTTCGTTCACACCCAGTTGCACTCACACATTGACTTAAAATCCGAATTGCAAACCTTTTCAATTCTGGAACATTATTTCCGAATCGCTCCTACTAAGAAACTGCAAGTTATAAGATAACAAAAGTAGTGTTATAAACAAAATAAAATGATAATTAATTTTCAACAAATAAGAAATAAGAAATAAGTAATACTTGGAGAAAGTTTTCCTCTTTGTCGAATAGCAATCGGCATTCCAAAATCTCTATAAGACAACTTGTAAAGCTCCATTTGTGAGCTTAAAAGATCTTGCATCGCGTTATGAGGAACAACTGTTGTAATTGTGAAAAGCATTTCTCTATTAACTTTAGCTTGCTTTGTAAGATCTAGTCTAAAATATACACTAGGATTTAAAAATGCCCCGGATGCAAACAATGGAGAAGAAAGTTGTCTTTCCCTTCTCTCATTAATGATTGAGAGATATGGTGTGTATAAAGAAGGCCTATTTTTTAGTTAGCCTTTATTGCTTACGTCGCTCTCTCCATAGCATCAAAAAGATAATCCATTTTTGGCTTTTCTTCACTAACAGCCAATCGACGCACTCTGACCAAAGGCTTACAAAGTCGAATAACAAATTGACATTGCGACCAAAATTCTCTATCTTCCAGTATAATACTACAAACTTCCACTCCAGCATTAGACTTAGCATGCTAAGATGCAACCCACTTATCACTTGTAAACATTTGCCTTAAATCCTACTTCAAAACTCATGCACGATTATAAATGAATTTTATCACCTTTTAGAGTCTCATCAATAACAAGAAAATACCTAGGATCTCCTATATTCTCTAGCATTAAGTCAATGCAATGTACAACACAAGGAGTCCAAAAAATGAATTATAGGTATTCTACAACCTTTTCTCTGCCGCTTTATAAGCAGAATCATTGTTAGTAATAAACTGGACAATGTTTTCCAGCCTTACTTCATTCACAACTTCATCAAATATCCCAAACAAAGTGTCAGCATTTGTAATAAAGCCAGATGCATCAATAAATTTCAAAAACATAGAGCCATTTGAAGAATAAACCAAAAAATTTATAATAGGCTATTGTCTCATATTTGTCCAACCATCACACATAATTGAACATCCATAAGTACCCCAACTCACTCTTCTTTCAGTCAAATAATTTCTA
>JANZXR010000001.1:22746106-22762550 GCA_027575705.1 Erythroxylum echinodendron | reverse complement strand
AACATAGAGGATTGTTCATTCATAACACATCTTTTAATACCAGCATTACTATGGACATGCATTGTATTGTAAAAAACATTTTCTTACAAATTAACTCAGAAAAGACCATAAATCATTGTACCATTCCCAACAAGATTAGATCCATAATACAAACCAAATGATGTATTTGAAAAGTTAAAGGAATATGCCAAAGGTATAAGTTTTGAGATTGAAATCAAATTTCTAGAGAAACTTGGAATATAACATGTTCTTTCTAAATTTAAAACAAAACCAGAATTTAAAACTAATTTGCATGTCCCAATAGCTTCCATATTTGAACGCATCTTGTTGCTTGAATAGATGCATTATTCACTACCCACTGGCTTCCTATGGTTTAGAAAACCCTGTAAGGTATTGGAAATATGAATTGTAGAACCAGAATCAATCCACCAAGTATTCTGACAAACATCAATCATATTGGATTCATAACAAAAAAGTGAGATTGAAATACTTTTCTTTATAAGTCAAGCCTTAAATTTGGCACAATCCTTCTTTATGCGCCTTTTCTTTTTATAGAAGCGACACTTGGGATTGAAATCCTTTTTGATCTAGGTATGAACTGGTACTTTACCCTTTCCCTTTTTTCTGGCTTACCCTCTATTCCTTCCTTCTTTAGCCATATGTGCACTTTCACCCAATTCCATTACCAGCCTCCCTTCGTCTTGAATACACATGGTTAGCAGTTAATAGACCATTTGTCCTTGTGTGTGTTGTAAAAGATTTTAAAGGGTCCATATTGAGGTGGAAGGGAATTAAGTATGTAATGCATAAGGAAAGACTCGGACGTCTCAACCTCAAGAGACCTTAGCTAAGCCGCAATGTTCCTCATTCGCATGATGTGCTCACGCACACCTCTAACACTTGTGAGCTTCATTAATGATAACTTAGTCATTGAGATGCGGGCTATGGCCTTATCTGAAGACTCAAACTGTTCATCAATAGCCTTAAGTAGATCCCTAACATGATCACACTCTCCAATAGAACCACGAATACTATGATGAATTTTGGTCTTTATATACATCAAGCTAAGGTGGTTAGATCGCTCCTAACGTTCATAAAAAGCAATTTCAGCCTAAGTGCTAATTTTACTAGACACAGGTGGTTCATCTTTTTTTATAGCATAATCAATTTCGATACACCCTAATTGGAGGAGAATCCTCTCTTTCCATATTTTGTAGTTATCACCATTCAATTTGAGAATATCATATTGAATATCAGAAAAATTCACAGGTTGAATAACTGCACAAAATTTAAATAAGCATGCTTATGTCACTAAATTGTTGAAGCAAAGAAACATGTATCATGTTTTACCAATCTTAAAACATGCAATCATATCTCAAATGTGAATCTATAACAATTAAAATGCCTATGAGCTAAGCTTTAATTAAAAGATTCATATATAACATTTATTATGAAATTATCAAATTATATTCCTTTCTTAATACCTGTGGGTAAATTAAGAAAAAATAATTTACTATTCCATCCTAATTAACCATGCAAATATAATAAATCTTCTTGTGGGATAAAATTTATCACATTTGAACATGATTAATTACAATCATTTTACTAGATGTGATCCATAACATTTAATATATAATTTTTCTTAATCAAAAATGTTATGGCTAATCTTTAACTAATTCAAATTATATTAATCACATGACACATCTTTTATGCAAAATATGAATAATAAAAGTTTCACATAATCCTTTTAAAATATGTTAATCATGCACCAATATCATATATTTGCATAAAATTAAGTACATGCATGAATTTAAAATCAAATAATGATTTAAATCATGCAATTTAAGAAAATTGGGTTAAATTGTCAAATCTGAAATATTTATGGGTCCAATATGTAAATTTAGTATAAAGATTGACCACTTTCAATCCGTAATTATATTATATATAATTTATTATTTTACAAGCTTTCATGATAGGCCCCACGTTATAAGTATAAAATTAAAAACTTTATGATGGGCCATGAAATGGTGTTGAGTTCCATCTTATGCTTTACAATTATAAAACTAAAGCTTGCAATGATGGCCCTACGTAAATAAGGTTCTACAAAACTTTGCAATGGTGGCCCCATATAAAATAAAGTTTTGTTTCCAGAAAATTGTTACGAAACCCGTATTTAGCAAAACTGAAAATGTCGTTCATCATCTTCAACCTTCAGTTGGGTTAACTTGACCCAAATTCGACCCATTTATCTATCCACCTGTATCTTCAGTTCTAGTACTCCATTTTTGATGATTCAAAAGTTATTTTAAACAAAATTGAATTTCATTTAGATATGTAAGATCAATTTCAGAATATAGTGACGCTAACATCATCAATATATGCAACAGAAAAAGTCACTCATCTATATATATAATCACAAAAATTCAATTACATTAAGGCAGAGGTAAATAAGCTCTGATACCAACTGTAAGAAATGAAAAGAAACGATATACTTGTCTATTATGATAAATAAAATGGAAATATGGAATTTAGATCTCATATCTCCTGCCACTGATGTTGAGAGATTCAAATGGGTGAGAGGGTTCTTATGAGATTTTAACAAATTCAACAAGATGATGTATCAGAAAATATCAAACTTAGGGACCCAATACCTCCTTGCCCATAATTTATATTCCTTTTTGTCTTCCATCAAAACAACATAAGGAGATGACTGTTCGCAGTGAAAGGATATGAAGTTTCAAAATGAATATACGCGACTCATTATAAGGATACCAACAGATAACAGATTTGTCTAGCACATACAATTTGCCAATGACTTTTCCCACTGCCAAAATGTCTTTAGTCTTTAAGTATTATAAGAAAAAATTTGTGGGGAAAGTTAAAAATCAATCAAAGATATTTCTGTTGTTTATTTACAAAGAGTAAATTGAATTTACAGTTAGGCATGTATAAAATTTTTGAAGGTAATTTTAAAGGTCAATCTACCATCATTAATGTGTGATACCAGATTGATGCTTCTAGTAGGTAAGTAAATAAGTGTAGGTTTAGGAACAGTGTAAGGATTTGTCAAATAGTTAAGGTTGACACATATGTGAATACTAACACTAGTATCAACAATCTAAGAGTCATGTACTAATCAAACATACCATGAAGTTTAATACAAGCTTCCTCTAGACGATTATAGTATTCCCAATACCTATTAGGTTGTTTTACAAATTCTTTCTCCTTAATATTTCCTCTTTTTAATATTTTCATCTTCTTACTCCTTTTTTGTAATTCATATTTCCCCACCATCGCATTATTATCAAGATTATCATTAGACACGTTGTAGATTTCTCCTTGCTTTTCCATACGCAACAGCATTCAATATGTGTTATTAACAGTTGGAAGAGAATTCATCGTCAGAATTTGATTTCTAATATGATAAAATGAATCACTGAGTCCTATACAACAAATTGTATGAGGTGATTAGATGAAACTAGATTAGAAATTGACCTTGTCACTCTACAAATACACTATTTCGCAACTCTATAACTATAATGAGGCATTGGCGTCAACACTTTTAACTCATAATATAGCTTCTTCTGTTTGTATAATACTCAACCAACGACATATTTCCTTAATTCAGAGAAGCAATTTTATGCTGCAATTGGTATAAAAGAGGCTCGTTATAAGCCCCAAATATTTCTTCTATCTTTAGCCATAACTCTTTTGTCAAGTTAATGTATACTAAAGCATTAATAATTTTCTTTGAAATCATATTCAGAATCTAGGAAATTACCGTACAATCAACTCTTTTCCATTAATCATATTTCGTTGAAGATTGATCAAGTTCAGTTAATTTCCCGTATATGAACCCTAGCTTGACTTTAGCTTTTAAAGCACTATTCATTGCATGCGCCCAAGACAAATAATTGTTTTTGTTAATGGTGATGTAACTAAAGCCATTCCAAGATGATCACAATTCTACAGAAACATAGCATCATGATTATTGTATATTGGTGAATCTTGAATCTGACTTCCATCTCCAGCAATGGATCAATCTTCCACATGAGTTTCCAGTCGTAAGAATGTTAGTGATTAATGAAACAATATCAAACAAAAAGTAAGTTAATGAATCTATGTATCAAACAAAAAGTAAGTTAATGAATCTATGTAAACAAAATCTTAATGATGTAATATTATGAACAAATATAGGAAAAACTTCATTATCATCAAGAATAGCCAAAAATAGAGAGAATAAGAAAGAACATGATCATCCATTGCATTGCCTTAAGAAGTGACTTATATATATGAAAATAGTAGGTTCTAAATTGCCCAGCTCCTCAATTTATTGCAACTAAAAAACTAATAGATCTAACCAACTATAACAAATTATTACTATAAATTAACATTTCGCTCAATTTTAAGGTAGATAAAAAATTGGCCATAAAATTCAAAGTCACAATATATATTTTGGAGCTATGACAATAAGTTATTAGAACCAAATTTGCATTTTTCTTTTAAACTAAATTCCCTTCCTATTTGATAAAATGCTTTGGCCAAAATTTTTTTTAATGTTTCATACTACATTATTTAAACCAAATATATTAAACAAACGTTTGTTCAAATTTTAATTCAAAAATTATTTTACTCTTTCAAATTTTTATAATTTAATAACCTCAAATTTATTTAGAACGTTAAAAGTCTATTAAACTTGCTTCTCGTTGTAGATTAAAAAATTAAAATTGTCATTGAATTCTAATTCAAAGATTGTATCGTTTATTTTTTAACGTCAATTTTAAACATATATGTGAATGTTGATATTACATTCAAATTCTTAAAAATATTCATTATTTATAAGAACCAAAAAATCTTCCAAAGTTTGGGATATTCGTAAAATGTCATTATTTATAAGAACAAAATAAGTATGTCTAGTGATTTGGTTAAGACGGGAATAAATCTTCTGTTCTTATTTTTTCTTGTTTTCAATTACATCTATTTATTCATTGCAATAAATTAGAAGAAAAAATATTAAGCCATAAAGGGTGAAAAAAATATTTAGGCGTAAAGAAAATAGAGTTATGTGTGCAGAAAATCCACTCCTGACTGCCTGTGGTTAAGACAGACAAGTAATTCAGTGTTGTCCGACTCCTTAATCCAAACATTTTCCACATGGCCCAAACCCTACAGCCCCAAATCACCCGCCCACGTAGGGCTCGCACTCCCACACAGAGTGAAGAATATAATACGAACGTAACACAAACTGATGACGGAAAACGTCATCGTTCTGCTCCTAGTACAGGAGCAGTTTCGCATTCCTGTCCCTCCCTTAAACCCCTTACCTTTTACTCCCCATCCTATTTTTTTTCTTTACGAGTGATTGTTTGATTATTTGTCTTCAAACAACGTGTCTTGTTAACTGTAAGTATAATAAGTCTCTTCAAGTTGTCTGTTCATTTCTTTCTCAGTGGCTTCGTGTTGGTGAATTGTTTGGTTGGTGGTGGGATTGGAACAACTGTAGAAAAACCGAAAGCTTTTCGACACATTGCAAAAGCTAAAATTTTGCTCAAAGTTTTGGGTACCCTTTTCGGGAAATTTCACCTTTTTACAGGTTTCTGGTGATTTCATCGTTTTTAATGCAGCTTTAAGCTACATGCTTTGTCCCTCTTCTTTGAAGGATACGTGTAAATATTTAATATGTATGCAATAAACCTTTATATCTGATTGTCTCATTTCATTTCTTTTCTTTTAATTATGCTATGAATTGTTATGCAAGGTAATTTGTTTCATAGCTAAACTCTGTACTTACTACTACAATTTCCATTTAATTGTTGTTCTTATAAGTTTGAACTATGAGTGTATGGAGCAAGATTTTAAATTGCGATTCGGAATCAACTTTTCTGGAGCTGAACTTTTCTGCAACTGATTTTTCCTTTTTTATAACGAATCAAAGTGGAAACTTTGCTGAGTCCTTTTGCCAATGAAAGGTTATATCAACTCGTTTGAGATTTCATTTATTTAATTCCCGTTCATTTTGTTCCCAATTTACTTTTAGAATAAGGCTCTCTGATCAATGAAGTGATTGGTTGTGACAGTTGATTAAACTTTTACGGTTTCCATTTGTAAATCATCAATATTTCATTAAAATATTACCAGTTTCTGTTTTCGATTGTCTATTTTGTTGGTGTATTTGATTCGTTTGAAGCTTCTATTTTGACAGCATAATCGGGATATTTAATAGCAATTTGAATGACCATCTCTTTGTAAAGAAGGAACTACCTGAAAATGGCTTCCAGAGCAATTTTGAGAAGAAGGAAGTTTATCTCTGATTACCTGGCTACCTCTGCTCGCTCAGTCCAGAGCTTCCATTTTGTTGGAAATACATTTCAACATGTAGGGTGCTACAGCTTTTATTTTAACCAGTCCACCGAAGAGTCTAACTGTGTAAACGCACCAAATGAGATTATGGTGAGACAAGCAAAATTAGATGGGTTTTTGGGTTCAGGAAACTTTTGGCATGGATGTAACAGTTCACATGCACTTGGTCTTCAACATTTGAGATCGGGGTTCTTTTCTCCAATGAGGTTGATGTTACCTTCTGTTCGTTCTGCCTCAACAGCTACAGCCAAACAACCAGAAGTGAGCAGCGATGATGAGGAAAATGAAGAAATGGTTGCTAAGAAGATAAAGGAAGCATCTCCTGAGGAATGTGATCAAGCTGTTGAAGGTTTGACTTCTGCAAAAGCCAAATTGAAAGCCAAAAGGTTGCAAGAAGAAGCTCAAAATGTCGTTGAATCCACTTTACAAAGGACATGGACTGTGCTTCTAGGATTTGGTCCTTCAATAAAAGCTGTAGCTTCTATGAGCAGGTTCAAAATACGACCTTTATGTTCTCTTCAATTTATATACTTATCTATCACTAATTTCTTAATGCTAATGCTCCAGGGAGGATTGGGCCGAAAAACTTGTTCACTGGAAACATGAATTTTTCTCAACACTGCAACATTACTGGCTAGGCTTCAAACTTTTGTGGGTTGATGTGAGGATCAGTTCAAAATTGCTATTGAAACTTTCTAGTGGGAAGACTCTATCAAGAAGAGAGAGGCAACAGCTAACTCGAACTACTGCAGATATTTTTAGACTTGTACCTTTTACAGTTTTCATCATAGTTCCATTTATGGAGTTTCTTCTACCAGTGTTCTTGAAATTGTTTCCCAACATGTTGCCTTCAACCTTTCAAGATAAAATGAAAGAGAAGGTATATGCTATGTTCTTCAATGTCTTCACTCTTTTCTTTTTAGTTACCATTGATTCTTGCTGCCATTTTTCTCTTTAGGGAGTAGTTTAATGAAAAAGGTAGTTAACGTACTAATAGTGTTCCTTGGCCAAATCTCCTTCAGTGGCTGTGGATGTCTCTCCGTTCGTGTTTAATATGAGTAGACATTAATTTAGTATATGTTATTAACTCCTAAAAAAGCATGGCCTGAAATGGACAGCCTGAAAGTTGGTTGCCATCCTTGAGTATTTTAGCAAACAAAATTGCACTTCATTTTCGATCTCCTTTACTCACATATGGTTATCCATTGATGGATAAGCTTGATTTACTGTCACTTATGAATAATGAAATGAGTGTGGTTAGGCAACATTTATCCTTATTAAAGTTTATTTTCATATTCCTGAGGTCTTATTTGGTTTTAGATTTGATTTTATATTTTGAAGTTCACTGAGGTTTTGACACTCTTAAAATGAGTATGAATTTAGAATATATGATATAATCAATTGAAACTCAACTTGAGAAGCTCGAATTATGTTTAGTTCATAACTTTACACTTCACTCCTAACAAAGCATGAATGTGATAAATAAGCTCAACTTGAGAAGCTCAAATTATGTTTAGTTCACAACTTTACACTTCACTAATTATCCTATCAAAGCATGAATGTGATAAATCTTGGTATACATTCATTTGCAATCGCACTCAAAAAGCAAAATTGGGGTTTGCGCATAAGCAGAACTTTTCTTCTTTTTTATTCATTTTAACCGCATTTCTTGCTTTGCCCCGACTTGGCCAATATTTAGGAAGCTTTGAAGAGGAAGCTAAAAGCAAGGATAGAATACGCAAAGTTTCTTCAGGATACTGTCAAAGAAATGGCAAAGGAAGTTCAGAACTCTAGAAGTGGAGAAATTAAGAAGACTGCTGAAGATCTTGATGAATTCTTGAACAGAGTAAGAATTAAATTTGTGCAGTTGGACTTATTTAGACTTATTTGTTTGTTGTTTATCTTTTCCTTTTCATATTGTTACATTAGCTAATACTAGTATATTGATCATGTAGATAAGAAGAGGTGGCATAGTTTCCAACGAGGAGATCTTGAGCTTTGCTAAGCTATTCAACGATGAACTGACTTTAGATAATATCAGCAGGTTGGGTTTGTGGCCAGTGTTTCCATATTTATATTGGCATACCTGTTTTTCTCAGTATCTCAATGTAATCTCTCATGATTTAGTGACTTGTTTCCTTCTATTGCTTTATTTTGCTCCTTTCAGGCCTCGATTGGTAAGTATGTGTAAATATATGGGAATCAGTCCTTTTGGAACAGATGCATATCTGCGATTTATGCTCCGCAAAAGACTACAAAGGTGAAACTCATGTTTCCAATCTTTAGTTAGCTAAAGTACTTGTTCTCATTTCTAAATTTTAAATTGTTTCAAGAGAAAAAATATATACTTTTTTACAGTAATCAATTAAACTATGGCATTTCCTTTTTAAATATAAACTCTTTGGTGCTCAGAAGACAGCATTAAAATATTGGATTAATTTTTGAAATCAATCGACTTTAGTCTGCATGTCCATTTTCATCTGTGTACAAAAGCGGCCAAATAGCAAACATATGTACGTAGATGAGTTTCTGCATTTGTTTGATTTTTCTAGCACTGTGCTGTTACCTATTTTACTCATTTATTATTGACCATAAGCAATTGGAATTAGGTATCATTGGGTGAGTAATTGTTCTTCGTTTGAGATTAGACAGTAAAGAGATTATGTTTTCATTGTTCTTTTTCATCATTAATTATTTAGGATCAAGAACGATGATATGCTGATTCAAGCAGAGGGTGTGGAGTCTCTTTCAGAGGCTGAACTTCGCGAAGATTGCAGGGAACGTGGCATGCTTGGTTTGTTCTCAGTTGAGGAAATGCGGCAACAGGTTTTTTGGTTTAGTCTCTAACTTATATTTCAAGCTTACAGAAAACATGCTTCTATGATTTGAAAGGCTGTCTTAGCATAGATGAACAACCAGGTGAGTTTGAGTTGGTAAAACATGAGGATTCGATACAGGCTACCAGAATGACTTCCCTCCTGCTCCAGATATTCTTTGTGACCTTAGATTAATGAATAATGATGCATGTTATGCATCTACTTCCCATCACTTGTCTCCAAGTTTTTATTTCAAACAGTCATTCTTCTCCTAAAAGACGTGATCTGAAATTGGAGTGGTAAAGCTAAGAAAAGTGTTATGCATGATAGACCAACTTATATTATCAATTGATATTGTATGGCTTTGGTGATCTTGGTGGAAAACTTCTTTTATTTGACATTTGTACTCTGAAACCCTTGGTTTCAGTTTTAACTTCTTGATTTTTCACAGCTTCGTGATTGGTTGGATCTTTCTTTGAATCATTCCATGCCATCTTCCCTGTTGATCCTTTCAAGGTGATTGTAGTGTTCCTTAATGGATTATGTTCTTTCTAGACTCTGTATTCTCAGTTGAAGCTTCATTAGCAATATATGCTTTAGATTTAGATAAGAACCTTGGTATTTGGTAATGTGGTAAAAACGGTGTGCAGGGCCTTTACTGTTTCTGGAAAGTTGAAACCAGAGGAGGCAGTTCGGGCAACGCTGTCTTCTCTTCCTGATGAAGTTGTGGATACTGTTGGTGTTACAGCTTTGCCATCAGAAGATAGTGTTTCAGAAAGGAGAAGAAAACTGGAATATCTTGCTATGCAAGAAGAACTTATCAAGGTTTATCCTTAGGAATCTGGATTTTACATTCTTTGCTGAATAAGAGATTATTCATCTCTTTTTTGAGTTCCAAAATTGTGCTGTCAGATCATCTCTTTGCGGTTGATGATTTGTTAAAAATTCAGATTTTCAGTTAAAATTTTAGTACTTAAATTTAATGGTTCCATAATCTTGCTAGCAGAACTAGAGTTTTTGATGTAGGGCGAATAGAAGAGATATGAACTAGTTAAACTCACTGAGATTAAAAATTATGGGTGTCTTGAATTTGAATTTCGGGTCTGGAATGTCAGTTCCAAAGTTGCACAGAGCTGTGAATGTGATTTGCAGATGTGATCAAGTCTTTTGTATATTATTTTCATGCTTTACCTCAGGCTTTTGTTGGTTTCAATTGACACCATGTAGGAGGAGGAAGAAAAAGAGGAAGAAGAGCTTGCCAAGAAGAAAGAGTCTACGATTATTGAAGATGATGTGGCATTGAAAGAGATGACTATTGCGACAGCAAGGGAAGCACATGAACTAACTAGAGCAAAAATATTGGAGAAACAAGAGCAACTCTGTGAACTCAGTCGGGCTCTAGCTGTTTTAGCTTCAGCATCTGTAAGAATTAGGATAAAAAATTGTTTTTAATGATCATTCTGTCATTATATTAAATCTTGATTTGTTTTATCCGAGAGTGGGGAAGTTCTAATGATCTTCCATATCCTGAAATATTTTCTTCTATGTATTGTGGCAGTCAGTCAGCAGAGAGCGAGAAGAGTTTCTGAGCCTTGTCAATAAGGAGGTATTGATCCATTGTTGAACTGATTTGAAAATTCATAATCTTGATTATTTACTTCAAAGGAATTGCCCCATTGCTTGCATGTCTGATTTTCATCATTTGCTGACCCTAGCTACTTATTAATATAGAAATTGTACATCAGATGAAAGTATTTCATATTGGTGTTAATATGTCAAGAAACATAGTGAACTTTACCATTCTGTGTGGAGGCCTAACTATAAAAAATTTAGTCCTACTTCTTGGACTAATTTTTTCATTGAATGAGACCCTCCCGACCGAAAGCATCTACATTGAAAGATTCCTATGTTCTAAATCATATTGTGGGAGTATTGGTGATCCAAAACTGTGACTATATTGTCAATTGTCAAAAGATTGCTTTATTTTATTCATTTTCTTTCCTCCCAAGTTCACAAATGATTGCATAAAGTAGCTTGATGAAACCAGTCCTTTCATTTTGTTTCAGGAGCCAAACTTTCTTTTAAGGGCTTTCGAAAGGTCGTCCTAGTATTGTCAAACAATTATAACACTAAACTAATACATTACCTCATTATGGCTTTGATATTTCAGATAGAACTTTATAATAGCATGGTGGAGAAAGAGGGTACGGAGGGTGGAAAGGAGGCAATCAAGGCATATATAGCTGCTCGAGAGGATACTGAACGTTCTTTTGAAGCAGATGAACCTGATGAGATTTCTTCAGCATTAATAGAGAAGGTGAAATACATATACTGCTATCCTTTCGAGCCGCTATTTGCACATTTTATACACTTGGTACCTTCAACCTCATTTTACCTTCAACCTCATTTTCTATATGTGCTTTAACTTCAGGTTGATGCAATGCTTCAAAATCTAGAGAAAGAAATTGATGATGTCGATGCCAAAATTGGTGACCAGTGGCGACTACTTGACAGGTGAATCATTGTTTTTATTTTGCAATTTATTCTTTATCTCTTTGAGATTTTTGCTGCATTGCAATGCTGTAAAAGTACATGCTCTGTCCTTGCAAAATCTCTTTGAGAACAGAGTGAAGAGCATTATAAGCAGACCTAACTCATTTAAGAAAATGTTCAATATCTCCAGAACAATGAAAATACATAACAAAAGCATAAGCATATAATGTTAAAGTAATTGAATGCTGCAGGCATCTTATCTAACATTCCTGGATACTTTCTGTACAGCAACTGACGCTCAAGCAACATATTCAAAACAAATGAAATGATATGGTGGTATCCAAAAATTTAAGTTTAGAAGGGACATATGTAAACTACAATGAATGTTCGTGCTGTGCATGCATTTGTTATGGATAGTGGTTGATCCCTATTAATTCCACTCCCTAAAAGGCTTTCAAGTAATTGAATCCATTTTGGCGGTCATTGACAACATTGGTGTTATAATTTCCAGTTCATGAAGTGCACGGTACTGTCTAATGCTTAGTTATGATGTTTAATGTTATTTGTCTAGGGATTTTGATGGAAAAGTTACTCCTGAAGAGGTGGCAGCTGCTGCTATGTACCTAAAAAACACTCTGGGCAGAGAAGGTGTTCAGGAACTCATCAGCAGTCTTTCCAAGGATGGAGGTAAGCAGTCCGATTTGGCTATGTTTATGCATGTTTTTTGTCTGAGTTGCATGCCATTATTTCCATCGTTGAAATGACCTAATATTTCTTTCTTGCTGAACATTTAAATTTTCCCCTGGTAGTTACCTGTGATACATTGTTAAACTATGAAGTTGAGAGGAATATTCATTTTTTCTAGTGGGGTTTGGATATATAGCAATAGAGTCAAAGTTCTTCATGTATTTCAGTGGCTTTCAATGCAGTGATTTTATACAAGTTGAAGATTAAATGAGATCAGATTAGAAACCCTTTTGGACATGGGGAATAACATTCTGCTTCTCTACATTTTAGTCAGAGATTGCTTTTATTATGTTCTTATCTGGATTCGGAATCTTGGTACTCTTTCTGCTAGTATGTCCTTGGATGATTTACTTCTGGAGAAAACATATTTCTGTATATTCATGTTTGAACATTCATAATCCTTTTTACTCTGATATCAAAGTATAGTCTAGATGCTTCCTGACAGATCATTTAAACTAAATTGAGGATCATTGCGTTTTATTTTTCTGGAAACAATAACAAATAAAAGTTGTCTACCTTCAATTGCAAAGAGCAATTTATTTTCATTAAATATTAGTGATGATGCAAGTTACATTTTGGGAATGGTAAAGGATGGACTTGTGAAAATCTGTGACTGTATACGATGACGTGAAAGTTTGTGCCCAGAGTGTTGTCTCCTGATTGGGATGTTACGTTCTTTCAGTTACTTCCATGCATAGCAGTAAATATTCTGACTAGTGCTTTCACCAATTTGAAACAGATGGGAAGATTCTGGTTGAAGACATCGTCAGGCTGGGTAGTAGGATAGAAGAAAACAGTACAGCTGAAGAGAGGGAAACATGAGACCTCCCATTACATTATGTTTTCCAGATCAAAAAATAGTAATGATATAGTTAGCTAATCGTATGGCATGCCATTCCGTGTCCATTTTTCAAGAATCGTTCATTGCCAAATAGGAAAGTTTGTAACTATGTTTCAACAGTCAAAATCTCAGACACACACCAATCATCTATGTTGTTCATGTACGCCATCATTGTAAAGGTCATGTCATGGTCGTTGAACAAAAATGGATTGCATGTACACAAGGATACTTATGAGGTATTTACATATGATGAAGACAAAAAGTCTCCTAATCCTTCTGTATAACCGTAATGCAAAAACTACATTGAAATGTTATGTTATGGCTTAATCGTAAATTTACACCTGTTAATAAAAAATTATAGTAGTAATTTGGACATGGAAGCTGAAAATTGTGAAAGTTCTTAGACTCCTTGGATGGTGTTCTCTGAGAGAAGAGAAGGGTGAATGTTGATGTTTCTTAATCTGACAAAGAAGGAATGTATGCGAGTGTATTTATCAAATTTTGTTTTCCATTTATTCTGTTTTATTAAATTTTATATGTAGAATTTACGTAAGTGTGAATAAGATTTAATAAATAACGATAGGAATATCGCGAGTGTGTGGTTGTCCGTGAAGCACCAGGATACGGAAATTTCATTAAACATGAAGAACGTGTTTCCCAAGGCCGAGGGTTGATTAAACCAGGGTGACGGTGCCTCATCACGTTGAGTATGTCGTCCACTGAGTTGTTAGGATGGAAGGACAGCGTTGGACTGGATATGTTGACTATTGCTGTGTGTTGCACAGTCCCCCTCCTAGTACATAACCACTTGTTCCAGGTTCATATATTATGTCTTCAACGTGTTTTGTGTATTATACCAATTCTATTTTGTAGTCAAAAGAAAAAGTTTAGAACATCTTATCATATTGGTCTTGGTGCAGAGAATGGGGTTATCTTATTCCAATAAACCTTGAAGAAAACCCCACCGTGCAGGTGAATTGGTAAGAGACCCTTTTAATTTAATGATGCCGTGGGTTTAAATCTCTCTCATATATGCAGTTATTTAAAATTTAGAGTCAGAGCTTTATGTTTTATAAAGGATTTATCGAACTTGAATAGAAATTAGTCTAGGCCACCGGGTGAGCAGCCAAAAAAAATAAATCTTGGAAGGAAAATAACTTTTTTAATTTCACTGAATAATTAAATTTTAGTTAAAAAAGTTAACTTCAATTTTTTAGTAAACTTTTCATTATAAATAATAATTCAGATCTTAACAATATGGACTAAATCTTAGAATCCTATAAGCTCATCAATCCTGAAACATGAAACTCTTCAGAATACCATTACGTCACTGTTTATTACAACTCAATCGCATGTCATCATCCCTCCAGGTATCATCATCCCTCCAATTACATTCTCACTTAAACCACCTAATGATCGGCAGAGCTTCAGGTCGCTTTCTGTATCAAGTTCAATAATTTCGTTGTCAGTTCGTTGCGTTTATAATGAACTCATTGCCACCACTCGCATGTCTAAGTTATCAGAAATATTCGCGTCTGATCGAATCTCTAGGACCCAAGCATTTTCAAGTTATTATTCAACCCCAGGAGAGGGCATAGATTCACTACTTCATAGCTCAGCAACAAAGTACGCAGGGAATCCTATTCGGAAAATGATCAGCTTGTTGCCTAGAATGTATCGCACACCAGTGACCTGTGCCATGTGGGAAGAAACTACAAGCATGGTTCAGAAAGCAGATCATTCGGCATTTGATGGGACTTCACGGAGGGAGTTGGAGGCAAAAACTCCGTCGCAAAGCAGGACCAGTTTTGTTCATAAGTTCTCTTCAGATTATATACTAAGGGAGCAGTATAGGAACCCCTGGAATGAGATTAGGATGGAAAAGTTGGTTGAAGATCTTGATGCTCTTGCCGCAATCATTTCCTATAAGGTTTGAAACTTTTCGAGTTTTTTTTTTTTTTTTTGGTCGTGTTCCAGTCTAAATCATCATCTCATTTTACTCGTGCTGAAGATTGAGAATAGAGATTATTATTATTTTTCTTAATCAATACTAATTTGTTCACCAGCACTGCCGCAACAATGAAGGGACAATGGGGCCTTTGTTGCTGGTCACTGCTTCTGTTGATAGGATGGCTATAAAAAAGCCCTTCAGTGTAGATGCTGACCTGAAAATGGCAGGTGCGGTCACATGGGTTGGCAAGTCTTCCATGGAGGTTCACCTGGAAGTGACACAGCCAGTACAAGGTATTACAGTAGGATTACTACTTGGGTGTTTTGAGCGATCATTAGATTAACTTTCAGCCCGTTGCGGTCTGATTTCTTTCTCTGAACGTTCAGCTGCCTACCGGTTATAAATTGTATGCTTGTTTTCCGTTGTTTAAAGCTTCTAATCTGGCTCTAATATTGACATAAATGAGAAAGCAGGCTGAAACCTTCGTGGTACCATATCACCTCTAGCCATGTTTAATATTCTCATTTTCAAAATGTGATCATAAGTACTTGGTTACTTGACCTTCTTGCGTTAGTAAGTATATGAAAATGAGACCTTGCTGTACAGGAATCTCCAATCCATCAGACTGCATTGCTCTTGTAGCAGATTTTGCATTTGTGGGTCGGGACATGAAGACAGGAAAGTCAGCCCCTGTTAACAAAATCTTGCCTGAAACTGAACAAGAAAAATTGCTCTGGGAAGAAGCAGAAGAAAGGAACAAAATGAGGAAACGGAAGAGAGAAGAGAAAACAGCAGGAGCAGATACTGAAAACAGTTATGGAGGAAGAGTTAATGCATTATTAGCTGAAGGCAAGGTGTTGAGTGACATGAAGGCATTGGCAGACAGAGATAGCATCCTCATAAAAGATACATGTCATGAGAACTCCCTCATCTGTCTACCACAGCAAAGGAACATTCATGGAACCATATTTGGAGGGTTCTTGATGCGCAAGGCATTTGAACTGGCTTTCTCAAATACCTATGCATTCGCCGGTGTACCACCACAGTTTGTTGAAGTTGATCATATTGATTTCCTTAAACCTGTAAGTAGCTGTTCTAATACATAGATTTGGAACTAAGGACACAATCAGTAATATCTGTTGAACCGTTGCAGGTGGATGTTGGAAACTTTCTCCGATTGAAGTCTTGTGTTTTGTACACAGAACTTGAGAACCCATCCAAGCCACTGATAAAGGT
>JANZXR010000001.1:22719710-22738413 GCA_027575705.1 Erythroxylum echinodendron | reverse complement strand
TCGAGGCACTCGACCAAGCATTGAAGGAGCGAGATGCCTTTTGGACTGAAGTTAGGTTGCGTTTAGAGCAAGCACAACAACGAATGAAGCATTATCATGATACTAAGCGACGGGAATTGTCATTTGAGCCGGGGACTTGGGTGTGGCTTAAGCTCCAACCCTACCGCCAACAAAGTGCTACAAAACGCAAGTATAACAAGCTTGCTCCTAAATTTTATGGACCCTTCAAGATTTTGGCCAAAATAGGTGCTGTTGCCTATCGATTGGAATTGCCTCCAGACAGTCGTATTCATGATGTCTTCCATATCTCTTTGTTGAAGGAGTTCAAAGGTAATCCCCCCACATACATTTCCTCCTTACCACTAGTGCGGGATGGCAAAATTGTGCCTCATCCACAACAGCTGGTGCAGTCACGGTGGAACAGGAGACGTCAGGAGTTACTAATCCAATGGGCAGGTTCTTCAGCTAACGATGCTACTTGGGAGGACTTAGACGCTTTTACGCAAGCTTATCCCGAATTCGAGCTTGAGGGCAACCTCGATGTCGAGGAGGGGAGTAATGATAAGGATACTTTTGTGGGTAGAACTTATCAAAGGAGAGGGAAGAAGTTGGGTAACGGCTGATAAGCTAGATAAGGCTGGAGAATTTATTTAAATAGGAGCAATAATAAAAGATTAGATTAGGATAGTATTGGGATAAGGATAGTTAGCTTTTGAAAGATCCTTTCTATTTTTGTTTCTTAATAGGGTTCTACTATAATAGGAGTCTTAGTTAGATGGATTGTTATTTTCCTATTCTGCGTATATATACAGCAGAATTACCAATGAATAAAGTATGAAATTTATCACAAAAAAAACAGTAGTTATTCTTAGCTGTAATTTATTCTGCTAGCTCTGTCAAGAGCTAGCTACCCTTCAATCAAAATCGGTTCTTCCTCCAAAGGGAAGAATAACAACAAAGGAAAGAAGATAGATTTCTGTCTTAATCGTCCTGTGACAAGATCATATAGTAGCGCCCTTACCAAATTGTTGATTACTTGGTTTAAAAATGTCGAATTTTCTTTTGCATTGCAATAACACTTTTCTCTTGTAACCTATGTAGCACGGACACGGCAAAATGAAGCCGTGTCCGTGTGTCGGACACCCACTGACACGTGGTGGACACGTGCCCGACACATGTCTGTATGTGTTGGAATTAAAAAATAATTTTTTTCAACTCTAACACGGCTCAAACATGTCTGAAGACCGCTCGGACACGACTTAATGAAATATATGCTCCATAGAATATATGCTCTATGTTTTTTGAGAGAGGCTTATAAGTACCAAATATGTATAAACTATCAAGATGTTAAAAGTCTTGAAACACATCAATCAATATATATCATATTATGAATTTTGAATTTTTTCTTAATATATATATATATATATATATATGTCATGTTCGTGTCCATTAAATTTTAGTAGTTGATGTGTCTCTGTTTATATGTCCGTGTCCATATCTATGCTTCTTAGCTTGTAACAGGGAAAATTTCCATTCGCCGTCACAGGAACTGCTTTAAGGTATAAACTAAAAAGTCACCCTGAAACGTATGGATTTTCCTCTCGCTAACCTGTTATACACCGCCACTTTCTCTTTCGAAAATCTACTCATTCACCCGTTAAAGTTACTGTTTAAGTGATCAAGTTTCTAAAATGGAAATAACAGTAATAAAAATGAAATGAACCATTCTCTTCACCTTTCAAATCAAGAGAGGATTGAAACTCTTTAACAGATTTACATGATAGACAGTAACTGTTCAGGCATGACTGCTTTTTTATTTTCTGATGCGGTTGTTTCTATATCTTACACAATACGTACCAAAAATCTTAGTTGAATACATATACATATATATAGCTACCGAAACGGAAGCCAATCAAAGGTTGATGGAACCAATGTACAGTAAACTCTATCGGATTCCTATTTTGCTTGCAAAAACCAACAACTAGCCGGCACGCTGTTTTGAAGATCAGTGCTAAGATGAGAATGATGAACCTTCATCATCTGGGGAATCATAATGCGGACTCCTATTGAAGCTAGGAAAAACTGGTTGAACAGCTGAATTCATTGGCATAGGACGTGCTGAACTGTATATGGTTCTCTCGTTGATCTTTCCAACCTCTTTACAGACATGATCAAGAGTGGAAAGGAAATCCCTCACCACCATGAAGATTCGGAATGGATGAGCTTCTTCCTTATCCGAGTTCCCATGGAAATACTCAGTTATCTCCTTCACTTGGGATATAGCAGCTCTGCCTTGGACCTGAAGTCTTTCAATTTCTTCCGCAGCCTTCTTAAGAAATCCATTCATTGAATCTGAGAATTTCTGGTTACACTCCTTCATTGGAATTTCTTCAGTCAATCTTATAACTTCCCCAATTTTTGTAATTCCGGTGGCAAGCTTTGCAACTTCATTGCTAAGTACCTCTGAATCCATTGCAGCAGCTTTCTTCACATTGGTAAGCTCTCCACTCAAACTTGAAACAACTTTCAGGCCAAGTTTTCTAAATTCAATATCCTCCCCAAAAGTAAATTGTTTATCATGATTTGTATCGAAAAGACGAGAACCTTCAGATCTTATGATTTCCTGTACAACAAAATGCAAGAGAGTGGTTTTGCCATCAGTTCCCTTAACACCAACAAGCTTAAGGAGTGTATCCAGCTTGAAGGCACGAGCATTGCCACGATTAGTGCCATCATTCATTCGGTTTCCAGTCTTCAGCACCGCTTCTAGAAGCTTTAAGAACATTTTGCTGTTCCTCAATTCTTCACAGGCTACCTGTGGAAAATCAGAAATTGTTTATAAGCTTGAGATACGAAAACATAGCACAGAGGAGATAGATATTTTCGTGAATGACTGGAGCAGGAGGGCATACACTATCAGGACTTCATATCATTTCAAATTGCTTCTGAACGATGGCGTTAAAATTACTAGGCAAACCCATCCACAGAAATTTGTGTGCTCAAAACCACCAATAAACACACATGCCTCTTACATACGATTATACACAGTGAAGCTATTTAGTCCCCCCTCTCCCCTGGCTCTCCCTAACCAACCACATAGTTGCATTCAGTGACAACCATGCTGAAGTGCTTTCCTCATACTAAACAGATCCGAATATCCTAAAACTATGGAGGTTCACAAGGAGTAAGTGATAAGAATAAAACCTATAAGTAAGACCAAGAAGCAAAAGTAAAAGACGATAATAGAATATGATTTCAACTGGCTGCAAGTGGAGAGATTTTTTTGAACAAATGCATTCCTGTAATGGATAAAGACTAAAAATGGAAATAAGTGTTCAATAATGTTATCATTCTCATAGTTAGAAAGCTGGAGCCGAACATGTAATCATACACAATGCAAGAGACCTATATTTTGGTCACGATGAGAAAATCCAGATGAGTATGTGGATAAAATTTACCTTCAAAGTTTCAAAAGACCTTCTAAGGTATTCAACTTCAAAGTCAAAACTAGCAATGTAAAGCATTGCATCAACCCTCTTAAATGCAAAAGGAATGTCAAGTACTGCCTTGAGAAACTTCTCAGCAGATCCTAATTTGAATGGTGATTCATCCTTGAAATCCTTTAGTTTCTGTTCTTCTTCCTTGGATGGAGCCATCTTTAGTAAGCTTTCGAGAAGTTCTGTACCCAATGTATCAGAACTGCCTGCTTACATAGAGAGTAGTTAAAATAAGAGTAAAATAGTTTGAATGAATAGCACAAGCAGCGATTGCAGATAAGAAGGAAAAAATTTAGTAGTAGAATGCATTTTAGTGGAAATAATTCTGTCACAAAGTTAAGTGCTCACATATGGATTAGCAAAATAATAGACAATGGGGTTACAACCTGTCATGCATGCCAAGTATCAATGGGGTTACAACCTGTCATGCATGCCAAGTATCAAAGCTTATCATGCCAACATTACCTTCCAAAAGGGCTTCGCAAACTTCATCAGTGGTCACATTAAGAGCTCTCAATAATATTGAGATGTTCTGTGACTTCTTTGGATCAAGAACCAGATTCTCATTGTTCAGCAAAGGAAAAGACTGACGTCTCCCATTGTTTTCTTTGATATTCAAATTTGAATTGTTTACAATAAACAGTGTCTCAATCATTTCCTCGTTCAACCTTCAAACAAAGAAGCAATCATCAACGTACAAGTCACACAAATTTCTCAAATATAAAATTAGGCAATCCCATCCAAATGAAGTAACTACAAGACCAACTGCAATGACAATCAATCACCAGAAAAGCACATATCAAGAACGAGGCAAGCAAAACCCGACTATTCCATACAAAAAGTGCAAGGATAAAATCTCACTGAAAAGAGCTGAATTTAATCTGATCCCAGACCATAGCCCGATCGGAGCTAGCTCTAACTTTATCCCAATGTAAAGGCTTCAACTTTGGTTTGTGGGTCGTCTCCTCACTCCTCTCCACAGTAGGCTTGCTTGGAACTTGCTCGCTCGTTGAACTCGTTACTGCCTTTTGAACCACTGCTGGCCTTGAAGGAGTTATGAGAAGCGGAGATCCTGAACTCACCCAGTCCGCTTCCTGACCTGCCGGCCTTCCCATGGGAACCTCCCAATACCGTGCCGGCAGTGGAGGAGGAGGCGGTGGCGTCATCTTCTTAGGCACAGATTGCTTTTGAAGACGCTCCACTGCTACTGCAGCCCTTTGTTTCTGCTCGGTAGAGCCTGAACATTGTTGCTGCGAATTACTGGTATTTTTTGATAACGAGGTTGAAGAAGAAAATAAAGAAGAGGACTTCAACGGGGAAGGAATACTGACGACGGTATCTGAAGATTCAAACTTTATACTATTAGGACTCGAATTTGACACTGACGATGAAATACTCGACAAAGAATTGCCAGGGGAACATGAATTCGAATACGGGTACGAGGCAGTTCTTGAATTGAAACTCCTCGACCCAAAAGTTTCCGAGTTTAAAACTTCGAACTCTCTTCTCGAACTCGATCCGAAAGGCACTGTACTCTCATTGAGACTCTCCTTTCTTCCAAAGGATCCTCTTGGAGAAAAGAACTCCTCACCTTCCTCAATCTCCGAACCATCTTCACCTTCGTTATGAGAACTAACCAACACTTCACCGCTTATATAACTTGGTGTATAATTGTGTTTAGGCAATGGTGGAAGTGGTTTTAGTTCTGGAGAGCCAAGTCTACGATAAGGTGGCGGTGAAACACCAATTTTCACTCGATCATTGCTCGAAAAGGCGATCTTTGGATGATCATTAGGACTAGCTCGTGAGTTTACTAATGTGCCCAGATAGAGAAACTCTGAGCTTGTGTTGGGGACGCCTGGACGAGGAGGAAGTTTTGGAGGTTTTGGAGAGCCATCGGAGGGTACTGTGTTTGGAGGGAAAAGTCGGAGGTTGTCAGAGCCGGGGGCCTTCTCAAAGGTGGTGGGGGTGGAGTGGTGTTGATGGCGGCGGGAGTAGAGGAGGAAAGCAGTGAGAGTAGCTAGTATGGCGGCGAATAGGACGGAGAGAGAGATTAAGACGGTGACTAAAAGGTGATGGTGGGAAATGGAGGAAGAAGGAGGGTGAGGGAAAAGGAGAAAGGAAACATTCGCCGGAAGGGATGTGAGCGACGCGGAAGGCGGCAGCGATGGAGGGGGTGGTGACAGCAAGAAGGGAAAAAATGCACTTTGAGGGGTGGTGGATGTGGTAGAGAAAGGGTACTTTGGTTGTTGAGCTTGAGACTCTGGTTGGGGAGATTGCGATGGTGGTTGAGTGGTTGGAGAGACCGTGGTGTTTAAAGGGGAAAACGGTTGGTGGAGGAGGCGACGGGGGTGGTGCGCGTTGGCTATGGCGGTCGAAGTAGTAGGGAAGAGGAAAGATAAAAGAAATAGTAGAATGCTTGTTCTGTTCACAGACATCGTAAAGGCTATCGAAAGGTGGACCCTGCTTTTTAGTACTCTTGTTTTCTCTAGCATACTACTGGCTCTTTCAACTACATACGAAATTTTAAGAAAAGATTGGAAGTTTTGTTGAACCATGGAGGGAGACTGGATTTGGAGCTCTGGGTACACAGAAAGACACAGTAAAGAAGTTGCGGGACAGAGTCTGTTCCTAGTGGCAATGTGGAAGAACAGAGAAATTACGAACTATCGAATCAAAGATGGAGCGATGCAGAGATCATCTCTAAACAAGAATCTTAGGTCCAAGTAGAGAAGGGAACATCCCAGCTCTGAGCAAGAGACAGGGAGAGCAGCTGGTACATGGTGGAGGAAGGAGGGAACAGTAGGAGCAAAGAGGATGGTAATTCAAACGAAGAAAGGACCAAAACTATTAGGACATATACAGTAAAGATTCGCTCTTTCTTGTCGATTTTAGACCTTCACCACTACAAGACAACGGAATATAGAACCAAGCACAAACCAATGGAAGCAAAGAAAGAATCGGACAGCTTGCTTAACAATTATTGTACTGAGATCAGCATAAAGGGTGAGTTAAAAGGTTGTGATTTGCCAACCTTTTCGCACTCGCGGGTCGTGGTTTGCGGAGGATATTCATGAGATTCACTGCAGCGGCCACTCTAGTGTAACAGCCAACCATACGTTTAGAAAAACCAAATGCTTTCGGACTTAAATTGCATCTTGATTCTTGAAGTTTATCATTTTCATATAATATAATTTATATTTTAATTAATATTATAAATACCGCATCGGTATCAGTAATGAATTTAATTATAGTATGATACTATATTAATATTAGTTAATGTTGAATACCGTTTCGAGTTTTTTAATTTATAAAATAATCTATAAATTTTTTAAATTGCAAAATAATCCTTAAATGTATTAGACTGTACGATTTATAATTTTACATTATTCATATCTCAAAAATCATAATAATAAAATTTTAAAATAACAATAATTTATTTACTTTTATTAATTTTCACATATTTCATATAAAAATGATAACCAAAATTAATATGAAAAAGATTATTTAATTATTATGCAAATATAAATTAAAAATAATACAAAGTATTTAAAAGATTACAATTTTATCATATAATAAATAATAATTACATCAAAATATTAAACAAAAAGAATAATTTTTAACAAATATATTATTAACAATAGCTCGATATCGGAGTTTAACAATTTGGACTTCATTATTGGATAAAAATTTGTCACATTGTCAATAGGTGGAATTGGACTTAAGATGTATCACTAATTCTTCAAATTATTTATTAAAATTCAAATTATTTACTTTTGTGACTTAACTTATGGGAGTAAATAAGTTGGTTAATTAATGCATGTTTAGTCAATGTGATTTCAAAAATGAAGAAAAAAAAGAATCACATTAACTTTTATGTATAAACTTTATTAATCTAATTGATTGGTAGCATCAATCATATTTGATTACTTTATATTGACATATTATATGATAATCTTTTACTTTTGGGTTAACAAGTTTAACATTCTATATTACCGAATATAATTTTGAACAACTTTAATCATTAGTATTCTATCTTTGGTACATTTAAACTAGTGATAAAAATTTAAAGGACACTTATTGAAAATAAATTTGGATTAGTACTCATTTAAAATAAATTTGGATTAAGTCATTATATATTATTGGGTAAATTATAATTATAATTTAAAACTTTTTCTAATTTTATAACACTAGATACAATTATATACTATATAAATCAAATATTTAAAGTTTCAATTTATTCCAAATATATTTATTCTTTTATTATTATTACTCATATAAAAGACTATATATTACTGATATAAAAGACTATATATCTTAGTTGTGTTTTTATTCTCTCTCTTACCTTCCATCAACTTTCTAGATTCTTCTATTCACCTTTTTCTCTTGTGTTTTTTTTTTTCAACAAGCTCAAATGCAGGTATAGTGTACTCTAGTCTTCATTCAATTGGGTCGAGGTCAGTTTCAAAGAAGAGGGTTGATTATAGGCATCAAGTTCATATTTATAGCACCCAGAACAAGCAGCAATTAGGGAGGTATGTGCGGTTGGGCTTGGGCGCTAGGCAAAAGCTTTATTCCTCAAGTTGTTGGTATTTCCAGCTCCTATGAGATGGAAAAAATTAGCCAATACTTATGCTTGGGGTTTTAAACTAACAATGGAACATAGTGAATCTATTTCTTAGTATACTCAATGAACAAAAGGAATGTTTATGACACCATAATACCCCTTACAAGGATATATGAATGTACACAAAATAGACATAGACAATCTAACAATTCCCAGAGATAGAACAGACATACATCACAATTCATATAGTTGCCCATGTTAACAGACTTGCTCACATACTTCAAAGTGATTTATACAAATCACAAATTACACATGTCATATCCATACATTGAAAATCTCATCATAAGTTATGGTTATTATAGGCCATTTACATATTGAAATCTTTATAGGTCTTACAAGTTACTACAAAATTCCTTTTAATATTTATGATTACAACACAATGTTTAGATACAAAATCTTTCAAAATGTTAAGCGTCCTTCTTTGGCCATTGCAGTTGTCGTAACCTTAACCGTATTTATCAAAACCTACACAAAGGAGAAACCACCGTGCTAAGCATATAACTTAGTAAGGAATATTGATGTAAGATGACGACTACTCACAGTAGTCGCCTAATATTCACATTTAAATGATTCATGACATTTAAGTGATAGAAAATACATTATAAAATAAGTCATGAAATATACACCTAACAATATTTGAATATGAAATTCAGAGATTATTCATAATTCAGAGATTATTCATAATATAATTCTGCATCAGGATGGAACAAATATCAGAACATATACATAATTGCCTGCTAATTTCTTTATATATGGGTAACAGGAACAAAACAGAAGATAATTATGATCGATATCTACAGAAGAGGCAATAGCTTCTAAAACAAAAGAGACATAAGTCTATAAAATAGAAGACACCATAGTGTCTCATAACAAAAGTAGCTGCAGACCCTTCTAGACATGCCTGTTTACTCACAACTAAGAGTTGGCATGTTAAAACTAATCATCAAATCATTATAATTACATTTCATAATCACATTATAGAGTAACAAACTTATAACATACAAACTCATTCCCTTATTCTTGCATTATAATTTGAAAATGTTTATCATGCTCAATCTTATTTAATATGCTTTATGGTCATATTTCTTTTCAAAAATACATAAATGAAATCATTAAGGTATATAAAAATTACTTGCATGATGAGTCTCATATTTAAATGGGTTTGCTAAGTTTCATTGACATTTGAAAAGGTTCAGATGAAGTTCTGTAGCATTTAGGTGAGGAAAATTCATGTTTGGGCTAAAATGGGATGATGCATGGCTGCACCCTTATACTCGTAACCATGCTTGGCTAATTTACAGCTTTTCTTAAAATAGGTTTCCAGTTCCATTTTGTATCGCAACTTAGGCTTTTTAGAGAAATGGTATTCTAGACCAATGTTTCTCTGTGTCTTAATTTTCTAATGACATAAATTTCATACAATTTGGTTAAGTATTCTGGGTGTTATACCCAAAAAACTATAGGTTGTTCTAAAATAGGGACAACAACAAGACTCAATTTCAAGCTAGAATTAAAAAATCTTAAAGGTAGAATCAAATTTTGGTTCCTTCATGAAAGTTTTACGCATATGTCTCTAGTTTAATTTAAAATTATAATTATCAAATTTGGAGGTCTACAGGCTAAGATATGACCAAATTATTGAAGCCTATTGACTAGAACCTATCCATTCAGCTAGCATATATCCCAAATCAACTAACTTCTGTCTTATCATGCAATAACAAAGCAACCAACACATCCAATTTAACCAAAAACATCCAATTTGCCTATGGAATACTTCTTTTACCAATTCTCTTCACATCACATTCATAAATTGAAGCAAACATATTAAAATTCCCATACCTCTTGATGGAGTGATCAAAACCCTTCTTCTCACTCCACTTGCTTCCCTTTGCCTTTGTCTTTGATCTTCTCCTCCTCTACACATAACACACCCATTCAAAACTCATCTTCAACAATTACATACACAAAACAAAACCCTATATGAAGAGGAGGCGAGGAAGGAGCTAATTTTTGTATGAATATATGAAATTAACTTACCTTAGACTTCAAATCCACCAATTTCTTTTGTTTCTTTCAAAATCCCTTTTAGAGATCAAATTTAGTATGAATTTTGATGTAGCGAGAAGCTCAAAATTATGCATTTTGAGTGTTAAGGTTGGCTTCATCTCATCCTCTTCATATTTATATGTAAATCTTATGGTGTGTAGAGTGACAAGTGGATAATTCCCATTGGTTCCTACTTTTCAATTTTCGTTAATTACAATTTGGCCACACTATTTTCTTATTCCATGTAATTGCATTCCATCATTATTTAGTTAGCATTTTAGCCCATAATTAATTTATATTTATGCGTGCATAACATAATTAATGCAAATTACATAATTACCCCCAACAATTCCTTTAATACTAATTATGTCTTATACTAGGCACTCACTTTCATATTCATTAACACCCATTACATATACTTTCATGGATATGACACATTCCTACTAGGATATAGTTTGGGCCCTCACATTTCTCTCCCCCTTAAAAGAATTTCGTCCTTGAAATTTGTACCTGAAGAGAATAACTGGGATACTGAGCCCTCATTGTCAATTCTAGTTCCCATGTTGCTTCCTCAAGTCCATGGTATTGCCAGAGTAGTTTCACTAAACGTATTTGTTTATTTCTGAGCTGTCGCACTTCACTGGCCAAGATAGACGCAGGTCTTTCCTTATAAGAAAAATCCAGTTGTACTTTAATTTCTTGCACAAGAACCTTGTGTGTATCAACAGATTGATATCTTCTTAATATAGAAACATGAAACACATCGTACAACTTGGCCAATTCTTCAGGAAGAGCTAACTAATAAGTTACTAATCCAATTGTCTTAAGAATCCCATAGGGAGCAATGTAGCGTGGGTTGAGCTTACATTTCTTCCCAAACCGAAGTAATTTTTTCCATGGTGATACTTTCAGAAATACCTTATCCTCCACTTGATACTCAATATCTTTTCTTTTTAAATCGGCATAGGATTTATGCCTATCACTGGTGACTTTTAATCTCTGTTGAATAATTTGAACTTTCTCTTCAGTATCTTTTACAATATCATGCCTAATAATCTTGTTTTCACTTAATTCAGTCCAACAAATAGAAGTTTTGCATTTTGTACCATACAGTGCTTCATAAGGCGCCATGTCAATACTAGTCTGATAATTGTTGCTATAACTAAACTGCATCAGAGAAAGATATTTATCCCAACTTCTAGGGAATTATAACACATAACCCGAAGCATATCTTCCAATACTTGAATAACCCATTCTAATTGTCCATCTGTCTATGGTTAGATGGACAATTAGATGGGCCTCATCACTAGCTAGTACACACAATCGATCTTTATAATACTGATCATTATCTCCTTTCATAGAAAAGTAAAGTTGTTTACCTTCCTGAGTTGCCTAAATAAGTTATTGCAACTTATCAACTTTTGAGCATCAATGATCTCTTGTCTCAAATTAGGGCTAGCTTTTAATTGAGTTATTAAAGTCCCATCAGATGCAATTCTCCACTCACCCTGCTGCTCTAATAATGTCGAAATGGTCTTCCAATTTAAGGCATCAACCACCGCATTAGCCTTACTAGGATGATATTCCACAATACAATCATAATCTTTAAACAATTCCAACCAACTTTGTTGTCTCAAATTAAGTTCTTTCTGAGTAAACAAGTATTTCAAACTTTTATGATCAGTGAAAATCCCACACTTTTCACCATACAAGTAGTGCCGCCAATTTTTCAAAGCAAACATTACTGCTCTAAGCTCAAGATCATATGTAGAATAATTTTGCTTAAGTAGCTTCAGTTGTTTAGAGGCATATGCAACCACCTTACCATCTTGCATTAGAATACAACCTAAACCATTTCTAGATGCATCACTAAACATAATATATTCCTTATTAGATGTGGGTTAAGCCAATACGGGAGCTTTAGTAAACATTATTTTCAACTGATCAAAGCTAGCTTGACATCTAGTAGACCATTCAAATATCACTCTTTTTCGTAGCGGTTTAGTCAAAAGAGATACTATTATTGAAAACCTCTCTACAAACCGACGATAGTAACAGATCAAACCTAGAAACTTCTCACTTCATTCAAATTTTATGGAAGCTTCCAGTTAATAATCACTTAATTTACCAAGATCAACTTTAATTCCTTGAAAAGAGACAACATGTCTTAGAAAAGATACTTCCTTAAGCCAGAAATCACACTTGCTTAGTTTGGCCTATAACTGTATTTCCTGCAGAGTTTGTAACACAATCAGTAGATGCTGAGCATTGTCTTGCATATTCTTGGAATAAACTAGTATATCATCAATGAATACTATAACAAACTGATCTAAATAGCACCAAAACACTCTATTCATCAAATCTATGAATGTAGTTAGTGCATTAGTTTACCCAAATGGCATCACCGGGAATTCATAATGTCCATATCGGGTCCTGAATGCAGTCTTTAAAATGTTCGCATCCTTTACTCGAAGCTGATAATACCCTGATTGCAGATCTATTTTTGAAATTACCCCTGCAACAGATCTTTTATTCTTGGCAATGGATACTTATTCTTCATCACAACCTTGTTCAATTGCTTATAATCAACGCACATCTGGAGAGTACCATCTTTTTTTCTTAACAAACAAAACAGGAGCTCCCTAAGGTAAGACACTAGGTCGAATAAATCCCTTATCTAGTAGCTCCTGTAACTAAACTTTCAACTCCTTTAATTTAGTATGAGCCATCCTATATGGTGTTCTAGATATAGGACCAGTGCCAAGCACAATCTCAATAGATAGCTCCACTTCCCTTTTGGGAGGAAGCCCAGGTAATTCTTTAGGAAAAACATTTGGAAATTCTTTCACCACCTGCATGTCTTGTAGTTTTATACTTTCCCTCTTAAAATCAAGTACAAAGTGAAATAAGCTTCACATCCCTTGCTAAAAAACCTTCATACTTGCATGGTAGATATTACACTAGTCAAAGGATTAGTGCGGATGCTATACAACATTATTTCAATTTGATCAGGCTTTTTAAGGACAACAGTCTTATCTTTATAATCAACCACTACTCGATGCTTGGAAAACAATCCATACCTAAAATCAAATTGAATTCATGAAAAGGCAATTCGATTAGGTCTGCTATAAACTCACTACCTTGGATTAAAATAGGAAAGTTTTTATAGACTCTATTAACCAAGATACTACTACCAAGAGGACTGATTAAATGAATATTATAATCTAACTAATATATAGGCATCTTTTTTTCTGAAAATTCCCCAATACAGATATAAGAATGGGTAGATCTAGGATCAATCAAAATGTGAAAGAAAGAAAAAAAAGAGAAGAAAAATCGAAGAAGCTAAGGAAAAGGAGGAAAATTGTGGGGAACTTGGAAGGAAGAAGAAAAGAAGAGGAAATCAACTTGTTAAAGGTAAGTTTTCATCTTTCTTCTTGCTAGGTTTGAAAAGGGATTAAATAGAGACTAGGGTTTGTGTTGGGAATGAAGGAAAAAAGAAGAAGAAGATGAAACCAATTTGATTTTGGATTTTTAAGCTAGGGTGTTGGTTTTCTAGCCTAGATGGACTATGGTTAGGTTAAGTTTGAGCTTGATTTGTGTTAAATTTCATGTTGTTGTGATTATGGAAGTTTTAAGAGTTTTATTGAATTGGAAATTTAATAAGAAATTGGTTTGTTTTAGGAAATCAAGATAATCCTACCCAAGAGCAAAAGGAAGAGCCAATTTGAATTTGGATTTTCAAGAGTTATAAGGTGGGTAATTTATTTATAGTTATTGTGTAATAAGCAAAATGTCTTGTGTGTGTGCTGTGTGTTAAAATAAATTGCTTGAAATATTGTGATGTGGAACTTTGCATTATGATGTATGACATATGATAAAATAATTGAATTTTAAGTATAATTATACTATGCCTTGGAATTGTATCGTGGCATTTTGATTAAATGGAAAGAAGAAAAAGCATGAGAATATGAACTTGTGATTAATTGAATTGAGCATGAGATTTGATTTTTGTTTGGGCGAGAGAGGAACCATTTCGTAGTCATGTGCACGTTGACATAAAGCCTTCTCCTGGTTGCCCTCTTATGGCACACAAGATCCGAAAAGTGGATTCATTTTGTTCAGGGAATAAACTTCGGTTTCTCTGTTTTATTCCACAGAACCCTCGAGTCATTCGTTTGTGCATTTGCTTTTTTATGTGTTAAGTTTTGACGAAGTTGAGTATTATGTTTTGATGTTAAATCACATCCAATATGTTTCATTTGAGATATATTGAGTTATGAGTTATGAATGTTGAACTTCCATTGTTGGGTCAAGATAAGATGAGTATGCTTATATGATTATATGCATATTAGTTGATTGTGTCATCGCCAATGGCTATAAATATATTAGCCATTGAGCTATGTAGCTCAATCCAATATTTTTTCCCACTTCTCAGGTGCAGAACAAGACAGTTAGCAAAACCTTGCAAGGTATCAGAAACTCCAAGATAGTTAGAGACTTTTGTACTAAGTTAGTGAACATTTTTAGATAGCTTTATAGGCATATCAAACATGAGCTTCTTTGGTATTTTGTTTTAAGTTTGTGATGTGTATGTTGATATATAACTAAAGCTTGATTAAATATTTACTTGTTTAGCAATGAGAATGAGAATTTGAGGATTTGTTGTTGTGTATGATGATGGTTGTGAAAGAGGAATGAGTATGTGATAGTAAATTTTTGTTTGGTTTAGAATAACATGTTAAAGATTGGAAGGGTTGTATGGCATTAATTATCTGAGGGTAGATTTAAGAATTTAACAAAATTACTTAGTAGTTGAATTGATATGAAGTGTATGTGTATTTTTTGTGTTGAAATGTTGAGTTAGAGTTGCAGGTTAGAAGGTTTCGGCCTGGCGAAGTCAACTTCGGCTGCGACGAACTTTTCCCGAAAGGCGTTTTCGTCTCCATCTCGTGACTTTGCTGTGGCAAAGTTATAGGTTGGCTATGGAAAACTTTTCCCAAGAGGTCCTGGGAAACATCTCCTGATTTTGCCGCGGCGAAACATTTATAGTTTGTCGCAGTGAACCTTTCCTGAGAGGTTCTGAGAAATATTTCCTGATTTTGCCGTAGCGAAACAGTTAGTTTATCGCGGCGAACCCATGTTTTGACCCTCCAAATGACAAAATCTTTTCGAAGTCTTCAATAAAGTGGTAGATCTAAAAGCCCTCTTCAAAACTGTCCTAAGACGACTTTAATCTGATCTCTCTAGTAAAAGTTATGTCAATTGTCCCAAGATAGGAACAATATGATTGAGGACATAACCAGGTTTGACTCATTTGGCCATAACTCCATCATCAGATTCACCAAATGAAGTAAGTATTGAATTAAGAGATTTCTAACTTATTTCTCTATCTCTCCATAAAATCTTGGAATCCATTAGAGTCGATTCCAAAAAGATTGAAGGAGAGAAAGTGGGAAACGACTAAAAGAGCATGAATTGATTGTTTTACTAAACATACTTTGGTATTTTAATCATATCTTGATTGGTAGAGCTCCGAATGAGATGATTATTGATTCAAAATAAACTAGAGACATGGAGCTATAATCGTTCAGAAGAAGTAAATTAGTGATTCCACTGTCGGAACTAGTTTTGGCTAGAGAGATCCCATAGAAATAACCTTATAGGATAATACGTTCATATGTTTTGATATTTCGGATATTTGGGCTTTGAAAACAGGATCCAAAATCTTGTGATATTAGAGCCTAGGTTTTTCCTAGGATTAGGATGCATAGTTGTATAATTTAGTATGATGTGTGATAAATTGTTTACTTTGTTAAATTGATTGATTGCATTAAGTAACATACATATCATGCATACATATAAAAAAATAAGGTTAAAATGAAACCTAAGCTAATCGTTAGTGTTTATATTGAAGGAGTAAGATGCCATCTCGTAGAAGGACACGAGGAGTTTTGCAAGGATCAATTGCACTTGACTCTCCACCAAGAGAGGATAGTACTGATGAGTCTGTAGCCCTAACAAATACTGAGGCTTCTGTAGAACAAGGCAGTGAGCCCATTCGATCACAGACGCAGGAGTCTCCACGTCCACAGGAGCAATTGCCTATCCCATTGGATCCGAGGATGTTTCAGGCATTTGCTTAGGCATTTTTCCAAGCCATGGGCCAAATGTCAAAAACTTCTACTCTGGCCCCAACTAAGAAGGGGAAACAGTTTGACAAGTTGAGGAAGTATGGAGCAATGGATTTCTATGGGACAATGGATCCAGAAGAAGCTGAGACTTGGTTGAGAAAGACCGAGAGGATACTAGATCAGATGGATTGTGAGGATGATGAGAAAGTTGTGTACGCTACAAGTTTGCTACAGGGAGATGCTCTGTATTAGTGGGAGAGTATGCCAAGGAGTTAGATGAAACCACCAGTATTGACATGGAAGGACTTCCTAGCAGTGTATAAGAAAAAGTATTTGTCTAAAGTATATATCCAACAAAAGCAGAGGGAATTTTTGAGCCTCACCCATAGAGAGATGACGGTGATTGAGTATGAGCGCCGATTTACACAATTGCCCCGATATGTAGATGAGTTAATGATGAGAGAAGCGGTTAGGTGCCAAAGATTTGAAGCAAGACTTCACTTGGCCATCAGAGAGAAAGTGGTGGCACA
The DNA here is from genome assembly GCA_027575705.1 of Erythroxylum echinodendron. NCBI lineage: Eukaryota > Viridiplantae > Streptophyta > Magnoliopsida > Malpighiales > Erythroxylaceae > Erythroxylum > Erythroxylum echinodendron. The sequence goes on along the minus strand of JANZXR010000001.1, from coordinate 22,721,579 downwards.
GAATTTTTGCGATTTCCAACAGCAGGTTGAAGCAGCATTGAGAGTGGAAAATGTGGAGAACATTAAGAGTGCAGTGAACAAAAAGAGAAAGGGGAGAGAACAGTCCAAGAGAGGAGGTGTTACTTCTATGCCCGAGAGGAGTACTAGGACTTTCCCTGTACAGTTTGAGGAGAGAAGCAGTGATGCAAGCAGAGCTAGACCTATGAGGACTTCTACTATTTCAAGCCTCAACGACTGGAGGCAGCAGGACAGGAGATGGGGATAAGCGACCCATTCCCAAATGTGAACATTGTGGAAGGTTTCATAGAGGGGAATGTTACCAATTAACTGGAGTGTGTTTCAATTGCAGAGAGAAAAGACACATGGTAAGAGAATACCCTCAGAATCCAAGACATGAGAGAAGTCAAATGCAAGCTTCGAAGAGGGACGAGACAGTGGGATACAGGACAGTAAAGGAAGTAGGCAGTAGAAGTTCTGATGTGGCCAAGAAAGTGAACCCTTCAGGAAGACCGAGGGGACAAGCGTCAGCTAGAGTGTTTGCTATGACGAGGGAGGATCCAGAGACAGCTCCGGAGGTCGTCACTGATACGGTTAAATTATTTGATCATGACGTAATTGTTTTGATTGATCTGAGTTCTACCTATTCATTTGTGTCATCGAGTAGAACTGTTCATAGGAGAAATTTGAGCCCATTGGATTCTCCTTTGATGGTGAGCAATCCAATCAACCAGTATATTATTATTAGTCAAGTTTATAAAGATTGTGAGATATGTATTGGTGGAGGACAATTAGTGGTAGATTTGATGCCTTTGAAGATGGGGGGATTGGACGTGATATTGGGCATGGATACATTAGAAAAGTATCATGCCAACTTAGATTGCAAACAGAAGACAGTGGAGTTCGAGTTGGATAATGGAAGAAAGGTGGTGTTTGTGGAAGAAAGAAGGTCAAGTCCACCTAGAGTTGTTTCAGCTCTGATGGCGGAGAAAATGATGAGGAAAAGATGTGAAGCATATTTGGCCTATGTGGTAGACACGAAGGCATATAAAAGGAATTTAGAAGATATACCAGTGGTCATGAAATTCCCGAATGTCTTTCCCAAGGAGTTTCCAAGACTACTGCCACCTAGGAAAATTGAATTTCTCATTGAGCTTCTTCCGGGCACAACGTCAATATCGATCCCACCATATAGAATGGCTCCGGAGGAATTGAAGGAGCTTAAGGAGCAATTGGAAGATATATTAGAGAAAGGTTACATTACACCGAGATCTTCACCTTGTGGAGCTCCGATTCTTTTTGTGAAGAAGAAAGATGGGTCATTGTGACTGTGTGTGGATTATAGGAAGCTTAACCATGTCACCATTAGGAACAGATATCCGCTCTCACATATAGATGATTTTTTTGATCAATTGCAAGGAGCAAGAGTCTTTTCCAAGATTGATTTGAGATTGGGTTACCACCAGTTAAGGATAAAGGAGACTGATGTGTCAAAGACTGCTTTTAGAATACAGTATGGCCAATTTGAGTTCTTGGTCATGCCTTTTGGGTTAACGAATGCACCTGCAGCATTCATGGATTTGATTAATAAAGTCTTTAAGCTTTTCTTAGACCAATTAGTCATAGTCTTTATTGATGACATATTGGTTTATTCCGAGAGTGACGGGGAGCATGAGGAACATTTGAGGCTTGCTTTGAAGAGATTGAGGAAGGAAGAGTTAGATGTTAAATTTGATAAATGTGAATTTGGTTTAAATGAAGTAGTGTTCCTTGGACATGTAGTTTAGAAAAAAGGAGTGCATGTGGATCCGAGGAAGATAGAAGCAGTTGTGAAATAGGAAGCACCTAAGAATGTAGCTGAAGTGAGAAGTT
>JANZXR010000001.1:22655247-22673689 GCA_027575705.1 Erythroxylum echinodendron | reverse complement strand
GATGATGATGATGATGATGATGATGATGATGATGATGATAATAATAATAATAATAATAATAATAATAATAATAATAACAATCCAACGTTAAATTTTCTATTAATATGAATAATGTAGCCACCTACATCATATTAGTATTTTTCATATAATATGTATGAATTTTATTATTTAATAAATTAATGACTTATAAGGACATGATTTAAAAAAATTTATAAGGTCATGATTAAATATTTAATTTTTAAAAATTAAAAATTTAACAATAATAAAAAATAGAACAAAAACTAAATTTTACAAAAAAATTTCAAATATTTTGTACATAATTCATAAGCATAACATAGTGTCATGCATGACACTATTCATAATAATTAATTTTGCTTCAATTATGTCACACTATAGCACAATTAATTAATTGTAATTAGGCAAAAATTTGACTTGCAAAAATTAATTAATGTATAGCTTTGTTTATTTAGGAGGGTATAATTGATTTTTCACTTACATATATTTACCTAAAGATGAAAAGCTAGTGAAAACGCTGCTCCTGTGAAGTTGTTCTAAGTTTAGCGGTTTGGGATAAATCAGCTAACTATTGATCTTGTTACCAAACAAAACTTTCAGCTGTTTGAAACGGTTAAACAGCTGAATGATAGCAAATAAGCTAAAAAGCAGATAATCTGTTGTTCTCCGAACGCAGCCATTATCCTACAGAACAAAGTCATCATGGCTGGTATTTTGGAAACAAGAATAAGAAGAGAAGATTGTAAGCTGCTGAATTATTTTCCAACTAAGTGGCAAAGCATCAAACATCTCCTGTCACTTGAAATTGATAGGTCAAACTATAGAGATTGTATTATTTACGTGTATAACAGAGAGTTACAGGAGTAGGCTCCTTTCCTGGAAAAGTTCGAAGCCAGAACAATCCCTTACAATAGAAATTAGCTACCTCTCTCTCCCATAGTTTCATTCTATATTCTATCCTCTACAATCTCTCTCCGTAACTAACTCATAAAAACCTGCCTATGTGGCAATTTTCCCCTTCCCCATCTTACTCCTACGAATATAGGTTTGAATGGGCTTAGGCTGTTGTACTATGGGCTGATCACTAGGGAGAATGATAACATTGCTAACAATTCCCTCCTCCTCAATAGGCACCTTGTCCTCAAGGAGAATAGAAGGAAATTGCCCTTCAATGAATTCTGCATCCTCCCAAGTTGCTTCCTCTGCTGGTTTGTCTTTTCAACGAACAAGCCACTGGTAAATACTTCTACCCTTGTACTTAGACATGCTGAGGCTAGGACTGCTTCTGGTTCAGCCAATTTCAAATGGTCCATGTCCAACCCTTGAGAGAGATTATGCTCAACAAGATGATCACCTACGACCCTCTTCAGTTGGAAAACATGGAAAACTGGATATACTTTGGATGTAGGTAAGTACTGTAGTTTGTAGGCAACCTATCCAACCTTTCCAATGATCTTGAGGGGACCATAGTATCTTGTTGAAAGCTTGGGACAGATCGTTTTTACAACAGTAAGCTGTCTATATGGTCTTAGTTTAACAAAGACCAAGTCTCCCTCTTAAAAATTCACCTCCCTTTTGCGAACATCTACAAATTTCTTCATCATAGACTATACTCGCAATAGGTTGTATTTGAGTTGGCGTAAGGCTTCATCTCTATCAACCAAAGCTAGCGCCACTGATTCCACTTGAGTTTCTCCTTGAGAAAACTGCAGCAAGGTGGGTGGAAGGCGACCATAGACGACTTCAAAAGGAGTCCTTCTAGTCGAGACTTGGTAATTAGTGTTATACCAATATTCAACCCAAGATAACCAACAAGAACAATTTTTAGGTTGTTCGGTAGTGAAGCAATGAAGATAGGTTTCTAGAAACCTATTAATCACTTACGTTTGTCCATCTGTTTGTGGACGGTGGAAGAACTCATCTTCAACATTGTCCTTTGTAGTTTGAATAACTCCTTCCAGAAATTACTAGTAAATAGTTGGTCTCTATCACTCAATATGGAGCTAGGAATACCATGCAATGTCACTATATCTCGTGTAAATGTTTAAGCCATAGTTTTAGCAGTGAAAGGGTGCTTGAGGAGTAAGAAATGAGCATACTTTGGTAGACGACCTACTACCACCATTATGACTCCATAATCGTGGGACTTAAGGAGCCCTGTAATAAAGTCCATTAATGCTTCATCCCAAATAAGCTTAGAAATAGGTTAGGGTTGTAAGAGTCCAGTTGGAGACATTGTCATGTATTTATTCTTCTAGCATATGACACATTCACGCACAAACTTCTGTATGGAAGATTTCATCCTTAGCCAAAACAATCCACTAGCTAACCTCTTGTAGGTCTTTAGGAAACCAAAATGTCCCCCTGAAGGTGAGGCATGATACTCATGCAGAAACTGAGGAATTAACGTTGAAGTGCCTGAAAGGACTAATCTGTTCTTGTAGAACAATAAGATGTCCCTTAGATGGTAATCAGGTTTAGAATTGGGGTTTTGTTAGGGAGCTGTCATGAGTGAGTTAAGCTTGGTATCCTCCTTGACTTTCCATCAGACCACATCCATATCAAGCCAAAATGGAGATGAAATTGCTGAGAACAATAACTTGTCATCTTCTATTCTAAAAAGAGCATCTATCACTCCATTTTACTTTCCGAGTTTATAGATAACCTAAATATCCAAACCCAACAACTCAGCTTGCCAACATTGTTGATCTATAGAGGGGATCCGCTAGTCTAATAAGTGCTTCAAACTTTTATGGTCAGTATAATGTCTCCTTGTTAGGAAGTGCTTCCAATGCTGAATTGCCATTACTACCGCCATCACTTCTTTCTCATAAACTAATTTAGAATAAGTTGATTCATCAAAGGTCTTACTGAAATAGGCTAGTGGACGACCTTTTTGTATTAGGACAACTTCCAAACCTCTTCCCAGAGCATCACACTCGAGGGAGAACTTTTTGGAGAAATTGGGTAAAGATAGGAATGGTGATGAAGTCATCCTCTTCTTCAATTCTTCAAAAGCTTCTTGGGACTCCCTTCCCTAGCTGAAACCATCTTTCTTGGTAAGTTCAATAAGTGGTTTGGAATTTTACCGTAATCTTTGACAAATTTTCGGTAGTACCTGGTGAAACCGAGGAACCCTGTTACTTGCTTTATATTTTTAGGAATAGGCCACTCCAAAATACTTTTGATTTTCGACGGATCCATTACTACCTCCTCATATGAGATTAGATGGCCTAGGTACTCCACTGATTGCTGTCCGAAAATACACTTCTTATTAACAAACATTTGATTATATAGTAATAATTGCAACACCCAAGCCAATTGCTTCATATGTTGATTCCAATCTAAACTGTAAACCAAAATGTCATAAAAAAATAAAATGAACTTCCATAATAGAGGTTTAAAAATCGAGTTCATAATGGATTGGAATGTAATGGGTGTGTTCATGAGTCCGGAGGGCACCACTAAATACTCGTAATGCCCCTTGTGAGTTCGGAACCCCCATTTTATAGACATCCTCCTCCCTAACCCTGATGTGATGAAAGCTTAACCTTAAATCAACCTTGGAAAAATATGTAGCCCCATGTAATTCCTCCATCAACTCATCCATTATTGGAATTGGAAACTTGTCAGGCACCGTGAGCTTATTTAAAGCTCAGTAGTCAACTCATATCCACAATGACCCATCATTCTTTTTAACAAGAATGACAGGACTTGAGAAAGGGATGATACTAGGCCTAATGACTCCGGTTTCCAGTAATTCTTGAATCTGCCTCTCAATCTCATCCTTGTGATGATGTGCATGTCTATATGGACGAATATTCACAGGTTCTGCCCCTTCCTTTAAGTTAATTGCATGGCCATAAGCCCTTATTGGTAGCAACTTCCTTGTCTCTTGAAAAATCGACCCAAACTTGAACAAAATAGCCCGTAATTCCTCTTGTTGCCCTATGTCTAAGGTTCTTATCTCTTTAGATAAGGACCCACTGATTCCCATAGACCATAATAACCCCTATACTTCCACTTCCTAATGCTTTAAAATCTGTTATAGAGCATGAGGAGAAGAGGCTTGCATGTTAATTCCCTACAAAATAACCTCTGCACTCCTTCGGTCAAATGACATGTACATCTTCTTCCAATCAACCTTCACTACCCTAATGTTTCCAACCATGCAACATCTAGAATTAAATCAGGTCCCCCAGTGTCAAAGACATATGCATTTACACTAAACTCTTCTCCATTCGACTCCAATTTTATCTCCTTACAAATTCCTTTTGAGAAGGACCGATGTCCATCTCTCAATCTCACTCCGAATGTTCTAGTAGGAGTAATGGAAATACCCATAGCTTGAACTAACCTACTGGACACAAAGTTATGGCTAGCTCCACTATCAACCATAATTATGATAGGCATTTCATTAAGCTTACCTATCAAGACCATGGACTTTGTGGGTGAGGATTGGTCCTTCACTACTTCCCTGAACTCAACCGAATTGCACACTAGCTCCCATTCTTCTTGTTGCTCCTCAACCACTGTTACTTCTTGATTATTCATCCTAATATCTTCTTTGTCACCCTCCTAAACAATTAATTTTTATTCCTTGTCTGGACATCGGTGGAGTAGACCGAAAGTTTGTCCACACTTAAAACACAACCCCTTGGCCCTTGTCTCCATAAGCTGCTCGTAGGATAAATTCCTTATCCCTTCCATTTTGAACCTCCTTGCCGATTACCATCTGTCATGGTATTTCGGTTCTTGTTAGGCAACTCTCTTATTTCACTCTTAAAACTTCCAGCTAAATTACTTGTCTAACTTAGACACTGAATATTAGAAGTACCCAGCTGAGTCTCATAACCTGATGGAAAATTTTCGAGCTTGTTCATCAGCTCTCTTGGTCATAGTACCCCTTCTCCGATCAACTTCCTCTTCACTTTTCGTGGGACAGAGATGAGTCGAGCTCAAATCGGCAGGTCATGAGTTTGGACCTTGTTCTTTATTTCCTCACGTAGCCCACCCAGGAAGCAACTCATGTACCACTCTTTAGGAAAATGGGCTATTTACGACGCCACCCTCTCGAATCCGTTAATATATGTGCCCACTGATCCACACTGGGTAACCGACTTCAGCTGCTTAATTGGGTCACCTTCATCCTTATCCTCGTATCGATCAAACAACGAATGCTTGAATCACTCTCAAGTCATACAAAGGTCGAACTCACGCAAAGTCATAAACCAATACAACATGGTTCCCTCCATACAAATTTGAACCATCGACAAACAAAGTTCAAAAGGAATTTCGTGGATCAAAAAATATGATTCAGCCCACATAACCCACGTGAATGGGTCTTTGTCGTGGAACGCAGGAAGGTCAATGCAACATGTTGCGTTTCTGTACTCTTCCTATGCATACTCTGTGGCAGCCAAAGAAGACGTGTGGTGGGAATGCATCGGGGGTCTTTCTCCTTCTTCTCCCACGTTCTGAATCTGTGGTTTTTTGGCTGTTAAAGTGTGAAACCCTTCTCTCAACTCTAACTGTAGAAGATTCTGGGATTTGGCAAGTGACTCAAGGCTATCCATCAAGGTACTAAGCTGGGTTCTTAAGTCGTTCAACATGTTGTTATGCGATTTGACCATTCCCTCTTGAGCTAAGAGGGATGATTCCTGCCTCCCAAGAGACGCTTCTACAGTAGAAACTCTAGCCTCCATTCTAGTTTGCATACAATCTCTACCCACTTGTCCCTTTCAATGAAAGCATCAATTGATAGGTAAAACTATAAAGATTGTATTATTTACCTGTATAATAGAGAGTTATAGGAGTAGGCTCCCCTCCTGGAAAAGTTCTAGGCCAGAACAATCCCTTACAATAGAAATTAGCTACCTCTCTCTCCCATAGTTTCATTCGATATTCTGTCCTCTACAATCCCTCTCTATAACTAACTCATAACAACCTGCTTATGTGGTAATTTCCCCTTCCCCATCTTACCCCTACGAATATAGGTTTGAATGGGCTTAGGCTGTTGTACTATGGGCTGATCACTAGGGGGAATGTTAACATTGCTAACATAAATGCAGAATTTTAATATTATATGATTCTAATGCCTTAACTGTTATCTTATCTAGCACAACTGATCAAATGGTGCATTTAGAATCTGCCTTGGACAACTCAATCAAAGATTATGTGTCTCCTTCATATATGCACATAACAATGCTTATCAAAGAAATTTTCTATAGAACCACATCAAGGAAATTGCTAGTTCTAATACTAACCCATGGATGCTATCGGGTGACTTCAATTCCGTATTAAGGGCGGAGGAAGTTGAAGGTTCAAAGTCAGTTTGTTATCCGTGCATGGAACTTGGAAAATGCCTAGAAGAAGCTCAACGCAATAATATACCAATGACAGGCTATTTTTATGCATGGACCAACAAGCAATAGTTTTAATCTGATAAAGAAGAAATTGGGTAGAAGTGTAGCAAATTTAAGATGGATGAACTTGTTCCCCAACTGCTTTTCAAATTTTGCTACTAATTAGTTATCTGATCATATTTGCTACTAATTACTTATCTGATCATACTCCCATTCTCACCTCGTTGACTATAAAAAAAAAGTTCATTCTTTCAAGTTCAATGAATTCCTAATGCAACTGGTTGGTTTAAACGAAGGATTATGGACTACATTGAGATCCAACATTAGAGGATCTAAACAGTTTGTTTACTCAAAGAAAATGCAACTAATCAAGTAAGACATGAAGATGCTATACAATGTCAATATTGGCAACACACACCATCTTGTCAATACAACAAAAAGGGAGTTGGAAACCAGCAAGAGCTTTAATACACCAATATTGTAAATCAAAAAATTGAAGGAAGAAAAAGGGAAGTATTACGTCTTTTGATTATTCCCTATTCAAACAAAGAGCAAGGGTGGGTTTCCTTGATTTTATTTTTCACCAAAGAAAGTACTGCTTGCTTGGAGGAGGTCTTACCTACACAGTGAAAAGTGAAAGTGTGGTTAGAGGTTATGCAAAACCTTTGAAATATCGTTTTAACCAGTAAGTTAGTTCCTATTAGTTAGGAAAATATATTCCTTAGATTTTAAAACTTTAAGCATAGCATAAGGACAAAATTTACCTAGCATTACAAACAATCCTCGAGAATATGTATGTATATATATACACACTCACACACACATACATACCTTTTACACTAGACTTATTTAGGTTTATTAAATTGGAAAGAATAATTGACACTATTTAGTAATATTAGAAATAATTATAATTAAAAATTAAAAATATTCTTTATCATTAAAATCAAATTTTATTTAGTCATTGTTTAATATATGCAATCATTATATATTGTTCATCATTAAAATCAAATTTTATTTGGTTTAGTTGGTTTTTCAGTATGAGCTTTTGTTGTTTATTGTAATTGTTAGAGAGTCATAGATATTTATTATTCTTTTTATTTGAAGTTTTCATGTAATTATTATCTATTACATGTTGTAACTGTAATATTTTAAATATTTTTATTGTTCTTAATTTTATATTTATATAGTGATTAAATGATTATTTTTTATATTAATTGTGATTATTATTTATACGTGAAAAATAATATTAACAAAAATAAATAAATTGTTGTTATTTTTATTATTATGACTTTTGGAGACGTAGTTGATGTAAAATTATAAATTATACAATATAATACATTAAAGGATTATTTTATAATTTTAAAAAATTTAGAAACTATTTTATAAATTTAAAAGATTATTCAAAACTGTACCTAATACTGACCTATAATAGTACGAATCATATCAGAACTAAATCTTATACCAATGCCAGTACGGTTTTCATAATAATATTGTGATAAATACATTTTTTGCACTAACTCACCTATCAGTACCACAGTTGCCGATTATGTTATATATGACATGTTGGCTCTTCTTCCTCCAGTCAGACTGTCATCACGTTTTCTCTTCATTGTCGTGTCATGTCATCTCTCCACCGATCTTTACTGTCGTGTTGTCTTTCTTACCATCTTGTTACCGTCGTCTCACTCTCCTCTCCTCCTTACACCTTGTCGTCTTGCACTTATTCGTCGTTATCGTTTGTCGCCTTCACTATTGTAACATTAGCCTGTCACTCGTGTGTGCCGTTGTCGTTGTCTCTGTCTACTCTCTTCCTCTTACCGTCTTAGGTTCATATCTCTCCTGTTATGTAGTTGTGCCATCTCGCTCTTCCTCTCCTCCTCTTGTCTTGTCGTTACCGCCCGTCACCTCGTCCACCGCCAATTTTCAGATCTTAGTCAAGTAGTCAATGTTGTTGGTCATCCCGTCAGATTGCTTGATTATTTAGATAGTTGTTCCATAAGCTGGAAAATCGTGGTGATAACGTGATGGCATTTGGTATCATACTTTGTGTTGTAACTGCAATTTTTATAATAGGCTTGGCAGGTACAATTAGAGCCATAGGAGCACCTGACTTGAGGCCTCATGAATTGATGGGAATGGTTGCTGAGAGGGGGAATACTATACATGGCGTTAATTGTGTGGGATTGAAAGGGTGCTTTGGTTGGATTTAGTCCAAAAGTGATGTACTGATGTATGTAGGATTTAGTCCGAGAGTGGTGTATTGGTGTATGTGTACGTAAAGTGTTGGTTACATGAGATAGTACTTAAGGTAGCTTTCATTTCTTTTTAGCTAAGAATAAAATAAGGTGAGAGTCAGAAACAAAGATACAAGTTTCGTATCGTACTGACAAGAAAATGATACGAAATCAATCCCTTCGGTTATTATCAGCGGCCAGTACCCAATTTTTTTTGTCTAATATCAACCAATATAATAAACTTTTAAATCTTTGAGGACTAAATTACAAAAAAATTAACAAAAACAAAACAATTGATAGCAGACTCATGTCATTTTCTTCTCTCTCTTTTCTCTCTACTTATTTTCACTGTTCTTCCTCTCTCCAATGTTCATCGAAGCCGCCTTGACAGTCACCTACTATTATCGCACCACCGCTCGCAATCACTACCATTGCACCATGCCATACTCCATCGTTGGACCTACCAATGAAAGAGATGAAGGTCGAGCTCTATGAGAGTATAAATGTCAATAGGCAAGGTTGGACTCAGGTTACCCTTGGCCTAGCCCGGCCCGGCCCGTGCCAAGCCATGATGGCCAGTGGCCCCGGCAGGCTAGGATGTGTCGGCCGTGTCTGGGCTATGGCCCGACAGGTCATGAGCTGGTCGGGCCAAGCTGGCCTGTCATTTTTTTTAAATAAAAACTTTTAAAACGACATTATTTTTGACAAAACAACGTCATTTCGGAACGAATGAGAGGGTCATGGGCCGGCTGGGTTGACCGGTGGCTCCCTATAGTCACCCTATGATCGACCTGTAACCTGATCAATTTGAGTCAAAAATGGGCTGGACTGAGCTAACTTTGATATTCCTATACGAGAGAGATAAAAAGAAGGCTAAGAGATCTTAACAGGTAGAATAGGCAAAGAAAAGTGATTTCTGAAAGAGAGATAAGGAAAAGTCAAGAGTTCAATGAAATATCAAAAGGAAAAGTTGAGAATTTTCTACTAAACGTGTCAGCATACTCTCAAAAACAAAGTTTAGGGTTTTCAAAAAATGTATGGAAAAACTCGGCTTCTATGTTATCTTACTTTTATTTTAAGCTAAAGGATGAAATAATTGGGACCTGTTTTCCGTCACATCTAAATATCTAATCCACTTCTTATCATTATTTTCGAAACGTGAAGTGAGTCCAATCAAATACAAAAAATGCCAACAAAATTTGTAAATTTTTTTATGTAAAGTATTATTACCAGCAATCAATCTAACATAACAAAGGTTGATTTCGTAATATCCCAAGCACGTATATGTTACGCTTGGTTTCTTTTTTTAGTTGCATGTATTAAATTAAAATCAACATAAGATTGTATTTTTATACTTTAAATTATTTAATGATTTAAAATTAAGTATTAATTTATTTATATATTTAATTTATGACTAATTAACTTTTTTGGCCTAAGGAATAATAATACGCCTCATTTATTTTAAGAACATTTAACAATGGAGTTATATTACCAACCTTTAATAAGGTTCTTTTGGTTTTAATTAAATGTAAATTATCATCTTTTATTCAAGACTGATTTAATAAAAATAAATAAATTGTTGTTCTTTTAAATTTCTATTATTATGATTTTTGGAGACAAGGTTGATATAAAATTATAAATTATACATTATAATATATTGAAGAACTATTTTGCAAATTTTAAAAAATTCAGGGATTATTTTATAAATTTTTAAAAAATTCTTAAAAGAGTATACGGTATTGACCGATACCAATATAATATCATTTCAGAACCAAATCTAGTACCGGTACGAGTACAATATTCATAATATTGGATAAAAAGCAAACTTTACTGTAAAGTGAGATATTCCTTATTGTTGAAATTTCATACAGTTACATTTCAGTCACTATAATTTGTTTAATCAAAGTGTTTAGGAATTATAGGTTAAATAAATTAATTTTTTTATATGATATACACTCTTACCATAAAATCATGGATTTGCTTGTGTATCAGTTATTATAAAGTTCATCTACATCTTACAAGTGACTTGTATAAATATAACAATCTTTACACCCACACATATTTATGGTACTTATACATATAAATGTTTGCCAAATTCTTATTAGAGAAGGCCATGAGTTTACCAACAAACTTTGAATTTTTTTGGACAAAATGTGCTTAATACTTGAATTTTCCCAAGGAATTATTTATATAAGTTCATAAAGTTCATTTGCACATCTATACCATATAATAGTTGAGAAGTTGTTGTTGCTCTATTTCTTCCTATTATTTTACATATAACTGACTCTATATTTTTCATGTTACTAACTAGTAGCTGGCAATAGGGATTCTTGGGCTATTGACTTTAAATATACAAATATGCGTACATATTTATCAGTGGCATGTCATGGAATTCCTTTGAAGTTCAAGTTATATGTATGTTTTAAAAAACTAAGGCGTGTTTGTTTTAAGTTGAACAATACATATTTTGTAATAGTAGTTGCTAATAAACTAAGTTGGAAGAACACTTTACTTTGATATGAAGTCATAAATTTAATTTTAATATATGTCTTTATTTAATTTTACAAATAAATAGAAGGAAGTCTAAGTAGTCTTGATAATTCAATATCTTCAAGTAGATTCAATGATCTAACTTGAGCTCATGTTAGATTGGTTCATGGTATGATGCACTATAATGTTTATTTGTATTGCAACAAACATTTGAAAGATGAGAGAATAGCCATATTTAAAAAAAAACATTCAACTAAGATGAAAGGTAATGATGAGCCTTGTAAAAAAGTTAGTAATAAAGTAAAATGATAGATGAAAACTTTGCTTGAAGAATATCATAATAAGAAAGACATAAGACAAAGAGTGAATTACGAAATTAATAGTATAAGTTCTTTTTGCAATTGTCAGAATGATACTGCTAATGTTGAAGGTGTTATTCTTATCCAATATGTAAGGACTATTACAATTGATGGAGGAAGGAAAATGTAGTTTATAATGTACAATTCATCACTAATAATAATGCTGCTTATAAAGTAGTTAAGAAAAAGTTACAAAGTAGGTATAATTCTTTCTACTCTTTGTATTGTACATTATATTGTACATTACACTGACCTGATGTTAGAAATTATAGAAGATATTTGTTACTTTCCTATCATTGATAAAACAATGTTAAAAGTAAGAACAGTGACGACGTTCATTTGTAATCATGTATAGATTATGAATTTGATGAGAAAAGATTTCATCAATAGTAGGAATTTGTGTTATAATATTATTATAAGATTTCTAACTAATTACTAATCACTTCAATATTTGTTATAATAAAGAAGGAGTTGAGATAAATGTTTAAAAGTAATAAGTGAGTTACATCTCATCATGCTAAGTCTAATGTTGTAATTAAGGTTTTTAGAATTATATTACTCCTAATGTCAATTTTTCATCCAATTTTATGAGCCTTTAGTCATAGTGCTTCGTCTGACTGATTGTGATGCGAAGGCGATAACAAGTTACTTTTGTGATGTCATTAATGAAAAATGGGAAAGACAACTTTACTCTATGTTGTTTTGTATTGGGGCATTCTTAAATCTTATTATATATTATAAACTAAGTTTTACTAAGAAAGCTAGAGTTAACAGGGAAGTGTTATTAGCTATCATAACAATTGTTTTATACAAGATGATGCAAGATTTTTTTAGACTATAAATGGAGGTATACAAGGATGTGCGCAATGATTTTAAGATGTCCATTGCCATTTTTTAAAGAGACAATTTAATCTATCTATATATTTCTTCATTTTTGTTATTTATTTAAAAATAATGATCACTTTATTTTGTTTATAAGATTACTTTTATTATCGTACAAATGTTTGGTGAGACCAATTCAAAAGTCGTATTCTAAAATTGCAAAGGTTTGTAATTTGAACTTTGAGTCAATATGAGAGTGCGACAGACTGTGAAACGAATTGAAGAACATTTGAATTTTTCAATCTAAAAAAAGAAATATATTGGAACACAAAAGATTGAATAATTTGATCTTTATTCGATACAATATAAAGCTTCAAAAAAGGTATGTTATTATCATTATTTTGTTGAATATAATTTTTTAATAATTTATTTATTTGTTTACTATGATTCTTAATAGAACAAATAGTTTTATATATGTTATTTTTCTTGACCATATTGATCTTTTAGTAAATTAGGTTTTCATAGAATCAAGTTTAATAGACAAGAGTGACTTCTAAGATAATATTAGATAGAAAAACTATTGACATGTCATTTAGTACAATGAGTTTGAATGATAGTGGTAATGTAACTCCTCTTAATATTGACGATTTTGTATCAAATGAAAATCTAGACCAGTGTGATTTAAGTGGATATGTTATTGAATAAAGTTCTAAGTTTTTTATCTTTATTTTTATTTTAATTTTGCTTGCAATTAATGTATATGTTAAATTCTATATATGTAATATAAATACAAAATTTGAAATTACAAGTATTTTTGTTTTAAGTTTGTACTTCTACTTTGTTGTGTTCCTCAATACGAACTCTTGTTATAATGTTTATGAACTTATATTATTTTTACTATATAATGTTTTGATGTAATTATTCTTTATTATATGATATAAATTGTAATATTTTAAGTATTTTATATTCTTCTTAGTTTTATATTTGTATGATATTAAAAACTTTTTTTATATTAACTGTAGTTATTGTTTATATGAGAAATATATGAAAATAGTATTAATAGGAATTAAAAATAGTTATTAATTGGTACTCGATATTAATTGATACTAGTACCATACAGTATCAAAATCAAATCTAATACTATATTTAAAACATGACTTTACGACATATAACAAATACCTAAACTTTTATTTATATTTTAATTCCAGTGATATATGTTTTCTAATTCAAGTGAGATTCAGATTAAGACCCCTCACTTCCAATTTAACAAAGTCATAATAAAGGATTCTAATTGATTATGCGAGGCCAATAAAATAGATGCTACCATGACTACACGAGCATTTTCATAAATTGATACATAACATTTAGTAAAATATAATTGTATCATTTAAAATTTATTATGACACATTGCAAAATAAATCACCTATTCTAACATTATTGTGTTATTGTATATTTTATTAGTTCATACCATCAATTAATCAACTTTTATTGACAAATTTTAAATTGCAATAATAAATTTATTCGATTGAGTATTTTAAAAATTTAAGAATACTTAGAACATGAATTTAAGAATATGGACAGTGGTTCAAAGTTTAAACTAAAATTAGGTAAAGATGTAGTATATCTGTTATTTCTCTAAGAATATTAGTTACAAATTACATTTCGTCCTGCCTTTTTGTTGGAAAATTGGGACAAGATTTGATCTTGACCACAGCAGAATAATTACAAAACTTTTCGTATTTTGATTTTTCTAAAACCAAAATCACTTTAATTATATAAAATGATTAACAATTAAATCATAATAAATCATGAATCTTAATTCGTATCTTATTCTATAGCTTCATTCTTTTCTTATCGTATTCCATGAACTATCTCCGAAACTAATCTATTTCAACCACCGTACCGTAGCTGCACAAATGTCCGGCTTCTAATAGTATTCACAGAATAGGTTGAGAGAAATCTATAATTATTATAGAGAAGGTTAAGCAAGAATTGTTAGCTCCGAGAGAGTTTAATCCTATTTATAATAAGTTTTGGACATTTTAGTAATTTAATTAAATTCTAATTTCAATTAAACTTTAATTATAATTATTTAGCAATTATGTCTAAATAAAATCTAATTTCTCATGTTGATTTTTATTTATCAAATACCTCATATTTAATCATAAAGTTTTGCAAACTTTATAATCAAGTACATTTGATTAAAATATCTTTACTCGCTTCAACTCATTCTTTATGTGAAACTCATTAGTTTTTTAAATATTTGGGCAATAAACATAAATTATAATTATAATTCATAATTAGAATTAGAATTAATTTTAATTTATCTTTAAATATTTAATTAAATAATTTATAATCATAGATTAATATTGACGTTTAGCAACATATCATGACTACCTAAATATTTACGAATGTCAAAGTGATTTTGACTAACCTTTCCATGCATAATTTTCGCATAATTCAATCATTTCTTCATATAAATTTCTGATTAGATATAGAGCATGACATTAATGTCTACTCTATTTTGAATCCAATCATATTAGTTCTCTATCATTAGTTAATGATTCAACGAATAACATTTGTAAACTATTTACAAAGTATTATTCTATTTAGCCAAGGATTTCTCAAATCAATACTAGTTGAGAACAACAGAACATTATCTCTAATTACTTTAAGATGATGAATCATATCTGGATAACGTAGCTGCACAAATGTCCGGCTTCTAATAGTATCCACAGAATAGGTTGAGAGAAATCTATAATTATTATAGAGAAGGTTAAGCAAGAATTGTTAGCTCCGAGAGAGTTTAATCCTATTTATAATAAGTTTTGGACATTTTAGTAATTTAATTAAATTCTAATTTCAATTAAACTTTAATTATAATTATTTAGCAATTATGTCTAAATAAAATCTAATTTCTCATGTTGATTTTTATTTATCAAATACCTCATATTTAATCATAAAGTTTTGCAAACTTTATAATCAAGTACATTTGATTAAAATATCTTTACTCGCTTCAACTCATTCTTTATGTGAAACTCATTAGTTTTTTAAATATTTGGGCAATAAACATAAATTATAATTATAATTCATAATTAGAATTAGAATTAATTTTAATTTATCTTTAAATATTTAATTAAATAATTTATAATCATAGATTAATATTGACGTTTAGCAACATATCATGACTACCTAAATATTTACGAATGTCAAAGTGATTTTGACTAACCTTTCCATGCATAATTTTCGCATAATTCAATCATTTCTTCATATAAATTTCTGATTAGATATAGAGCATGACATTAATGTCTACTCTATTTTGAATCCAATCATATTAGTTCTCTATCATTAGTTAATGATTCAACGAATAACATTTGTAAACTATTTACAAAGTATTATTCTATTTAGCCAAGGATTTCTCAAATCAATACTAGTTGAGAACAACAGAACATTATCTCTAATTACTTTAAGATGATGAATCATATCTGGATAACTTAACTACCTCCACAGAGTTGATGCTACATCTAATGACTATCGAATGAGCTATTTATGATTAGAATATGTCATAAATAGTATCAAAACATAACAATCCTATACAAGATAACTTAGAAGACTTTAAGTACTCAAATGACCACTTATACGATTATCATAATGAGAATTTTCACACATATACAAGTAATGTTTCAAATGGATTTTTCATATCGGGTTAGTTCAGTAAATTTATTCTCTAATAAGTACCTACATATTTGTCTAAGTATTTCCATATTTTAGTTTATGTGATTGATTACTTTCATAAGGAAAAATATAACCTATGCTAATATTTTTACTTTCTATTAATGTCTAGTCTTAGTAGAACAATAACTAAGAACAATTTATGAATAATACGTAAATGCAACACGTATCTCTTAATTATAATTTTATTTGTAATGTATAATTATCTACTGGACTTTATCATCTACATATAAATATATATAAGATAAAAAATGTCTTTAAATTATTTTGCTACTAAACTACAACCAATCGATTGACTGTAGGGCATAAACTAACGCTTCTAATTTTAATACAATAGCATTATAATAAACAATTAATAGATTTATAGTCTTTATTTTAAACATTTAGACTAAAGAAGTGTAGTTGAAATGAAAGCGAGGAGGTATAATGTATGCGTACATATGTACATAGTCAGAACGTGTGCATTTTGTGTATCAAGACAACAATAGATGTGCTGAATTCACATAAAGTGTCCAAAAAGACCAGGAATTAAAATTGAGTCAAACAAAATTTTGATCTAATTATTGGCATCAACTTTATGAACTTCTTTCTACAAAAAAAGTTAGGATCCATTGACATCGAATTAATTAGTGAATGTTTGCGCTACCTCATCATTTATCTAAATCTTGCCTACTGAGTAGATTATTATGCTATTTGGTACGACATTGTTAATAAACATGTGATTTCTCAACATTTTAAGTCCAAAAATTTAGATTGAAGTATAGTTAACGAAAAACTGAAGGGGTAGTCGTTTCGCAAACTTTCTAATTTATTCCTAACAAACAAATAAAATCAGAAAAATTAAAAGAATAAAAAATAAATCAACACTAAGATTTGTTAACGCAGTTCGGTACTCCTTGCCTACGTCTACGGAGCACTCACCCAGATTAATATCTTTCACCGAAGTACAATAGATTTACCCAAGGCTTTACTGAGCCGACATCACTTAACCCTTGAAATTATCCTTCAACCTCACTTCCCGTGAAAGATTTTCACACCTAATAGTATGACCACCTCGTACTAACCTCGTCAGAGGATTTGTCTAACTACTTTCACTCAAAACAATAATAAATAAAAATAGTTCAAGTATTTAAACAACTGAAAATTGAACAACAAAATACTTGAGACAAAAGAAAGACTTCCCTATGATTTTTATCTTCTTGAAATAATCAAGCTGAAACTCTCCACCATAACTGATTCTTTCTTCATAAAACAAATAATGGTGTTTCTTCAATTAAAATCCAAAATCCACTTCACTGAAGATGAACTTTACTGCATAATAAAATCCAAACGTGTGCAATGCTTTACCCACAAAAATGCCTTCACCGTCGTTCATATAAGGGACAAGTTAATCACACCACATATGCGCACCAGCAGCGTTTCCTTAACTTCAACCATACATGGGAAAAACGTGAGATCAATATTCAACTTCCAAAAAACAACACATCATGAGTAGCTAGCCAAGTTTTTCAAAGACATACGTAACCTTCACTGCCTATATGATCCACGCACATACCAAAACTCCAATCACAGCATGTCGATCAATTCTTCAACATCTTACGTACTCCATCTTGTAAGATAAATTTAATTGCTCAACTTTTCATCACCTACGGCAACAACACACACACTCTGTACACCCATCAATTTTTTTGAGTTTCTTTTTGTTCACAACTCAATATACACCTATCGTATCTTTCAAATGCCATTTAATCCTTAAACAAAATTCCTGCAATACCCTTAACCTGTTTGTCAAAAATCCACCATACCTTAATTGAGATTTTCACCATCCTTTATCCAAAAACCACTTAACTTATCCTAATCCAAACAAAATCCAGCCATAATCTCAAACTTCACGCATATATGATATATTACACTCCCTCTTAAAATAGACTTCAATCCAAGACGAGATTTCTACACAAATAAAAGATTATCCATATAGTTTTTGAATTCAAGACAAACAAAGACACATCATTAATTAGCATCATCTAATTAATATCTCATAGGTCCAATTAATAATAAATATGCCAAAATAATATAAGAAGATATATACCATATATCTAACAGTTAATTCAACTCAACTCAACTTAAATAAATGTAAATGACGTTGTTTGTGGGATCAAGGTGTCAGTTTAGAAGCTCAAGCCCAATAAGTTGAAGAACTATTAAAATGGCTAAAAGCCGACATTTTTTGTGAATAACAAATTTTAAAAATATTGTTTATTTTTAACATCCATTATATATATATTGGCTACTTGATTAAAAAATTTTAAATAATATTTAATGATTAATATTTGAGGAAATATATATACAGAGAATCATAGTTATGTCATAAATCACCAAAATATTAGTATTACTTTTTCTTAAAAAAAACTATTAGTAACCTTAA